>CM071935.1:55241174-55759393 GCA_016081115.2 Rehmannia glutinosa
AGATCAATACGTGGTGACTCTCTGATAAATAGTCATTTTATAATGTTTCCAACTATAAGATTTAATTTAATTAAATTAGTAAAATTATTTGGACCACGTCTGCTTTATCCAGCATCTTACTAGTCTTTTGATACAAATATTGTTGGGGTTTGGTATTTTTAATAAGATATGTCAGCTTTTAAAGGGTTTCGTAGCGCAATTTTATAAGATAAATATAAAATATCGGAGATAATTTAATTTAAAAATATTCGTTTTTTGTTATGCTAAACCTCATGGATAGTTTTTAATTAACCCTTATTTCTTTGATAAAAACTCATATGAGACGATCAGGATTAATTTTGTGGACGGTCTGAATTGATCCATTGTGTATAACCTTGGCTTGAATATGAATATAACTTGTTTTGATTTGTAAATGGATTGGTCCAGTCTCATAAATTTAAACTCGTGAGACTGTCTCAATGAGACTCACTCTCTTTTTTATGTTTGACCCACATGAAAATTTTGTGTGAGGTGATAATTGAGATAATGAGGTTGTGATTCTTAGGTGTAAAAGTAACAATACTAAAATAACCATCAATAATATTTTATTTGGAAAAGTTTTATGTGATTCTGCTTTTTTAGGCAGATCTCTCCAAGTAAAAGATGTCTGACGAAAGTCAAAGTCTTCTCATTCCCAAGGAGGGAAGTCTTCGAGTCTTCTTCTGGGAGCCGAAAATTCTTCATTGGGAACTCGCTGCACACACGCACAAATATTAGAGGGTCCAGGGTTTTGTCCCGGGAGGCCCCTCCGACGATCAAGTCGACACAAGTTGATCGAGAGAGAATAATAATTAATAAACGAAGATTAATTAATGCGTAAAGAGTGATTATGAGTGGATAACTTAAAATGAAGAAAATGGACTTTATATAGGAAAATGACATAAATACCGGAATTTAGTGTGAAAACCCTACAAATACGCCTGCCTTTTTACATTCCTTCAAATACGCTTATCATCTCTTTTTCTCCTCGCAAATACGCTCCAGTCATACATCGACATCTCAAAATCGATCTCAACTACTAGAGAACACAAAAAGCAACAAAACACAAAATATCATCAACTTAGATCTCAACTACCATGAAACACAAAATAAAATAGAAGCAAGCAAAAGCTGAGAACAATAGGAAGAACAAAATAAATTGACTGACAACGAAGAACAAGGGAAGAGAAAGCAAAATCTATGAACAAACAATAATGAAAAACATACAAAATCGTAGAAAATCACAAAGAATCGAAAAATCAAAAAAATCAAGGTAATACCAAATTTTGATCTCAAAGTGATTGTGTATTTCATTGAATTCATTCATTCGAAAAAAATCCATTATTTCTCTTCTACTATTTTAATTGTTTTCTTCTCATTTTCAAGTTCAAAAAAATTGTTTTTTATATATCATGGATGAAATTTATGCTTCTGATTTACTAAATCTATGCTTCTAGATTCAAATCGTTTCAAAGTTGTTTCAAAAATATTTAAGTTTTGAAATTGTTTCAATAATGTTTTTGCTACATATTTGCAATGGAATTCTATCAAACTGGCCATCTATCTCTGATAGCTATTTTAATCGATTGTTTAGTAGTCTCGTAATTATTTGAACATGTTTCAAGCGTGTTTGAACTATTATAGTGTGATGCTTTGTTTTAGGGCAAATCACTTCAGGTCAACGGGGTTGACCAAAACCTTTTTTCAAAGGGGAAGTCTTCTTCTCCGAGAGCTTCCGAAAATCTTTTGACTGGGAACTTTGTCTGCACATACACGCAAAACGTTAGAGGCCCCGGGGTTGTCATAGGAGGCCCTCCGACGCTCAAGTCAAAGACGATGATTGAGAGATTAAGATGTTAAAACGAATACTAAATTAAAATGCGTAGGAGGATTATCAAATCATTAACTTACATATAATAGGAGGGATCTTTTTAAACCTGGGGGAGATGGGTCCCATGGGACATGTAGAGAATCTGGCCTATGAGCCAAATCCGCGTAGGAGAAATCGGCCTATGGGCTAGTCCCGAACACCATTGGGCGGTTTATACATTAAGAACCCATTGGGAAATTAATATTAAATATATATATAATGAATTATATTAATTAATTAAATATCATTTTGTCCCCTAACATAAGCCCTCCAACTCCTGTGTTCTGGGAGGGATGAAGTAGTCGGAGCTAATCCAAGTGTAAAAACATATGGGTTGTCTTTATTGTACATCTTGTATTGTCTTTGGAGAATCTTTGACCACTTTGCATAAGGACACCTGTAGGCGAACTTGTGACTATGTCTTCTCCAAATGTAATATTTCTCCCCTACTCTTCAACTTTGAAATTTTTGCTTTGTTGAAGACTCGGGAAATTTCTTGAAAGTTGATGAGAGTTTAGGTGAGAATCCATGGAGAGTTGGAGTGATGAGTGGAGTGTGTCAAGTGGAGAGAGATGAGAGCACCACTGGCGGTGAGGGTGCCCCGGGATGCCTCCCCGAGCGGCCACAAGGCGTGCACCCGGGCGCCCTCCTCGGCCCAGGAGGGCGCGCCCAGGGGCATCCGAAGCCACCGTCCATTTGCTTTCTTATTTTTCCCAGTCTTATCCCGAGTTTTCGTAAATTTCAAATCATATCCCAAATTCTGGTACTTTTCCTCGTTTCGCTCGAGGTCCTGCTTCTCCTCTATTTTTTTGGCTAAGTGTGACTCATATCTATAGGTGTCTTGGCCGAGGACTATCAAAAGTATTAAACTTTCTACGTATGCTTTCGACATAATGGGATTGTGACAAGACAATTCTATCCGAAGTTCTAGAGATTTTGATCCCTAAAATAACATCGGATAATCCCATATCTTTCATGTCAATGTTTTTCTTTAACATGTTCTTAGTATTCATAATTAAATCATGACTACTACCCATCATCAACAGAACATCTACTTAAAGGCAGACAATGACATAAGCATCAGTTGTACCTTTAATGTAGACACACTTGTCACATTCGTTGATTTTGAAACCAATTGACAACATAATCGTGTAAAACTTTTTCGTGCCATTGCTTAGGTGCTTGTTTTAGTCCATAAAGTGACTTAACAAGTTTACACACCTTTCTCTCTTGTCCCAGATTACCAATGAACCCCTCGCTTTGTTCCATATAAATCTCTCTTCAAGCTCACCATTCAAGAAGGTAGTCTTCACATCCATTTGATGTATCTCAAGGTTATGCAAAGATGTAATAGCAAGGAGAACACGTACAGATGTGATCCTCATAACAGGAGAATATGTATCAAAAAAGTCATATCCTTCCTTTTGTTTAAACCCTTTGGCTACCAACTGGGCTTTGTACTTATCTACAGATCCATCTGCTTTGTACTTTCTTTTAAGGATCCACTTACATCCTAAAGGTTTTCATTCCGGAGGGAGATCAACCAACTCCTGTCTTTTATGGGCAAGATGGAATCTATTTCATTGTTGATAGCTTCTTTCCGAGAGAGGAGCTTTTGGCTAGACAATGCTTCTTGAATAGTTCTAAGTTCGTTTTCTAACATATAAGTTAGAAAATCAGGACCAGAAAACTTAGCTACTTTTGTCCTTTTACTGCGTCTTGGTTTCTCTTCATCACTTTGAGGTAAACCTGCAGTTTCGTAAGTTCTTTTGTTAGAACTTTCTTTCCTTTCTTTGTTAGGAAATATATTCTCGAAGAACACATCATTTCTTGATTCTATGATCATCCCTTCATTTATATCGAAAATTGTCGACTTGTGCACTAAAAATCGACATTTCTATTGTTTGCATATCCAATGACAATGCAATCAATCGTTTTGGATCGATTCTAACTTGTTTTGGCTTATGTACTTCAACTTTAGCCAAACACCCCCACACTTTAAGGTATTTATATGATGGTTTCCATCCTTTCCATAACTCATATGAGTTTCATCTTTACCTTTGTGTGAGATCTTATTAAGAATGTAGTTTGCGGAAATAATGGCTTCCCCAAGTTTTCACAAGTTTTGGGGTAAGCCGACTTATCAACATCGCATTCATCATTTTCCTTAAGAGTACGATTTTGCGTTCTGCAACTCCATTTGATTGAGGTGAGTAGGGAGTCTGCGTTTGATGAATTATACCAGCTTCCGAGCAAAATTCTTCAAACGGTGCAACATACTCTCCACCTCTATCACTTCAAATGATCTTAATTTTCAAATTAAGCTGATTTTCAACTTCATTCTTATAAGTTTTGAAAGCTACTAAAGCTTTATCTTTGCTTTTAAAAAGATATACATAACAATATCTTCAGTCGCGATCGTCGATAAATGTTATGAAGTACTTTTTGCCATCTCTAGTTTGCTATTAAATTTTAAATCACACATATCTCGTGAATTAACTCGAGAGGTTTGGTACTTCTCACACGAAAGAAATGGTGCTTTAGCCATTTTGCTTCAACACAAACTTCACATTTGTCTTGTGAATCGGTTTTAAACGTTGGTATTAATTTGATTCACTAACTTTTTAATCGTGTTGAAATTTACGTGTCTAATCATCATGCAATAAATTAGAACAATCAATAAGTAAACAATAATATTCTTATTCTTCGCCTCTTGGCGAAAACATTCATTACAGGACATTTTGAAGAGCCCTTTATCCAGGTACCTTTACAAAGAAACTGATCATTTCTTGGTCATTACAAACTTGTTGGCTCAAACACTAGTCTAAAATCGGCATTGCTTAACAGGGACAGGAAACTAAATTCTTGCGTATATCCAGGGACATGCGGCACATCCACAAGCGTCGGCTCTTTTCCAGTCATCTTGACAACCTTTCCAAGCCCCGATGTTGAAAGTCGAAGAGTTTCCCATGAACAATTTTCTTCCATTTATCGGAGTGTAGGAGGAAAACATCTCATATCGGCACATATGTGACGAGTAGCCCCGTATCTATCCACCACTCCCTTGGGTTATCCACCATATTGGCTTCAAACACAATCGGTGGTGATATCGAGCTCCCGGCGTATGTCTATCTAACGCACTTTGTCACCGATGCATCACGCTTGTTGTTGGTTATCATTTTGATTGCCCTTTTTCTTTGGGTGTCGGCAATCCTTGGCCATGTGATTAGGCTTGCCCGATTGTAGCAACTTCCTTTGAACTTTTGGCCTTCCCCTTTAGCATTTGGATTGCTTCCTTTCTTGCTAGTGCTCGATTACGCAAGATTGGACTTGACCTCCATTCGTTTTGTTGAACTTTACTTTTCCGGATTTTATTTGTCTTCCTCAATCCGAAGTCAAATATTAAATCCTCAAGCCCCATTTCCTTGCACTTGTGCTTGAGGTAGTTCTTAAAGTCTTTCCACAATGGTGGCAATTTTTCGATAATTGTAGCAACTTGAAATGACTCATTCGGAATCATCCTTGAGGCGCTAATCGCGAAGTATGATCTAAATTTTCTCGGACTTGGGTAATTACTGTTTTGGTATCAACCATCTTGAAATCCAGAAATTTGCCGACAATAAATTTCTTTGTCAGCGCATCTTAAGATACTTGTATGCTTTTCCAAAAATCCCACATTCTTTGGGCGTTTTGAATGAGCTATAGGCGTTATAGAGGGTGTCTTCCCGGCCCCATTCAAACCCTAGTTGCGACCTGAGAAAGTATTTGTTGTGCCATGCATCCACAAAGAACGTCTTTGATTGTATGTTTCTTCTTCACCAATAGTCGGGGTCCTCCTTTTAGAAACCGGACAAACCCAAAGTGGTCAAATAGAACAACATATTGCTGCCGCTGAAGTCAACACCGAAAATTTTGCGGTTTTTCTCCATGGCAACAAAATGACCATTGAGTGAAATCGATGTTAGCCATTTTTCAAGAAAATGCGAGAATTTAGTCATGCGATTGTTGTATTCTATTTGGTTTCTCGGAAAAATGGGCGAGAATAACGGAGACAATAAAAGTAAGTCGAGGCGAGAATTGGATTCTCTATCCACAAGACTAAATTGCCCCATACAAAAGTGCTAATGGTTCTAGACAATCGTCTCTAAGATATTAACGACTTTCAAGTTCGACTTAGCAACACTTGCAAAATCGAACTTACAAATGACTAAACGTATTTTTAACTTTGAAACTCTGAGAAAAAATATAGACACTCAATATCTGAAAGATGTAGATTTTCGTATGTTTCTGATATCTAAAATAGATTCCTAGGGGTCTGTTTATATAGAGTTCTGGATGCCTATCCAGATAGTTGCATCCATTGGTCCGGACCAATCTGGATTGTTAGATCGTGCCTTCTGATCAAGAGACACAATCTGATGGTCCAGATCGCATCTATTAGTATGCGTCACGCGAAATGCAAAGTCGTCTCTAAAGCGCCCAATCTGACTATGTGCGACATGCCCAGTCCGGCTCGGACGGTGCTATTTGAGCTAGTCAAAGGCTATTCAAAATTGACTTGGTCCACTAGGGTGTACCATAAGGAGCTCCACTTGATTACTCCTTATTAGTGGTGAAACTCTATATAAATTAGTCAAACATTTAATATGTTTTCTATGTGGGATATGACTTTCCTATTCCCACCATTTTATATTCCTTATATAAAAGGCATTTAAGTGACTAACTTTATGCATTAATTTCTCATTTACCAAAATTGGTTTTGAAAAATTAAAAATGCTAATTTCATCTACCCGGTGTAGATTACGATTACATCATTTATTTTTCAAATAAATAAATGATCCCACTTAAATAATTGGTCAAACATGGGTCAAAACCCATTTATTAAAAACCAATTTCAAACAAATTTTTGATATCAGTCGAGATAGGTTCGTTGAGCTGAGCTTTCAAATCGCTTCAACCATTGATGTGCATGATTCGTCTTGAGCCACATCACTTCAAAGCAAGACATATTGCTTCTTCTTTTTTCCGCTTAGCTCTTACATTTCTCCATGAAATAAGAATAAAGCAATGGTCAAAAGCATGTCGGACGGATGTTCGACTTTGTAACCTGAATTATTTGCAACCTATTCAATGTTAGCCACGCACCTATCAACCCGCTCTTTAATGTTTGAATCACCCAATCGACCATTAGACCAAGTCCATGGGTAAGAGAAGCCCTTGTTAGCCGAAACGGAATTGCTCAATCACAAAAATTGATTTTATGTGATCCGAGCAATCCGGAATAGATCTTGAAACGTAATGCGTATTAACATGAATTAATTAATTTGTAGCAACAAGAAAGAATCGAGATTACCCTTGTAGCGTGCTTTCAAAAATCTTGAGGTTCCACGCTCCAAACCCTCAAGCCTTCTTCAGTGTTCTCCAAGAACTCAAGAATGCAGTATGAATCTCTCTTGTGTGTGTGGGCACAAAATGATCGATAGATGTTATTAAGTAGGAAGAAGAAATAATTAATTATGGAAACATTTGCCAAAAGGAAAGTATTACTTTAGGTAATATTCTGATTGGCAAATCAAATCATATTGATTGGCAAATCATATGATTATTTTCTTTCCAAAATTATCTCAATCGGTCCACTTAATTAATCACACTGCACTAATAAATTATAACTCTTATAATTTATTCCGGTTCTTTTCTAGAGCCACCAAAGGGACCTGATCGGACCCAATTAGACTAAGCTACAATAAATTAAGTTTGATTCAATCAACTCTTGATCAATCAAAATAATTTATTAATCTTATTCCACTCACAAAAGGATAGGATTGCGATCTTAATCTAATTGAAATTATCAAGCCAATAATTAAATCCTCGATTTGTCGATCTTACATGTCACCCCGTTGATCAACTAAATATTAGAAATAGGATAAAATGACCAAAATCCATTTTCTAATATTTATAAATCCCAATCCTCATCTTCTATCTCGATCCCCATGTGATTGCCATCACATCATGAATTCAACAACAAATGTCGAATTCATCGAGCTCGATTCTACTTTGTCTATTAGAAGAACACATGAGATCATGATCATGCCTATTAAATAGGTGACGATTCCATATTGTGAATATATGTTCCTTGTTATTTCACTTTAATTCCCAAAGCATCGAGATATTGATCATCAATTTAATCTCACTCATTGATGCCTCAAAGAACTTCAAGTTAGTAATCAAAGTTCATTACCCACTCAGGATTAAGGTGTCACGTACGATAATCAAGTAAAATTAAATATCTATTGGTCAATTAAATATTTAATTTCACGTGGTCCAGTCCAATACATTTAGAAAATGTATTAACAATTTTATTACCAAAGTCAAGATAAACTTCAATAAAATTGAGACGATCTTATCAAAATAAATTGTCCATATTTATTTACCGATCGTGGACTTTAATTTTTTGGATTGAATTATAAATTGAATCTTTCTGTGTTTAACAACTTAAACACTCAATTTATAATATCAAACAATTCATGGACATATGCAAGCTCAATATATATGAAAATAATATTTTATTTAAAATGTCAATTACATAATAATTTACTCGTAGGCACAATACTACCAACATTCTCCCACTTGCCCTAGAGTAAATGAGACATGTCTAGTACACCCATACTTTCAATATGCCCTCAAAACTTCTAGTTGGTAAACTTTTAGTAAAGGGGTCAGCAAGATTTTCTGCAGATGCTATCTTGCTTACTAACACATCTCCTCATTGAACGATATCCCTGACAAGGTGATACTTTCGTTCTATGTGTTTTCCACGTTGATGGTTTCTGGGTTCTCTTGCGTTTGCCACTGCACCACTGTTGTCACAGTACAATGTAATGGCTTGCGATGAAGATGGAACCACCTCAATGCTTAGCAGAAAGTTCCTCAGCCACACGGCTTCTTTGGCTGCTTCACAAGCTGCCACATATTCCGCCTCCATTGTGGAATCAACAATACATGATTGCTTGATACTCCTCCAAATGACAAAGACCACCACCCAAAGTAAACACACTCCCGATGTGGACTTACGAGTGTCCCTATCACTGAAAGTCGAATCGTTATAACCCACGGGCACCAAATCAGAGTGGAATAAACTAGCATATATCCTCTAGTTCTACGAAGATACTTGAAAGTATATGCTTTAGCTATCCAAAGATTAACTCGTCCTGGATTTGACCGATATCTCTTGACAATTCCAACAAAGATAATGTATATCCTGGTCGGGTACACAAAGATAGCATACATGAGGCTTCCAACAAATAGGACATAAGGAACCTTCTTCATGTATTCCACTTCACTAGAGTCTTGGGCAATGCTCCCGTGACAAGTGAATTCCATGTCTGAAAGGTGTTTGGCCTTTCTTGGAATTTTGCATAGCAAACCTCTCCAGTATCTTATCAATGTATGAAGCTTGGGATAAAGCAATCCGTTTGTTCTTCCTATCTCGAAAGATGCGGATTCCTAGAACATAACTTGCTTCTCCCAAGTCCTTCATATCAAACTGTTGCCAACCAGTATTTAGCTGATGTTAACATTCCTATTTCATTCCCAATGAGCAGAATGTCATCCATATACAAGATCGAAAAAGTCACCTTGTTGTCTTTAATTTTCTTATAGACACAAGGCTCATCAAGATTTTGATCAAAACCATAACTCTTTACAGCTTGATCAAATTTAATATTCCAAGACCTAGACGCCTGTTTAAGTCCATAAATGGACTTTTTCAGTTTGCATACTTTATGCTCTTGACCCTTTTGGATAAAACCATCTGGTTGCATCATATATATGCACTCGTCAAGACTTCCATTAAGGAAAGCTGTCTTGACATCCATTTGCCACACCTCATAATCAAAATGAGCTGCAATGGACAAGAGGATCCGAATAGACTTCAAGATGGCCCACAGTGAGAAGGTTTCTTCGTAATCGATTCCTTCTTCGTTGGGTAAAACCCTTAGCGACCCCCTAGCTTTATAGGTTTCTACCTTTCCGTCTATCCCTCTCTTTCTTTTGTAAACCCATTTACACCCTATGGGTTTTACCCGTTAAGCAAGTCTACAAGATCCCGGATGGAGTTAGTGTACATAGATTTCATTTCAATCCATAGCACTCCTCCAATGATCAACGTCTATATCCTCCATAGCTTCTTTATACGGTGGGATCCTCCTCTTGTTCGAAAGGTGATTTGCCCGAAAGACTCTCCATAGAGCAAGTATCTGAGGGCGGTCTCGATGACTCTCCCACTACGTCCCAACCAAAGGAGGCTCTTGGATGATTGGAATTGGTTCTTGTTCTCCCACTAACTCTTGTTCACGATGCTCATCATTCTCATCTTCGGGACTAGAGGTGTACGAACAATGGGAACACGATCTCCTTCCATCTCGGGTATTGGAGATCTAGTAGGTACGATGGGTGGAGCCTGTTTGTCTCCCACTAGATCCGGCTACCAACGGCGGTAAAAATGTGAATTCAAATTGAGTAGGTTCGGTGCGGATCTGAATAGATGACCGGAAGGTTTTCCTCATCTCTTCCAAAAGGACCTTACTCTTTGATTCACGTTCTTCTATATATCTATCATCTAAAAAGTTGCATTTGTCTTGACAAATACCTTTTTATCCTCGAGAACTATAGAAGTAATATCCTCTTGTTCCTTAGGATAACCAATAAAAATGCATACCTCGATCTTGATTCCATCTTTTCCATCTTTCCTTAAGCACGTGTGCGGGACATCCCCATATCTGGATATGTCTTAGATTGGGCTTACGTCCATTCCACAATTCCAGGGGTGTCTTGGGACAGATTTAGAAGGAACCATATTCCAATAAGTATCTTTGCAGTTTGTATAGCATATCCCCAAAAGGATGTAGCAAGAGTAGAGAAGCCAAGCATAGATCGACCATGTCTAACAAGGTCCTGTTTCTCCTTTCTCGAGACACCATTCGCATTGGGAGTACTGATGCGCTCAATCGGGATAAAATCCCATTTTCTCGATAAGTATGTTCGAAAGTCGTTGGATAGATACTCTCCACCTCGATCCGATCAAGTATCTTTATGCTCTTACCTAATTGCTTTTCGCCGATTCAATTCCTTGAATTTCTCAAGTGCTTGGACTTGCGAGCCATTAGGTAAACATAACCGTATCGAGAGTAATCATCGGTGAAAGTGATGAAGTACTCATATCCACCTCTAACTTGATCTTGATGGGTCCACATACATCAGAGTGTACTAATTCCAAGACTTGTTTGGCCCTAAGCCCTTTAGAAGTAAAGGACCTCTTAGTCATTTTACCTTCCGGACAAGATTCACATACTGGCAGAGATTCTACCTTTAAATCATTTAAAGGACCATCCCTTACTAGTCTTTGAATCCTGTCAAGGTTAATATGACCAAGTCTTAGGTGCCACAAATAAGTCTCATTAGTAGGAGATAACTTCATGCGTTTGTTAGATGTAGTGTGATGCAATGAGCTGTCAGAGGGTTTCAAAGTATACAAATCGTTATTCACATGTCCCTTACAAATAAGAGCTTTATTCAAGGTAATATCAACCGCCATCGGTGAAAAATGGATATAATATCCTTGTTTAAACAATAAAGCAACAGAAATTAAATTTCTAGTAATATCTGGGACATAATAACAATTCTTCAAAACCAAATGTTTATTATTGCTAAAATAAAGATAAACAACTCCAACAGCCTTTGCAGACACCACAACTCCTGTGCCAACCCCGAGAGTATGTTCCCCTTCATTGAGCTCCCCGGTTACTTGGAACCCCGCAATGTATTGCGATATGATTAGTGGCTCAGTCTACTATCCAAGTATCTCGTAGAATCAATCACTAAGCATGACTCAATAAAAGAAAACTCACCATCACCTTGCTTTTTAGAAGCTAGGTATTTCGACGATTTCTCTTCCAGTGACCCTTCTCCCCACAATTGAAGCACTTTCCCTTACCATCTTACCATCCTGTCTTAGCATTTTCTTTTTTTTTTTTGTGAGCCCTTCTTATCGGACTTTTTCCTCTTATTCCCTCCATTGCCTTTCGGCTTGGAAGAGGATGTCCAACGTAAGTAACGACAAATGCATCACCACTCTTGGTCTTTAAAACATTCTCAACATTTTGGAGCTCTTTCATCACTCGGTCAAGAGGACATGTTAAGCTTGTTCATATTATAACTAACTTTGAACTACGAGAACATCTCCGGAGAGTCTCCAAAGCCATGTCAACCTTGAGTCTCCGATTTGATCTCGGCCCTAAAACCTCACCACGTTAAACCGAGCGATCAATTCAAGCATATGATCTCTCACGGGCGTCCCGAAGCTTCATGCGCATGTTCATTATAGACTGCTGGCCTGAACTGCCGGCCCTGGTGCTCAAACATTTCCCTGAGGCTTTCCATGATTTGATGGCAGATACTCATACTCGATGTTTTATCACGCAACACATTTGAGATAGATCCCAAAATGTAGCAAATGGCCATCTCATCGAGAATGAGTCCACTTATCATAAGCCTCCTTTTGTTTGGCCGAGGACTCCGCATGAAACAGTGGGACATGGTTCGATTAGCACAAATTTTAGCTTCTCCGCAGGAGAACAATCATGAGATTTCTTTTTCCAATCAATGTAATTTTCTCCAACTAGTTGATTTTTAGATAGTATCATGGACGATGAATGAGCCGACATTTTTCCGAAATATAAAATTCAAAATAAAATGAGCTTGCATACAACAAAAGAATTTCATATATGATGCATGAGAAAAAGCATGAGTAGACCCAAAACTACTACAATATGGCGATAACCTAAAACCCCAAAATCTTAAACATATTCCTCTATAGGAGAAATAAATGTGATTTATGGCAGTTGAACCCTCCCACTAAATTCAATATATCTAGCAACTCTTTTGCAATATTAATTTAGTACCGCATAATTTGGCCATCATTGACATCGTTTGGATATTCTATAGGAATTCCCCACGGTGTCTTTGATTTAAGTGCATAAACTCTATATTGATTATTTCTAAGTACCTAATTAATTACGTCACCTATAGGGTAATCATAATTAATTAAAACTTAAAAATTGATCACCATAAAAATGGACCCAATCTAATAACCGAAACAATGTAGCCTCCTCCCATAGGAGACCAATAACATTGGCGCGAAAACATATATTTTTACTAATGGGCTAATAGAGACCAGGGCTCACTAAAATAGTGCACCCTCTCTCACTTAATATTTTTAACTATTGGGTTTTTAGAAAAATTAATAATTACCAACCAAGTTTTTTTAAAAACATGGCCCAATTATTAATTACAATATAAATTTTCTAATCTAATTAAAAATTAGAAGAGAAAATAAATATTAAAACTATGCATGACAATATAGTACCTAGAACGGTGTACATGCGATCTATATGTCATGTTATATGAATGACATTTAATTCATAAAACAATTAAAGCAATAAAAGCGATAATTAAAAAAAGAACAAATTTATTACCATCCTGACACAAAATTACAAATAAATTAAAGTTCAATTGAACCACAACCTGGCCCAATTCTTCAATTTCAATTTGCAAGAGTGTCCAATCCATATCTTGAAGCCTTTCAAAACAAACAGTAGCCCATCTCCACCATTCAGCCCAATGAATTAGGAGGCCCAAATACTTCAACAATTTCAATTCATCTGCAGCCCAATAAACTAAATGTCCACAAGCAGATTGGACCACCATTGACCCTTTCAAGCCTTTTCCTCCTTTTTTTTTTTTTTTTTTAAAAAAAATCTGAAAATGGAAAGTAAACCAATCTTCTCCTTCACGCGTCTGCCACCAGATTCACTGCCGGAATAAACACGCCGCCGTCCGCCTGGGTTGGTCCACTGCCAGACGTCGCGCCACGATGCCAAGGAGAAGATCGAAAAATGTGGACTTCATCGCTGCCTCCAAGACAAGCCAACGCCACAGTTTTCCGCCGATCTACCGCCTCCTTGCGCATCTCGCTGCTGCCTTCGTCCAGAACCTTCAGGTGGCGTTTCAGACGGCCATTTATGTGGGTGATAGCAACATATACGTCCATGGTGCGAGAGAAGGCGTCTAGCCCAAGTTGTCTGCTTCTGTGTCTTCATCAATGGCGGATTCCCTTGAAAATTCATGCCGGGTCCTCGAAGTTTTGGAAGATGCAAATCAACCCCCATATTTGCAAACAAGCAAATAAGTTTCCAGTTTTGAATATACGGAGAAGTCTCCAGACTATATCAATCTCCAATTGCGGCCTCCAGACTCAATACAGAAAATAATTTAATGCTACGGGCAACAAGTAAATCAAAAGGGAAATTATGGAGACGTAATCCACCCCTTTTGTTACAGACTCGAATATACGAATACAGATTTTGCAATCAAAACTAGGGCCATAAATTGTTCAACTAATTGTCATTCAATCTAATAACAAAATAAATCACATAGCCCTAACACCGCTCAACTAACACATGCATAAACAAATTTTCAATTCAAAATACGCAAAACAATATCAAAACCTAGGCTCTGATACCAATTGTTAGCCGAAACGGAATTGCTCAATCACAAAAATTGATTTTATGTGATCCGAGCAATCCGGAATAGGATCTTGAAACGTAATGCGTATTAACATGAATTAATTAATTTGTAGCAACAAGAAAGAATCGAGATTACCCTTGTAGCGTGCTTTCAAAAATCTTCAGCAGAAGTTCCACGCTTCAAACCCTCAAGCCTTCTTCAGTGTTCTCCAAGAACTCAAGAATACAGTATGAATCTCTCTTGTGTGTGTGGGCACAAAATGATCGATAGATGTTATTAAGTAGGAAGAAGAAATAATTAATTATGGAAACATTTGTCAAAAGGAAAGTATTACTCTAGGTAATATTCTGATTGACAAATCAAATCATATTGATTGGCAAATCATATGATTATTTTCTTTCCAAAATTATCTCAATCGGTCCACTTAATTAATCACACTGCACTAATAAATTATAACTCTTATAATTTATTCCGATTCTTTTCTAGAGCCACCAAAGGGACCTGATCGGACCCAATTAGACTAAGCTACAATAAATTAAGTTTGATTCAATCAACTCTTGATCAATCAAAATAATTTATTAATCTTATTCCACTCCACTAAAGGGATAAGATTGCACTCTTAATCTAATTGAAATTACTGAAGCCAATAATTAAATCCTTTGATTTGTCGATCTTACATGTCACCCTCGTTGATCAACTAAATATTAGAAATAGGATCAAATGACCAAAATCCATTTTCTAATATTTATAAATCTCAATCATCATCTTCTATCTGATAAATCATGTGATTGCTATCACATCATGAATTCAACAACAAATGTCGAATTCTTGACTGAGCTCAGATTCTACTGTCTATTAGAAGAACACATGAGATCATGATCATGCCTATTAAATAGGTGACGGATTCCATATTGTGAATATATGTTCCTTGTTATTTCACTTTAATTCCCAAAGCATCGAGATATTGATCATCAATTTAATCTCACTCATTGATGCCTCAAAGAACTTCAAGTTAGTAATCAAAGTTCATTACCCACTCGAGGATTAAGGTGTCACGTCGATAATCAAGTAAAATTAAATATCTATTGGTCAATTAAATATTTAATTTCACGTGGTCGATCCCAATACATTTAGAAAATGTATTAACAATTTTATTACCAAAGTCAAGATAAACTTCAATAAAATTGAGACGATCTTATCAAAATAAATTGTCCATATTTATTTACCGATCGTGGACTTTAATTCTTTGAATTGAATTATAAATTGAATCTTTCTGTGTTTAACAACTTAAACACTCAATTTATAATATCAAACAATTCATGGACATATGCAAGCTCAATATATATGAAAACAATATTTTATTTAAAATGTCAATTACATAATAATTTACTTTCGTAGGCACAATACTACCAACCGCCCTTGTATCCCATATCATCTTGCTCACAGGTGCTTAGAGTCTAGATATTAATAGAGATATTAATATTTGAGCAGAATGGATAACATAGAATTGTGCTATAAAAGCACTCGTAGGCACAATACTACCAACCGCCCTCGTAGGCATAATAATTTCTTGCACCGCTATAAAAGGTTTTTGCTGCTATATACATTTTAACCAAGAAATTAAGTAAGAATCTAACAGCAGTCCCACTGTATCTTGATATATATATATATATATATCATAAGCACAACTTACAGACTCCAAATCAAAATCAATTCTCTACACCTTGATAAAAAGCAAAACAAAAGACATTGACAAAATTTCCCATCTCTTCAAAATGAAGATGGCATATATCATATAACCCACGTATGATTGAGAGTACTACTAGCTATCTACATGTTAAAGTTGATATTCCTCAGCCTCGTCGAGAAAAACCCCAGGATATACCATCGCACTTGAAAAATTAAGTGCTTTTTGGAGCTTGCGTTGATTAAATATCTCGACTTCGACCAAGAACATTGAGCTGACAGGTCGATGATCTGATAACCTTATCTCTGATCGCTTGTAAAAAAGCTGTTTAATGCCTTTCCCAAACCAAAGTATACGGTCACACCTGCATAATATGCAGTTTTTTTGTTAACCAGTGCAAGTATATGCATGCTAAAAGCTGGTAAACATTACATAAATTTGTCTAAATTGAAATAAAATGTGTGCATCCAACAAATTATGTTGCAGATGACTGTAACCCGCAATATGCTTACTAGTAGCCAATTACAAGTTATGGACAATCAGGTGGCATCTCAATATGCACTGAATGGTCATGTGAACTAGAGTCGGGATAGAATCACAGGAATGTTGAAGAAACATTTGTATACAGATTCATTTATTATTGGATTTCTAATCATTATCATTATATAAGTGATCCAAAGGAAATCTTCAAACTTAAAGTTGCAATACAGTAATTTAAAGAAAACATGTCACTTACCACGCTGGAGATCTCTTCTTTTCTCCTTCTTTTGGGTTTTGCCCAACATATCTATCAGAGTTGATCTCATACTTGTAAGTGGGTGCAAAGTTTATCATCCCTTCTTTCCACCCATCAAACACATGCCCATACCGAAGTTCTTTGCTTAACTGCAATCGTTGTTCCCATATTAGATTATCTCATCTCATTTTTACAGTTGAACATCCAAAAGACTGAGATTTAGGCAGACATCATGAACAATAAAAAATACTTTATGGTCATCAATTTTCTACTGAAGATTTATTGTGTCACAAAAAGGCCGTCATTTCAGTAACAAATAAGAAAAGAAGTTGGAACAAATTTGCTTCATTTGGCAATTGCATTATTTGGAGGTGTGAAGTTTTTTATTATAACATACAAATTTATAGTCTAAACCCCAACTCCAAGAGAAGTCCACTTATGATTTGACGTAACAACTCATCCATTTAAGAATATCAACCAAGATAATGATGATAGTGGCTAAAGCAATGTAAGAGACATGGTAGATGGATTTATGGCGTGATAACAATTATGTATCATACCTGATCATGGTTGAGAAGTTCAGCCCACTGCTTCTTATCGACAAGTTTCCTTACTTCGGTGTCCAACATATTGATGCGATAATTCAGGTCTCCAAACCAGAATATCTGACTGTTCATTGAGACATTGGCTCATTAATGACTATAATAGAATTCAAGAATACATTGGTATACAAAAAAGAACAGTTTATGTTGGATAAGTTAAATTCGGGTGATTGTAAACCAACAGTTTTTATTTTCACAGATTAAGGCATATTTAACACCAACTACCAAAAATCTATATTTAGGGTAAATGCATTGAAAAAAGTGAGAGAAGAGACTCCAAATTGGCTCCTGTCTTAAGACTTAAGTGGTTTAACTGTTGTGGATAAACTAGCATCTCAGAGGATATGGGGTCACTTTGTCTCTTCAACGGGCCCCTAAACAAGGGGCCTAAATTATCATGTTTTCCTTCCTCAATAAGATGAAAGAGAGTGAGTACAATTGTGGAACTCCGGATAAACAGCTGAAGAAAACTAGGTGAACTACAAATATATGTGGCCAATAATCTGCATCCTCACATGCCATATTGGGAAAATGGACTAAAGAAAGAATTTTTTTTATACTGCTTGATTTGATGATTGTCTTGTCTGAGATTGGATATCGAATGTATAGATTGAAGAAAGCCCACTAAATAACTTGGCTACTACTTAACCTTTTAAACTACCTAAATGCTTCCACTGTAGTGCCGACAATATAGGGATACTGGGACTTGTTCTTGAAAACATTCAGAAGGCCACGTTATTAGACTTAGTGCTTAATATAATGCAAAAGAGTTGATATTGCAACTGTAGGAAACCAAACATCTATGCACGCACAAACTTCATAGCTCGGTGAAACAGTATTAAGTCTTTTAGTGTGAATACCACTGAGAGAAAGAAGAAACTGTGAGCCCATTACGACAATTTACGTCTAGAGACAAAAGCCACTACAACTAAAAGAAGTGATTGATTGTTGGTTTGATTGGAAATTCTGCACCAAAACAGATTCAGCAAAGACCCTTGGTGTTCTAACCAACAGAAGACAATTACATCAATATACAGGGTCATATTTCAATTCACCCAATATATAAAGACACAGAAAGTAGTCTATTGGCCTAAATAATAGCAATAAATGCAAGTGCTCCTCAGAAAGACAGGAGGGAGCATCAATTAGATACTGCACTTACTCATGAGATGGAATTGTCTGTGGCTGATCAATGTCAAACACAGATGAGAAATGAGTCCGCCTTATTATCTCAAGAACATCCGACCACGCCTTTGCTCAGCCCCATACTTTTCACCAGAGGTTAAATGAGAACAAACAAAGCATAGACGACTTTGGAAAAGAGACATACTAACAGAAACAGATCCCTGTATAAAACACACAAGAAAATTGTGCATGGGTCAGAACCTCCAGACAATACAATAACTAATATCTTGATTGTTATAAACATAATATAGGGCCATTAAATTGCGTGTGGAAACTTCAACTTTCTGATATCAAAAACCTGCAGTCAATTGTGCAATGATAAAGATGAAGGTTTTTGAATTGCTGGAGCTAAATTGCAAACTTGGAGTTTCATAGATCCATATGAATGCCACTTTTATTAGTCCAAAACCACAAAAATGGGTTGGGGGGGGGGGGGGAGGGGGATGGGGATATAAGAAAATGAAAAAAGGTTGAAACAATACCTTATTGCCCATGTACCCCATAAGCCCAATTCCAACTGGAGAGACTTTCAAGTTATTTATGTGTCGCCTTAACCTGCTGCGCACCCAAACAGATACATATATTCCAACCATCTGCTTACTCACAATCCGAACATACCTTGGATGCGAATTCAAAGCATCATTCGAAATTGCATTTTCGTGTGTGCCCACCATCATTTCTTCAAAAGAATCTTCATCCTCTCCAGAGATTTGAGCCAATTCATCAGAGAGAGAATCTCGAACTTCAGGATCATCCTCCAGGTCCATACAGATCAATCCTAAGTTTCCAGAGCTGCGATGCATTCTTTTTAAGCCAGAACCACCCAGTGGCATATTGTGAGGGCTGGAGTTAAGACCGTTAGCCATCCAGCTAGAACCGATTTTTGCAGAACTGCTTAATACCCTTCGTAATTTGGTTCTAGAAGATAGATCTTGAGATGTTGCGTCCAGCGATTGTTCAGGCCAGTCCAATCTGCTGTCCCAGTCAATATCATATATTCTCCGTAGCTGGATGTTCTTCATACTGCCGATCATCTCAGGTTCACTGCCAATTATGGTGCTTGTGGAATTCTCTGCAAGTATATCTAGCACAGTAGGATCCGCCACGTCAGCCAATACATCAGAAGCAGAGGAAGTCCTAAAAACTGGAGAGGGTGGTGCACTGTAGCTCTTATGTTTAGTTTCAGGTTCGAATGACTTATTCAAAGTCTTGCGGATGATAGCCTCCCATTTGGGAATGGGTCTTCTAGTTTCTGCTCCAAGTACATTCCCAGCATTCAGAGGAACCACCTCTTGAAAACTGTAACATGAGAATTAGGATTCATCTAAAATAAAATTGTATTCTTCTAAATACAATGTTTGACAATAAAAAGAAGACAAAAAACATTCTTCAAAGTATGACTACATATGCATTCCACTCACAATTACGGAAAAATTACTGAATCGAAATATAAACTTTTAATACCACATCATGCTGCATCTTTATATGACAAATGCTATTTTGTTTGAGGAATAGAATCCGTTACAGGTCCCTATATTAATCTAGAAATGCACCACATTGGTATCTGAAATCCTAAATATTCTGGTCAGACCACAGAGTAAAAGCAGTAAGGGTGGTGCAAAGTGATCCTATATTAATTAAAACATCATGTCCAATCACAAGATGAAATCCAGAGAAGAATTTTGCAGTTGCAGGATGTCTCAGTTAAATCCTATATTAATTAAAAAGTCATGCCCAATCACAATATGCCAGGAAGTCTGAAAATGCAGCACACATGGACAGATATGGAAACTTTTTATGATTATTTTCATAGAAAATTTAAAATTTAGGATGAATTAGAAGAAACAAATTAATTTGAAAAATAGATCTAAGTTTAAGATGAGTTATTTGTAAAATGTTTGAGTCACAAAATATTTATATATGCTTCCATATTCTAGCAGAGAGAATAAAATTCACTGTTCTTACTATTTTTCCAAAAACTCTTTTACTCCTTTATTTCAATTTTCTTTTCCCAGACATCTAGTTCAAATACTAATATACAAATTTAACTCAATATTCTTAGCAGCTTATAGAATGACTGAGTTGTTATCGATCTTCCAAAAGAATTAACAACTTTGATGCTATGCTTACCCAAGAATGTAAATATCAGCTGGCTCTTGCATACAGAGCCATTCATCAATGTCAAGATTATCATCTGGATGTATTCCAGCAACATTCCAAGTGCCTATTGTTACTCTGCAGAAAATAAAGCAACACATCAAATCATGTTTTTTCTTTCACTCGTACAGAAGCGAACCAATAAATAAAACAACAATAGCCAGTCGTAGATGAAATAAATCATCATAAAGTTTAAAAAAAAAAATGACTTCTTACTGAGCCAAACCTCACATCTTTTGTGTTTATGTACTGGAGTCGCAAAGTTTCTGATTTTCCTCTCCGGTGTTTTATTGAACAATCTTTCGAAGGTTTCCCTGGATTATTCGATTTTCAAGCATCAGCGTAAGGCAGAAGTACCCTTTTTAATGGTTCAATAAATTGGAATGATAAAAAACAAAAACAAAATTTGCTTTCAATATTTGATCAAGTCCATATGAAACATTTGAAACAATAATCTTTTTAGCTACTTCATGATCTATCACAGAAAAGATAGTACACATCAGAACTTTAATATACCACACACTAATCTTAAAGCTTGTCCTTATTCAAATATCTGAAATTCAGCCACTTCCATAGCCAACAGTTTTAGCAAACTCAGACGTATTATCTTATATATCAGATCAAACTTATGGAAATGGAAAAAGCTGGCTGTTAGACGTGATGGGATCACATGAACAGAACTAAATACTTACTGCCTGAAGTTTTACTTGAGCATACTGATTGAAATCCTTGTGTTGTATCAACATGATCATCATGCATAACTTCATCTTTAAGCGAGCAAGCTAAACGAAAACAGGAGTGATTGTTAAAAACAAAAACAAAAACAAAAAGTAAAATGAAAAACATGATCATGGAAAAGAATGCTAGAAATGAATATCCAAAAAGCATCTTTAGTTCATTTAATCAATACCATCATCCTCGCTCTCCGTGTCAACTTCGTCTTCACTAAAGTCATAAACCTTGGGCTTGATATTAAGCCATTTCTTCATCACAATGGAAGGCCAAAAGGGCTGAGAACAAATCATTCAACAATAACTGAATTAGTTCAGGCAATTCGACAAACACTTAATGGATGTTACTACCAGACATCAGTTGTTACCTCAGACCGCTTTCCTCTTCTTGTTTTCATGCTCCCAGGTTCACCAAAATTTCAGCTCAAGAATCAAGACCCAATAATTCTAAAAGAATTGGTATCAGTTCACAGCTATATATGGAGTTTAAATACATTTTTTATGGCCACCCCACCACAAAACAGGGCTGTATATTAGTTAGGCCCTTTCTTCATTTGATGCCAAATACAAGGAAGATTCGTGCTTCGGAACAAACAAGAAACGACAGATGAAAAGGAAAAAAAAAAGTAATGGCCAAGATTCACAGACATCCACTGCCTCAACTTGCACAAAAAATTCTTGATGGTCCTCACATAAATTGTCATTTTCATCTTGAAAATCAAAAGGCATGATATTATTGAAAATTCGAGTAAACACCAACCCAGAAAAAAAGGTGCTAAAATAATAGCATGTCGTTGTCAATTTCCAGAAATCTTCCAATATATACTAAAATCTGACCGATTTAGTAGTACATCAACAGTAAGAAGTACTAATAATATTTGTATGTATATACTATATATTTATATATAAGTCCACTAGATTAGAACCCTCCATGCAACATTTGTCTGCATGTTGTATGATTGAAATTAAGAAATGTATACTCGTGACGATTACATGTTTTAGTTGCCATGAAAGATACGCTGAACAGTGTTGAAATTCTGGAAATAGATTATATACACGGGATTTTGCAATTTTAATTTTGTGTGGGCTAGTGGCCGCAGATATTACTTGTAATGACGATCCTCTGCTTTAAGTATCTACAATGAGTCAATGACGGAGCCAAAATGTATAAACTAGTAAAAATTGCATAATTAGTCCTTTGGGTAGAGGTATCAAATGGGCTCCGCACGGCCAAAAAGAAAAATTGTCCGAGGTTGGGCCAAATTTCGTTGAACAGTCATTTTTGGAGCTCAGGCCCGACCCATACTTTGAAAACACATGTGAAATGCACCGGTCCAGCATTTCGGGCCTAACAGGCTGGGCTGAATAGGCCGACTTTTTTCAGGCTTATAAAATCACAGTCCGGCCAGGCCCTAACTTTGGGTCGGGTTGGTTTTGACAGCTCTATATGTGGGTATAGGAGGGTAGCAATATTAACTCTGTGTCCCTGTACAAATTCAATTTACCAAAAAAAAAAACAAACGAAATAACTAATTTCAAAAAAATAAAATCAATTTAGTCTACTAAATCAGTTTGGCAACACAAATTAATTCATAAACATTTTACGTTAATTATTATGTTTTAAAACTATTTTAGTTATCAAAAACTAATAAATTTAGTCAACTAATGAATAATTGGTTATGATAATTCTAACACAAGCTATTTTAGAAATAAAATAAACAAAATTAAATATCAAAGTTTTATACCCTAAAAAAATATCAAAGTTTTATAAAAAAATAGTATTGAAAATATAATTACTCATTAATTGAGGACAATTTAGTTTTGATAATTAATTATCAAAAACTTTAACGAAAACTCAATTTTCCGTTATTCTGTGAGTGAAGAAAGAACATTAGAAGAGCCATCCCATCCCTCTTTTTCTTGCTCATGCAAAAATCATATGTTCTTCCCCTGCAAAGTAATTTCTTTTGCTATTTTTCTTCTTTTCAAATTCCCCATCCTTTATTTTTTTCAGTCTCTCCCCAGGGCTTGCTTTTTTCCCTATAATGAAGTAGATTTCTCACATTGGAGGTGATTTGCTTTTTCGTTATTTTTTTTCCTTTTCTAGATCTATTCTCTGTTCTTCTTGGTCTCATTCGAATTTTTTCATCAGTTTCTACTATATCTACATATTAGAAAAGAGTTTGGTATGGATCATCCAAACCTTATTTGAAAATGCAAGCAGTTCACTCAGGGTTGTTCCTATGTTTAAAGGGCCTTATTAAGTGATAATTGATATGATTGAGTTATATTATTAGGCTGTAATTATGCGATTGATATGATTGACGCTATATTAAGTTATAATTGATATGATTGACCACAGATTAGGTTGTAATTATTCTCTTACTCATCTATACGGCTTCTTAACCACCAAACTATTAGATTATATATAGTTTTGTATTGTATTATACAATTTACATCAATCAAAATACAAGTCTTTTATTCTCTCTATGTCTTCTTTGTATTTCGACATCTCTATGTCTTCTTTATATTTTGACATGGTATCAAAGCTAACATGGTATCAAAGCTATCATCGTGGTAGCTTGTGCCATTGTCGTCATCATTATTATCATCATTAATTAATATCTTTCAAATCAGTTTGTCTCTTGGAATTCACACTCTAGATTAAAGTTTCGGAAATATAATGGAGTGAGGGGATGTTTCACAACCAATTTCTTTTCTGTTAGATGGATCAAGCTATGTTCCATGGGCTCAAGAAATGACTAGTTTTCTGAAAGGTCGAAAATTGTGGAGAATTGCCATTGGTAGCTTCATGGAGCCAAAGCAACAAAAAGATGAATCAGAGGATAAGTTTATTGAACGACTTGAAGATTAGGATAGTAAAAATCATCAGATTATTACTTGGTTCTGAAACACCTCAGTTACCTCTATCAGCCTTCAGTTTGGATGCTTTGATATAGCAAAAAAAGTTTGGGATTTTCTTGCAAAGCGGTATTTCGCTGCCGATGGGGCTCATCAATACCAATTAGCTACAACTCTTCACTACATGTGACAAGAAGCTGGACAACCTATTAACAACTTTTTGTCACAAATCCATACTATTTGGGACCAACTAACAACCTCCGAACCTACTTGGGAGTGTAACGCATATGCTGAAAAGTTTGAAAATTGGAGAGATCATAGCCGCCTTGTCCAGTTTCTCATGGCACTTCATGTTGATTTTGAACCTGTTCGTGCTTCCTTGCTTCATCGATGTCCATCCCCTACACTCGACCAAGCTGTTCAAGAGCTTATCTCAGAAGAAACTCGACTTCATTCTCGTAGATCTCGATCTTCTGATATAGCTCTTGCTACCCCCACTAATGCACCAAAGAAAAATCCATCCACGCAGGAATGCAAATAATGTCATTAGTGTGGTCATTTAATTCTGAATTGCCCTACTCGGCCATGTCCTTTTTGCAAGAAAGTCGGCATTAATCATTACCTGAATGAGTGTTTTCACAACCCCAATAGGACTTCTTAAGAAAATCGACCCAAAGGTGGTTCTTTCAAAGCTCCACAGTCATCTCGTTCAGCTGCTGCCACTATTACTACTCCACTAGAGGAACCTTCCACTCATCACGATCCACCTTCATCATCTATATCAGTCACTGACCTTCAGGATATACTTAAACAAGTTTTAGCTAGTCATTCATCTTCCGCTGCTCTTTCAGTTTCTTCTGGTAAGCCCTCCTGTTTCTTCGATTCTACTTGTTCCAATCATATGACCTTTGATACTCATTGTCTCACCAACAAAATAGCTAATCCTTCTATTCATTCTATTTATACTGTTGATGGTGCTTCCATGCTTGTGAGTCACATAGGATCTGTCTCCACATCTCCTGCTTCTATTCATGATACATATCTTATCCCTAAACTCACTCTTAACCTTATTTATGTTGGCAAATATGTGATCTTGGTCTCATCGTCATTTTTTCTATGTCTGGTTGTCGTGTGCAGGACCCTCAGACGGAACAAGTTCTTGGGATAGGCCGTAAAGTCGGAAGATTGTTCGAGCTTGTTCACCTTCATCTTCCGCCCTACATTCGCACTGTTTCATCAGCCACTACTTCACAATCTTCTCTGTCTCTTCAGTCGTGGCATTCTAGATTAGATCATGCCTCTATTGGCAAACTCAAACATTTGGCCTCTAGTGGCTTCTTAGGATAAATTTCTTTAGATAATTTTGATTGTTTATCTTATCAACTTGACAAACAGCCTTCTTTACCATTTAATAATAGTGTTTCCTTATCTTCTGCATGTTTTGGTTTAGTCCATTATGATATTTGGTGGCCTTCTCCTACGCCTACAATGGGGGGAGGGGGGTCTAAATATTTTGTGATTTTTGTGGATGACTACTCTCAGTTCAATTGGATCTATCTTATGCATCATAAAGTCTGAGTTACCTCGTATTTATTCTAAATTCACTGCTATGGTTTATACTCAATTCTCCCATCGTATCAAGATTCTACGTACAGATAATGCCATGTAATATAAAGAATCTACCATTCTCTCTCTCTTTTGAGAACATGGCACTATCTCACACAGATCATGTCCATACACCTCTCAACAAAATGGGCGGGCTGAGCGAAAACATAGACACATTCTTGATATTTCACGCACTTTCCTTATCTCTGCTTCTTGTCCTGAGTGCTTCTGGGGAGAAGTTGCTCTCACTGCTGTCTACACCATCAATTGTGTTCCATCTCCTACTATACAGAACCATAAACCTTACGAATGCCTCTATGGTCGTCCACCAATCTATGATCATCTTCGTATCTTTGGGTGTAGTTGTTTTGTCTTACTCCCCCCACATGAGCATACTAAACTAGAGCCTTCCTCACGTTTGTGTTGTTTTCTGGATTATGGTGTAGAACATAAAGGTTTTCTCTATTGGGATCCTATCTCTAAACGCCTTCGTATGTCTCGGCATGTGATTTTTTGGGAAAATAAAATGTTTGCCTCCATGCCATCATTTTCTCTCCCTCATGAACCTTTTATCCCATATTTCACATATTCTTCCCTTCCATTATTTCCCGATGATGACAATGGCATAGGTCCAGACACAAGTACAGACGTTGGTACAAGTGAACAATCTCCATCTGATGATGTTCTTTATGAGGTGTCTGTTTATTTTGATGTGTCCATGCCCGAAAGTGACACTGACACTCCTCTTCGTTGTTCGACTAGAGTGAGGTCTGTTCCTCTCCACCTACTTGATTATCATTGTTTCTCTTCTATTCTCTCATTGCATGAGCCTCAAATCTACCGTAAGGCCAGTACTGATCCATTATGGTAGCAAGCTATGGCCGATGAATTGCAAACCTTGGAAGATAAACACACTTGGGATTTGGTTGGTCTTCCTCAGGGAAAGAATGTTTTGAGTTGCAAATGGGTATATAAGATCAAAACTCATGTTGATGGCTCAGTGGAACAGTACAAGGCTCAGTTGGTGGCCAAAGGGTTTACTAAAGAGTATGGTATTGACTATGAGGAGACATTTGCTCCAGTAGCTCGCCTCACTTATGTCCAAACAATTATTGTTGTAGGTGCTGTGCAACAATAGAAATTATTTCAGATGGATGTTAAAAATGCATTCCTTAATGGGGATCTCACAGAGGAAGTTTTTATGAAGCTTCCTCTAGGGTATCATCATCCACCCCATAAGGTGTGTCAGCTTCAGCGTGCTCTCTATGGTCTCAAACAAGCTCCACGCGTTTGGTTCTCTAAGTTCAGCTCTGTAATAAAGGATTTTGGTTTTGCATCCAGTGATTATAACCATGCCCTCTTTATTCGCCAATCTGGGTCTGGTGTAATTCTGTTACTCTTATATGTCGATGATATGATCATTACTAAGGATGATTTGTCTGGCATTTCAGATCTAAAGATGTTTCCCAATCAACAGTTTGAGATGAAAGATCTTGACAAGCTCAGTTATGCTTTAGGCATTGAAGCCTCATCTTCCTCTGATGGTTATTATCTTTCTCAAGCCAAGTACTCTCTGATCTTCTTGCTCGTGCAGGGCTCCCATATAGTAAAACTACAACTACTCCTCTAGATCCTAATATTCGTCTTACTCCTATGGATGGGACACCGCTCGAGGATGCCTCTTTGTATCGTCAGTTGGTTGGCAGTCGTATCTATCTCACAGTGACTCGACCTGATATTACATATGCAATTCACTTGGTTAGCTAATTTATGACTACTCCCCGTACTTCACACTATGCCATAGTGCTTCGTACCATTCGTTACGTAAAAGGCACTCTCTTCCACGGTCTCTTTTTCTCCACTAATTATTCATTGGTTCTTTGTGGCTATTCTGTTGCGGATTGGGAAGGTGATCTGATAGATCACCACTCTGTCACAGGGTACTGCTTCCTGCTTGGTGGCTCTCTTCTTTCTTGGTGAAGCAAGAAGCATACCATTGTTGCTCGCTTGAGTACTGAGGTAGAGTATCATGCTCTTGCTGATACTACTCAAGAGGTTATTTGGGTGTTTCTCAACCTCAAGGAACTATCCTTCATTGTGATAATCAGAGTGCAATTCAGATTGCCCATAATGATATTTTTCATGAGTGCACCCGCCATACTGAGTGTGATTGTCACTTCATTCGCCAACATGTTGTCCAGGGCACTACGAAACTTCAGTACACGCCTTCTGCTGCTCAGCTTGCGGATCTCTTCACCAAACTCGTCCTCCTAGTCGTCTTCAAGATTTGATCTCCAACCTCATGTTTGTGTCTTTCACACCACCTTGAGTTTGAGGAGGGGTATTAAGTGATAATTGATATGATTGAGCTATATTAGGTTGTAATTATGTGATTGATATGATTGACGCTATATTAAATTATAATTGATATGATTGACCATAGATTAGGTTGTAATTATTCTCTTACCATTTATACGGTTACTTAACCACTAAACTAATAGGTTATATATAGTCTTGTATTGTATTATACAATTTACATCAATCAAAACACAAGTCTTTTATATTTTCTCTCTATGTCTTCTAGGGACGGATCCAGAAATTTTCTATGAGGGGGCCACAAAACAAATACGATAATAAACTACATCAAAAATAATTAATGGGGGCACATTTTTCTTTCTTTTAACCTAATTAATATATAATTTTTAAAAATAAATATGAAATAGTAAAAAAAATGGAAAAATCTATTAAAAAAAGAAAAAAAACTATAAGAAAAATTAAAAAAAATTAAAACCTATGGGGGCACGTGCCCCCATAGGTGGGAATGTGGGTACGTGTTTGATGTCTTCTTTGTATTTCGACATCTCTATGTCTTCTTTATATTTCGACAGGCCTGGTGCGAGAGAAAAAAATGGGCTCTCTATGTTCATATACAAAATTAAAAATAACTAATTAATCAAAAATATTATGAAAATTAATTTCATTAATCACAACATAAAATAATGAAATATTATATTCTAGTTTCAATGTTTCTAATTCATTAAACTAGTGCTCCAAAAAAAAATACTTCAAATCATTACATCATATATTTAAAGAAAAACATAGCAATACATTAATCATAAAGAATTGATATCCTTGCATTTGTTTTTTCGAACTTAGATCTCCTTATATTTTTATCTCCAAAATCATCGATCAACCTTTATTTTAGATAGTTCTAGCTAGTAGTATCGATACCTTTTGCAATGGTGTTGACCCTTAGTCTTTCAATTTTTTTGAGGTTGCATTCAGATAAAAGGATTTGGATTTAGGGAAAAGATTCCAAATAACTTCATCCAAAATGAATCCCAAAATAGCTTACAAGGATTTGAACCATGAAAAAAATAACAAACGAATTAGAAACTCCGGGTCAGCGAGGACTCCATTCCATGACCTCAATATCCAAGAAAGAAGGACAACTCGCTTGGCTAAACAACTCTTATTTTCAACGAAGTAGGACTTTTTATACATATATATCCCTATTTTAAAACTTTAAAGTACAAAAACAAAAAGGCCGTCGGGGGCCCTCACCGGATAAAGCCCTGTGCGGCGGCGCCACCTTGACCGCCCCAGGGATGGCCCTGAGTTTACTCATCCAACTAAGAATCACAACCCACTAAGTTTGATCTGATACTTTATGCTCTATTGTATATGATACATTAGATTTTTGTTTCTCCCCCTTTTTCCTTGTTTGAAATGTGGGACTTTATTTGGAATTTTCTGTTTGGCTTCAGGATAATGTATCTTGATTGTTTAGAATTGATTAATGAAAAATACAATTTTCTTGTTTTTAAAAAAAATAGTGGAATATGAAAAAGAGAAAAAGAAAATTCAATGTTATAGACACTCAATTAAATATCTCTTTAATTGCTCGGATTTTATTCATTGTTTTGCTTATCTTTCATTATTAGCATTTATAATGGTGCAACAATATATTTATATATATATATATATATATATATATAGGAATAAGATCAAATGAGACCACATAATTAGAGTGAGACAGTGTGGACTAATCCTGTCCACAAATCTGTATTTTTAGATGGTTGAGATTTACCCAATTTAATAAATATTTTTTATTTATTTTAAATCTGAAAAGGGCAGATTGGTCATTTGAGTTTTCACCCCCAATTATGTGGTCCCCTAAAAACCGTTCATCCACTTTGTGCTCTCCGATCAATTTCTCGACGTCTTCCCTGCAGTTGAGCTGCACGACGGCGGAGTGGTTGTCGCCGTAGTACATGACGTCGTCGATGAGCTGATCGGGGTCGATTCCTTTCTCCTTGTGGATTTTCTCCATGCCTTTGTAGAAGCTGAAGTGAGGGACTTGTTCGATTTTCTCTCGCGCGCAGAGCTTGTGAGTTTCTTCAGATTCGTCATCGTGAATTTTGCGGCCGAGTAGGAAATCGACGTCGCTGCAGTTGCGGCTGAGATCCACCATGAACGGGTACTTTGAAGATAATGCTGGTGTCATTGTGTATCGAAAAAAAAAAAGATGAATTTTCTGTTTGAATTAACAAAAAAAAAAAGAATTTTCTGTTTGAATTTGATGAAGTTGAATTTTGTTTATTACGTGTTTGAATTGGAGGATTGGTCAAGAAGATGATGCTGGCGTGGAGAAAACGAGGGCATACGAGGAGGCAGTTAGAATTACTATACACTTATATGTTTTTCGATGTATACTTAGATGTGTTTTGCAGTATAAGTAGTTAATTTTTGATGTATGTATTTATGTTGTTGTATACTTATTTTTTTTTGTTGTATACTTATATGTGTTTTGTTGTACACTTATATGTGTTTTGTTGTATACTTATATTTTTGTTTGACAATTGTAATATGCAGTATAAATATGTTAAATATACAATATAATAGTGTTAAATATACATTAAATATATGTTAAATATACAATACAATAATGAGCGTGATTTTCTCTCTCTCTTTCTCTACGAGTGATTTACTTAATCCACGGTCCCCACATGTTAATGAACGTGATTCTCTCTCTATATATAACTGATTCCTTGATTCACGGTCCCCACATATTTTGGTTTGACCATTTTAACATGCAGTAAAATTATGTTAAACATACAGTAAAATAGTGTTAAGTATACATCAAATATGTGATAAGTGTACAACATACTGCATGGCAGAGCACATGCGTGCTTTTCTCTCTCCAGCGCAATTTTCTCGCGATTTTCTCTCTCCCCACGTGATTTTCTCCCTCCTAATAACTGATTCCATTTTTAGATGGTCCCCCACTTGGTTAATTTGACAATTATACCCTTATTTTGTTTTAATTAAATATTAAATATAATTTTAACCCCTATTTATCTTAGCCATTGATATAGATAATGGAGGGTTGAGACGAGTCCACACTGTCTTATTATAATATGTGCTCATTGTATCCTCCCCCTATATGTATATATATATATATATAGTATGATGGGAATAGTAGGGAAGTGAACACAATAAATATGTATATTAGCAAATTATATATATTAATGGCTGAAAACTCTCTTATGTCTTGCACTTTAAATTTAATTGTACGATTAAAGTACTAATCATAATTACACAAACAAACTTATTATTAAAAATAACTTATTAAGCACAAAAACTCCTGTCAGACCGTCTAACGGGTCTGACTTGTTAGACGGATCTGACCCGCGGATTCGGTGGCATTTCCGTAATATTAGCAGTGGTGTTTTATTAGTTTTCAGGGAGGACATGTATTATTAGTCCTTCTGAAATGTATTAGTCGTCCTTCTAAAACGTATTAGCAGTTCTTCTGAAATGTATTATTAGTTTCCTGATGAGTTTTTTAGTATTTCTCCTGAATATACTCTCGAAATATATTAGCAATCCCTCAAAAAAGTATTAGTAGTTCATCGAAAAAGTATTAGTAGTTCCTTGAAATAAATTAAAATTTTCTCACGAAATGTATTAAAAGTCCTTCTGAAAAGTATTAGTCGTCCTTCTAAAAAGTACTAGCAGTTCTTCTGAAATGTATTAGTAAGTTCCCTGAAGAGTTTTTTTAGTATTTTTTCTCATGAATATACTCCCGAAATGTATTAGTCGTTCTTCTAAAAAGTATTAGCAGTTCTTCTAAAATGTATTAGTTGTTTCCCTAAATATAATTAAATTTTTATCCCAAAATATATTAACAGTGCTTCTAAAAAGTATTAGTCGTCCTTCTAAAAAGTATTAGCATTTCTTCTAAAATGTATTAGTAGTTCCCTTGAATATAATTAATTTTTTCTTCCAAAATGTATTAACAGTCCCTTCGAAAAGTATTAGTCGTCCTTCTAAAAAGTATTACCAGTTCTTCTTAATGTATTAGTAGTTCCCCTGAAAAATATTATTTTTTCCCACTGAAATGTTTTTAGTAATTTTCCTGAATAGTATTAGTTTTTCCAATAAAATGTATTAGTAGTTCCACTGAAAAGTATTAGTTGTTACCTTAAAAAGTATTAGTTTGTCTCTTGAAAAATAAGTTAAATGCAATTGCAAATCAGAACTCCTTGTGGAGAACTCAAAACAAAACATCAAAAAGCTTCAATTACTGCAACAACATATACATGTACAAAAACCTACACTAACAAGTTTAGTTTTTTCCCAAATTGATAGCAGCATACACAAAATCCTCGCATCTCGTACATCCAGACCCTAAAACATCAGACAAAGTACTAATAATGTCGAAAGACTCTTGCAAATCAGTGGCCCACAGTGGTGCTTCGCACTGATCGGCCATGCCGCTGCATGTACGCGTGTATTCCACGCTGCAAAAAGGAACAGCGATGGTGCAACCAAGAACCGTAAGATTCTGAGAGGAGTTAAGAGAGAGGGGGAGAGGAAACACGATGAAAAAGAAGGAAGAAGATTTGGAGTAGGTCTCGTTTTTTTTTTTTTAAGATCCGAATTAAGGTGTTGGGGATCCGTCTAACAGATTTAGATCCGTTAGACCGTCTGACAGGAGACTAGCTCATTATTAAGTGTTTGGCTAAGCTATATAAGCTCTTTTTTAGAGTTTATAACATGCTAAAAGTGTTTGATAGAATAAAGTTATTGAGCTTTTAAAATGTCAATTATGGCAATTTGGAGTTTAGAATTATCAAAACGTGAGAGAATTTTAAAACATAATCATACTTTGAAAATAAGTTATGATCTCCTTATTTTTGTAAAAACAACTTGTAAAATCTTAATACGTTAGTTTGGGGGTTTATGAGTTTTTCTAAAAATTTAACCAAACATGTCTTTGTTTGTAACTAAACATTTCAAATTAATAGGAATAAATTCATTGAATTTGTTTGGATAATCTTATGATCCAATAAATTCAAATCATCAATCACCGATTTTGGGCTACTTACTGAGTGCATGTTTTGGAGCACTTATGGAAAAGTCCATTTAGGAAATGAATTTTTAATAAGTGACTTCTCAAAAAGCCTCCAGTTATAGATTGGACTTTTTGGAGTGACTTATCCAAAAGTCTTTTTAAAATGAACTATCTAATATATATTATTATGAAAATGGATTTCAAATCTAATCTCAGACTTTGGTAAGTAAAATTTAATAGACCCCCTTCCTCTCTCTAGAAAACTCCCCTCATTTCTCCTCTCTCAGTTTCTCTCTCTCCAACCCACCCATCCGCCTTGACCGCCTTCTATCCTAGATCAGCGGTGTTTGGTGGTCGGTCTCATCCCCTTCCCCATTTTCTTTCTGGCTTGATCTAGCCATGGAGAATCTTTTTAGCCAGATTCAAATCCAGATCTATTTATGTTGTCTCGGAGTCAGCCCAAGTTATTTGCTTTCATGCCCTCAAAGTCTCGTTAGTTTGGTGGTTCGAGTTTTGTCTGGACTTGCAGAGATGTGGAAAGTGGTATGAGTGGCAGCTTTGTGGATGTGTAGTGAGGGTGTAGGGGGTGCCAAGGACTGCGGAGCTGGTGTAGTGAGAGGGAGATGTTGTTATTTAGTTTTTGATATTTTTAATTTTTTTCTTTTTTTTTTCCTAATTGCTGTAGGCTTTTTTGATTTCGTCTTTTTTTTTCCTTCTTGTTAGTTTTTTTAGATTGATTTTGATGTGTTTCTTGTTTTTCTTTTTTTGTTGTTTTCTTTGTAGTTCCCGGTTGAAGGGCGAAGCTCGTATACAACTCAGTTGTGTCTGTCTTATAGTACGTGGTGGTCACTCGCGCCTGGTATTTGTTGGTGTGTTGTAGTTATTGGGCCTCCTTGGGAAGTGCCCTGTCTCCCCTTGTCGGGAGTGGTTCAGCCTTCTCGGGTGGGAGTTTTTTTTCTGTTTTTTTTGTGTAGTTCCCTCCCTGACAATTGTTTGTGACATTGTAAGTTTTGTATTTGAGTATTCAATGAAAAATCTACCGTTTGGGAAAAAAATATTTGATGGCTACGATTTCATCCTTGAATTTAGGTGGTAAGAGTTTAATTTATTGATATTTAGGGTAGTAATGTAGTTAGTCCTAGTATGGATAAATTATAAAGGGTAATATTGTAATTTATTATACACATGATATCTTGCTATTGATTATGTTTTCTTTGCAGTTATGAGAAAGAGAATTATACATAATCAAAATTAACTTTGAAGAACATTATTAGTAGAAGAAGCAAAACTTACCAAAACTACTAACTAAATATTCATTAAGGGTATCATATCTACGAATAATTTTTTTTAGAGGTGTACATGGTGGTATGATACAATTTGGAGATTCAAAAATCTCCGGAACCTTACCATAATTTGGATAGTTGAAAATTAATATCTGGAATATTAATTTTGGGACGATAAGAACATTATTAGTAGAAGAAGCTAAACAATATTCGTACCATACTGTCCCAAATTTTGGGACGGTTTCGTACAGATATTCAATTCAAATGGACCAGTTTGATTAGGAATAAGGAATTAGAGAATCATAGATTATCCGTACGTTTAAAAAGAGACAAAAAAGATAATCAACATGAAATTATTAGGTAAATTATACTTTAACTACTTAATCCATCATACAAAAATATAAAATCACAATATGAATTGCCAAAATATCTCTAGTAATACTGCTCACGTTTTGATATCTAATGGTATTAACTTTCCACCAACCCAACTGATGTTGGTTTTTAGAGCAGATCACTCCAAGTCAAAGATGTTGACAAAAATCAAAGTCTTCTTCTCCGAGCGCTGGAAACCCTTCGATTGGGAACTTGCCTGCACACACGCAGAAATGTTAGGGAGGGGGGTTGTCCCAAGAAGGCACCTCTGATACTCAAGTCAGCACAGTGATCGAGAAAATAATTAAGACAATAAATACGTAAGAGTGATTTGAGTCCTATAACTTACAAATGAAGAGGATGAACCTTTATATACATGGGTGATGGGCCCTATGGGCTAGTCTCGGACTCCTTTGGGTCGGGTTATTCCATTAAGAGCCCATTGGGTAATTAATATTATTACAATATCTAAGTCGAATTATATATTAATTATTAAATGTCATTTTTGCCCTCAACATAAGCCCCCCCAGCTCCGATGCTGTGGGGGAGCTAATACTGGTACCGTGTCCGACTTGTCTTGAGATTCCTTGGAAAGTCACGAGGACACCTACGTAAGGGAGCTCCTTCCTTCCGGGAGCGTCGGAGGAAGTTTAGTTACGGGGACCCCTCTTTGAGGGGGCCCAACTTTGATCATGTCTTTCAATTCTCTTGGATGGTGGAACACTTAGTGAAATTTTCTTCAAAATTTGAGGAGAGTTCTCATAGAGAGGAGTGGAGTAAACCAAGTGAGGAGAGATATGAGAACCCGAGATAGGGGCAAGGGCACCCTCGGCGTCCCCAGAGCGGGCAAGGGTGCCCTCAAGGGCGCGCCTGTGCACCCTCCCGTGCGAGGGAGGGTGCGCCCCCGGGGAGCGGCCTAAGCCCCCCGGTGTGTTCTTCCTTCCGTGTTTCTCCATCTTCTCCGGAGTTTTCGCACATTTAGATCGGATTTTGGATTTCAATCTTTCTTCATTTCTGCAATATTTTGTCTTTAATTTCTTGTTCATATGGACTTGTTTTTTTTATGAGGATGGATCCTCCCCTTTGGAAGGAAGCCTTAATTCCTCCGCAATAGCCTGAGACACTCATATTTGATGTTAGAGGACGTCGTTCTGCGGTCCAGCGAGGGCACCCTTTAGGAGCCGGAGGGCGCCCTTTTGGAGCATGGAGGGGGCACCCTTCAGAAGCTCGGGGGCGCCCCCCATGAGCTTTCCCAGAGCCCTTGTTCCATTTTTGATTTTGTATTGTTTCCTTCCGTGCATGTGTGAGCATTTTTGCCTTCTTTTTTGTTTTACGTCCATGTGTTGTATGTCAGAAGAAATATTTTCAAGGACCTCCCTTGAGAGAGCTTCTCCCTCCAAGAGTGCCAGAGGAGACGTTCGGGGTCATAGCCAGATAAGGGAAAATTCATGATGATCCCTTCGTGAGGAGGATAATCCAGGGTCTTATCCGGATGAGGGAAAATTTACGAGAACAAAGACCCCACTATGAGGAAATCCCTCTCATCCGGGGTCTTAGCTGGATGAGGTAAAAGTTACTAGGATCTCCCCATGAGGAGGCCCCTCCCATCCGGGGTATTAGCCGGATGAGGTCTTCCCATCTGGGCTCTTAGCCGGATGAGGTCTTTCCAACCAGGGTCTTAGCTGGATGAGGTAAAAGTTACTAGGACCTCCCCGTGATGAGGCCCTTCCCATCCGGAGTCTTAGCCGGATGAGGTTTGATGAGGAGAGCGCCCGAGTGATCATTGACCGCAACCATATTTGACAATTAACTGGATGCATGAGATCATAGCAGAAATGTGAAAGTAATTTATTCATCATATGAAAATGATAAAATTTTACTCTGTGTGGGCGGAAATTGAAACGAAAATAAAAATATTTAACGCCACCTGGGCAGAAAATTCCTCAAGGATAGTACTTTTGTAGGTTTCGATATTACATGTACGAAGAACATTTTTGTCACTAAATGTTCTAGCTTGTAGGCCCCTGGCTTCACCAGTTCAATTACTTTGTAAGGCCCTTCCCAATTAGGGTCCAATTTTTTGACTGGTCTAGAGACTCCGGCTTTCCTCAATACGAGGTCTCCCACCTAAATGCTTTAGGGGTGCACCCAATAATTGTAAGTTTTGGCCACCTTTCTCTTGTAAATTTCGGATCTGGTAAAGACCTTATCTCTGAGTTCTTGGATCAAGTCTACGTTGATCCTCATGTTGTTGTCATTCTGTTCTGGAGAATAGACTAAATGGAGATTCATCTATGGCTGTCTGGGGGGTCATTCGATATCCCCATTGATGTAAAGAACTGCTTGATCTTCTTCTCCTCGCACCATTGTTTTAACTTAGCTCCTTGGAACTGAGTTCCATTGTCGGACACAAATGCTTAGGGAATTCCAAACCGACAGAAGATGTTCTTCCACAAGAAGTTGATAACCTCCTTTTCTGATATTTTTGTGAGTGGCTCTGCTTCCACCTACTTATTTAAGTAGTCAAATTCTACGATCAAAAAAAATTTCTATGCCGGAGCTAACGAAAAAGGTCCGACTATGTATATCCCCCACTACGCAAAGGGGCAAAGGCTTTGTAATTGTTGTAGTGCCTTGGCGGGTATTTGTGTTATTGTTGTGTGCTCTTAGCATGGAAGACAATGTCTTACCAGTGTCTTGGCATCCTTAAATGGAGTTGACCAAAAGTAGCCTTGTATCAAGGTCTTCGTGGCTAATGCCTTTCCACCCGAATGGTTGCCTCAACTTTTTTCATGAATTTCTCTAAGTACATAGTGAGCTTCCTCGGGAGCCAAGCACTTCAGATACGGTTGGGAGAAACCCTTCTTGTATAATTCTCCATCTATCATCACAAAGCGGGAAGCTTTGTTCCTTGACATGGTCTGTTGCATGGTACTGAGCACCTCATATTTGGATTTCTCCAGTTCTGGGTGGTTAGCTACCAATAGTGTGATGGCTCTACTGTTGATGGCGGTCATGGAATTGGCTAGGCGGGCGAGTTGGTCGGCTTTCGTGTTCTCCCTGCGTGGGATTTATGTTACCACGAACTTCTCAAATTTGTTCACTAACTCCTTGACTGCACTAAGGTACTTGGCAATATTTTCTTCTCTGGCCTCGTAAGTCCCATCTACTTGGTTGGCCACGAGTTGAGAGTCAGTGGAAGATGTAATCTTTTGGGCCCCGGCGGCTATGGCCAATTTTCCTCCTATCAGTAAGGCTTCATACTCCACCTCGTTGTTGGAGGTGGGGAATTCAAACTTTACTGCATACTCAAGTTGGTCTCTCTGTGGGCTCTCCAGCACAATTCTAGCCCCACTTCCCGAAGAAGTGGAGGAACCATCCACTTACAGTATCCATTCTATGGGTGGATTATTTGTCTCTATTCCATGCGTCTCCACCATAAAATTGGCTAAAATTTGAGATTTGATGATGGGTCTTGGCTGAAATTCAATTCCATGCTCGTTGAGCTCTAGTGCCCACTTCACCATTTTTCCCGATGCGGGGAGATTGGTGAACACTTGCTTCAAATGGTGATTGGTGAGAACCACAATTGGATGCGATTGAAAGTAGGGCCTGAGTTGTTTAGCGTAAGTAACCAAGGTAAATGCCAGTTTCTCTATATGAGTATAACAAGTTTCTATGTCCAAGAGGACTTTGCTGATGTAGTATATTGGGTGGTGATCTCGCTGCTCCACCAAGACCAAAACACCACTCAGGGTTTCTTCAGATACTGACAGGTATAGATATAAAGTCTCCCTTTCTCTCGGCTTTGTTAGCAGTGAAGGTGGGCCAAATATAACTTCAAGTTGTTGAATGCTTGCTGACATTCTGGAGTCCGCGTTTTACGCGTAGCAATTTGAAAAATGGCAAGCCCTTTTTGGCGGACTTGGAGATAAAGTGGCTCAAAGCAACCATACAACCAGTTAATTTCTACAATCTTTTGCATTGGTGGGGCCCGACATATTTAGGATGGCATTAATCTTTTCAGGGTTGGCTTCAATTTCCTCGCCCGAAGATCATGTATCCCATAAACTTTCCCCATGTACCCCGAAGGTACACTTAGCGGGGTTCAACTTCATTCGATAAGTCTTCAATGCACTGAAGCATTTTTCTAAGTCTACGGCATGATGAGCCCCCTGGGTACTCCTTACTAGCATATCGTCGATATAGACTTCCATGTAACAATAGATTTCTTGCTCAGTTATGAAGTTGGTCTTTTCCTGATCTTCTTCCGCTAGTTGTATTTGATTGTACCCTTGAAAGGCATCCAAAATGCTAAGGAGTTTGCATCCTGAGATTGTGCCGACCAGCTGATTGATCCGGGGAGCGGGAACGGATCATTCGGACAATCTTTATTCAAGTATGTGAAATCAATGCACATTCTCCATTTCCCATTGGGCTTAGGGACGAGCACCACGTTAGCCAACCATCTCGGATACTACACGGGTTTGATGTATTTTGCTTCGGGCAATTTTTGTTTGTTTATTCCTTTATTGCTTTGCTTCTTTCTAGCCCGAAGGCTCTCCTCTTCTGTTTCATAGGTTTGTAGGTCGAGTCTACCCCCAATAGGTGCAAGGCGACTTCCAGAGGAATCCCTTGCAAGTTTTTCATCTTCCAGGCGAATACTTGCGTAGTCCTTCTGAGGGCTTCAATGATTTCTTGCTCTACGTCAGGTTCTAGCTCAGTCCCAAGTCACACGGTTTTCGTTTCGTCGGTTGGGTCTAAGACTACTAGTTTGATCTGCTCCACTACCTCAAATTTGGGTTCCTCCTTCAACTTGTGGGCATTGGAGTCTTCTTCTTCTTGAGGTTCTTCAGGGAAATCTTCTTCTTGGAGGAGCCCCACTTCTATGGGAGTAATCAGATCATTCCAAAGCTTAGTGTCCCAAACTTGGGGCTCCTCTTTCCAGGTGGTGAAATGGCATTCCTGGCTATACTCCTGTCTCCACGTTCTTCTCCAATCTCCTCTGGAATGGGGAATTTCAACTTCTGGTGGTAGACGAAAGCAATGGGTCTGAATGCGTTCAAGGATGGGTGGCAAGGATCACATTATACTGCAAGAGGAGGTTGACCACTGCAATTCTCACCATCTTCATGACCTGGCATGGGTAGCTGCCCAATGAGAGGGGAAGATTCACCTCCCCGAGGATGGGGATCTTCCGCTGACTGAGGTCCTATAGTGTGATAGTGACTTCGCTTAGAGATGAGTCTTCGAATCCTAGTCGATGAAATGCGTTGAATGATAGTATGTCCATGTCCTTCAGAAGTCGCATGCCTCAGCCTCATTCCCACAAACGGCGCCAAAATGATGCTGTTTTTTAGGGCATATTACTCCAAGTCAAAGATACTGACGAAAGTCAAAGTCTTCTTCTTCCCAAAGGGGAAGTTTTCAAGTCTTCTTCTCCAGGAGCTGGAAACCCTTCGATTGAAAACTTGCCTACACACATGGGCAAACGTTAGAGGGACCTGGGGGTTATCCAGGAAGGCCTCTCTGATGCTCAATTCAGCACAGTGATTGAGAGAATAATTAAGACGGTAAACTAAATTAATGCGTAAGAGTGACTATGGGTCTGATAACTTACGAATGAACAGGAGAAACCTTTATATATTTGAGTGATGGGTCCTGTAGGAGAAATTGGCTTGTGGGTCAATCTCGGACTCATTTGGGTCGGGTTATTCCATTAAGAGTCCATTGGGCAATTAATATTATTCCAATATATAAATGGAATTATATATTAATTATTAAATATCATTTTTGCCCTAATATTTTTTAGAAAACTCCTCAAGATACCTCTCCAATTTCCCTTTTGGCAACTGATTTTTGCATATTTTTCTCTTATGCTATATGAAATGGGGGTTTATATGAGTTTATAATCTAAATATCTCAATTTCTTGATTAGAATATTACTCTAGTTTAGGTGCAATTTACTAATCATTTAATTAATTTGATATCAATTAATATTTTTAATAAGGTGATGAGTCTAGTTATGATCATTAATAAGTCAAATATCATCAAATTAAAATACTTTTCTACAAATTATATATAATTTTTAATTTAATTTTTTGAGTACATTTAATAAATTAATATGATAGCAACCATTTTTTGATAAACAATTAATATTGTGTAACTCTTATTGAATTAAATTTCTATTCAATTATTCATTTGATATATTGATAAAGTATGACAATTTTTAATTTGACAATTTTCAGTATTATGTTTTTTTATAATATTTAATTTCGAAGAATATGTAATTAATTCACTATCAAAAGATAAATAAGATAATAATATTAAATGTGTATATATAAAATAACAAAAACATTAGAGTCGATTCTAATTTCGGATCTTCGATTCGGTATAATTTAGTATGGCTCGGTACAGTTCTCGGTACGGATATTTGAAAAATATCCAGAACTATACCAATAAAAATTTCGGGACGGTTCAGTTTGAGAAAAGTCAAAAAGTCAACGGATATTTCTTGATTTTGATATCGGTTCGATTTCAATAATTCCTAAGGCTCATGCATACCCCTAATTGTTATGTAAATTAGCACAATGTCCATTACAAATACGGGAATAGAAAAATAACAAAAATACCAACAAATCAAATAAAAAATAATTAAAAATACTAACCTAAATTATTTTGAAACTTTAATAAGTGCGCACTTAAAGGATACTAAATATGCATTAAGAGCGTATCATATATGACAAACAAAAATGACTAAAAAATATTAACTTAATATACACTAAGTCTATATATCTATGCTCAACTGCTCTGGTAAATAAGCAACTGACCATTACAAATTAGAGAACAAAAATGAACAATGCAAATAAAAGATTAAACATATTGAAAATGTATATTACTTTGAAACATTATTGAGTAAATACTGAACAAATACTAAATATGGATAGTTTGTATTTTAAATATGCTCATAAAAACTTACTCTGAACAAATAATAAATTTGTCTGTCTACTACTACTTTTTTTCCTATTTATGTAACTGCTAAGGAATACAATCAATTAAGATATCTTCTAAAAATAATTGAAATGGTTCCAATTATTGTGTCTTATCGATAACTACCCATTTTACAAATTTGCCCTTTTTATTAGTAATTTAGGCAATTAAAACTTTTTTTAGATTAATTAATTCATAATTACCAAGAGGTTGATATTAGTTCCTACAAACTCACCCTGAGAATTGGTCTCATGAGATCCACTCCCTATACATATATATATATATATAGGGTGTATTAAGATATTTATTTATTTTTCTACCTTAAAAGTATGAATGAAATTATTAAAGTGTGTTTGCATAAATATCTACCATCAATTGGCATTTTGGTCAATTGTTAAAGTAAAAGCGCGTGAAAGTGAAAGAATGCAAATATCCCTATCCCTTTATTCATTTATCAATCTAAGTTCAGTGTTTATCTTTCGGTTCGACTTGTCATAATAACTTGACATTGTCTACATGTTATTTCATTACTCATTTACCTTATTCATTTATTCAATAAAAAGATCTTCATTACTTTAAAATATTACATAGTAATAGTAAACAAGTTATTATTACGAACTTTTAACAATCAACTGTCATGCTCCATTTAAATTAATGGATTTAGAACAACGGATTTCAAATTCATAATAACGAATCCATTGAGTTTGTTTGGATGATATCATTAATTTCACAATGGATTTGAAATCCTTAGCTCCTATTTTAAGTTATATTTTGAGTTATTATGGTGGATTTCAAATCCATCATCATTTGAAATTATTTCTAAAGTTTCTTCCATCAAATTCAAACTCATCAATCTAAATGGAGCCAACTTAATTGAGAAATACCACATTATATTACATGTCAGACTCGAAATAATGACATCGATATCTTAGCATCTCAGTTTTACTATTTGAATTAGATATCATTAAGTGATATATATGTATAACTAAACATATTAAAATCGGATTATCAAGAGGGAAACAAATAAATTTGGGTGTAATTATTTGTCATTTCATTAAGTTCATTTTTATTTTGAGAGGAGTAGTGCAAAAAAAATATTTTTGGAAACAGAAAAAAAAAATTGAGAATGTGATAGATGTGAAATAAAAATGTAAGATAATAGTTGGCAGAATGTTTTTTTTTTTTGGTGTTTTCTCAATGATTGACGATTGTTGATTGGAAAAAATCAATGTAAGTGAATAGTGTAAATTCTGAAAAGACAATAAAATAATAACGGTTGATAGTGTAATTTTTTTTTTTAGTGAAATGATAATTTGAATTTGATTGTGAAAAATGGATTTGATGAAATGTTTATTCTTTGAAAATTTTCGTAAATATCCCATGTTGGAGCAAAAAAAGAATTGTTGCAATTTGGTTTGTAAGAAATGGGTGTTAGACCTAATTTTGACCAAATATTTATGTGGTTTCCATTGGTGGAAAATAGAATTAAATTATATGATAAAATTTTACTAAGTGACTAGATGAGTTTGACATTTTAAATTTCTCAAAACCAATTCCGGATGAATGAAAAATTAATGCTACAAGTTAGCCACTTAAAACTGGAAATTGACATGGAAATTGGTAAATGTGGGAAAGGAGTTAAGTACCATCCCACATAGGATAAAAAGCTAAAGTTTGCTCTATTTATATAACCCAAGTTGGAGTAATAGATTTGGGCCCTTGGGGCACCAAAATTTTTAAAGGGGTAAGGATCTACATGCTTGTGGGTTTGGTTCAAAACACACAGGTTGTCCGCCGGCTCGGGTCCGGGTCGTGGGCTTGGGCTTCAAGGCCATTATAGTTTTGGACAAAATAAAAAATAATTTTTTCCTCAAATTGGGTTGGGCCTCACGAAACTGGGCCGCGCGGGCGCACACTGCCTTGCGTGGTCGCGCACTTGGGCAGTGTGCGGCGTGCACTAAAGTGCGTGGCGCATGCCGGAGGAAGAAACATTTCGATTCCACATGCGCAAAAGTGTGCAGTCGCGATTTTCGAAATTATGCACCTGTTCGAGCAACCAGGTGCATTTTTTGGCTGTAGACATGTCTTTTCGGATAAAACGACATGACCATTCTGTAAAGGCACTTAGATGCCTATAAATATGAATCCCCTGCAAATGAAAACATACATGAAATTAATCAGATAAAACTTAGATTATTCTGCATTATCAGCATCTTAATCATATGTCCTTCAAAAGCTTGAAAGCCTTAAATTCTGTTTTGTTCGCTGTTGGTTTGACTTTTGCAAGTACTGTTAAGTCGAACCTGTAAAGTCGTTTTATCTTAGGGACGATTACCAGAACCATAAGAACTTTGTAATGGGGCAATTTCATCTTGCGGAGATAGTATTAAATACTAGCCTCGACTTTAAACTCTGTCCCGTTTTATTTTCCAAATACTTAGTCATTTTCTTGTAAATAGTACTACCCAAACAACAACTGCGAGGTGAATTTTTTTGCTATTTTCAAAATGATGACATCCGTTAGTTTAACTCTGATGGTTGTTGCTCCTGCTCATGGCGAGAAACCTGCAAAATACTCCGATGTAAATTTCAAAAGGTGGCAAGAGAAGATGCTGATTTATCTGACCACCTTGGGTCTGTCTCGGTTCCTGAAAGAAGACCCTCCTACCATTGGTGAAGAAGAATCTGACAATCAAAGGAGGATCGTTGTAGATGTTTGGCACAATAACGATTTTTTTTGCTATAAGACACCCTCTATAACGTCTACAGTTCGTTCAAAATGCCCAAAGAATTGTGAGAATCTTTGAAGAAAAAGTATAAAACAGAAGATGTCAGCACAAAGAAATTTGTTGTCGGCAAATTTCTGGATTATAAGATGGTTGAAACCAAATTAAACGGTGATTAGCCAAGTACAAGAAATTCAGATCATACTTTACTTAGTGTTTGAAGGGATGATTTTGAATGAATCGTTCCAAGTGGATGTAATAATCGAGAAATTATCGCCATTGTGGAATGATTTTAAGAACTGCCTCAAACACAAGCGGAAGGAAATGGAGCTTGAGGATTTGTTAGTTCGACTTTGGATTGAGGAAGACAACCACAAATCCAATTAAAATCGAAAATTTTGGGGTTGTGACCACACTTTATGGAACACAAGGGGAGCTTCTGCTGCATTTTTAAATGTAACAGAAGGTGTTGGCAAAAGTTTTGTAGCACCAAAACCACAATTGCATGAAGTGTTGCCCAAAGTATTGTAACATTAGCTAGAGGCAGATACAGTAACAAGTTAAGTCTTAAGTGTTACTGAAGATGTGATAACCGAAATGGACACAACGTGAGAACAACAAGCTGTTAGAATTGTTATTATGTAAATACTGTTGTCTCGGTTTATACAAACTACTAAGTAGTTCAAGATATCGCGTCACTAAGCAGTTAGTAAATCCGATAGTATTTTACTAAGGAAGGTTCAAAGCCACAAGCTACCTATCCTGATGTAATAACAGTTTGCCAATACTTTCAAGCGAATTTGCATACATGCATGCATTAATTTCATTCATATGGGAGATCATTAGAATTTGGTTTGTAAGAAATGGGTGTTGACATAATTTTAACCAAATATTTAAGTGGTTTCCATTGGTGGAAAATGGAATTAAATTATATGATATAATTCTACTAAGTGAGTAGATGAGTTTGACATTTTGAATTTCTCAAAACCAATTCCGGGTGAATGAGAAATTAATGCCACAAGTTAGCCACTTAAAACTCAAAATTGACATGGAAATTGGTAAAATGTGGGAAGGAGTTAAACTTCATCTCACATAGGATGGAAAACCAAAGTTTGCTCTATTTATATAACCCAAGTTGTAGTAATGGGTTTGGGCACTTGGAGCACCAAAGTTTTTAAAGGGGTGATGACCTACATGCTTGTGGGTTTGGTTCAAAAGACACACGTGCATGCGCGCCGTCACCGCTTGCTCTCCCACTAGCTCGGCCCGACCCGGGTCCGAGTCGTGGATCGTGAGCTTGGGCTTCAAGGCCCTTATAGTTTTGGACAAAATTTATTTAAACCTTTAAAAAATAATTTTTTACTCAAATTGAGTTGGGCTTCACGAAACTGGGCCGCGCGGTTGTGCAATGCCCGACCACGAACGCTGCTTTGCCTTGCCGCGCACTGGCGATGTTAGCGGCGTGCAGAAGTGCGTGGCGCGCACCGGAGGCAGAAATATTTCGATTCCGCGCGCACAGAAGTGTGCGGTCGTGCACTTTCGAACTGATTCACCTGTTCGAGCAACCAGGTGCATTTTTTGACTATAGACATGTCTTTTCAGATCAAAAGACATGACCATTCCATAAAAGGCACTTAGATGCCTATAAATATGAATCCCCTACAAATGAAAACAGACACGAAATTAATCAGATAAAACCAAGATCATTCTGCATTATCAGCATCTTGATCATATTTCCTTCAAAAGCTTGAAAGCCTTAAACTCTCGTTTTGTTTGTTGTTGGTTCGACTTTTGCAAGTGCTGCTAAGTCGAACATGTAAAGTCATTGTATCTTAGGGATGCTTTCCAGAACCGTAAGCACTTTATAATGGGGCAATTTCGTCTTGCGGAGATAGTATTAAATACTAGCCTCAACTTTAAGTTAAGTCCCATTTTATTTTCCAAACACTTAATCATTTTCTTGTAAACAGTATCACCCAAACAATAAGAATTTCTAATAAAATATTTTTTTTGTTTGCAATCATTCCCTCTGTTTCTCATCTATCTTTGGTTGAGGGATGACATAATTGTGGATGTGAAGGTATGAATTGGAGTGATGCGCACAATGTAATTCAAATTTCCAAATTAAGGGGTTGAACTATTACAAAAAAAACTTTAAACAAAGTTTTCCACTTCAGACCAAAAAAGAATCACTTATTCACGAAAAATAAAATTTATATTGATGTTGCTTGTAGAACGAGAAATTGGCTGGAAATTGTCCATTACTTGTTGTGCACATGATATTTCCGGCCAATTTTTAAAATTTCGGCGAAAATAGAACTAAAATTGTATTGGAAATTTGGTTTGAATAAAGTGGGCGTCAACCCGACTTTAATCAAATTTTCGGTGGCTAAGAATTTAACTCTGGAGGAATTAATACACAAAGTTGGCCACACGAATGGATATTATGTAAAGAGAGTTAAAAGGTTTTTTCTTCATCCCACATGGAATATAAAGCATAGTTTATCCTAGTATAAATACTAGAATATGTTATTAGTTGGATATACTATAATATAAGTGGATGATCACAAGTGGGTCACACGCACGCGCGCCCCCGCCCACTCGGCCGGCCCTATGGGAGGGATTGTCGTTGGGCCGCCCGATGAACATGGACATTGCAGGTGTCCAGATTCGTAAGTGTCTGTTGGAGTTTGTAACTCCTCAGATAGTGGGATTGATGAGGTTGTAACTTCCTAGAAAGTGGTCATCAATGAGGGTTATAACACCTGGTTGTTACATAGAAAGTAATTGCCCACTCACTTACCAGATTTAATTCCCTGCAGGTTGGATTTTGTTGCCTAAATATAGTCTGGTTTTCATTACAGAATACACACTGAAAAATCGCATATCTTCTGCATATTTCGAAAGTGTTGTTAAAAGTGTTGTAACATTTCCAAGAACACTTCATTCTGCATTCGTATCCATCAACTAGTTCTCGCTCCTTCAAGTTCGAAAGGTGCTTTTATGTCAGTGGTGCTACTGCACAAAAGAGGATAAGTTGTTTTATCTTTGGGGACATAACGTCGTACCGTGAGCACTAGCCAGGACGTATTTGTCTTGCGGAAAGAGTACATCTCGACTCGACTTCTGTCCAAGACAAGTTGTTTACATTTTATTGTAGTTTTTTTCTTTTCTGTTTGTAAAAGCCATTATTGAAGGCCTCCCATTATAACACTTTGTAATCAACAAATTGGACAACTAAATTACTTACAAGACTGGATCAAAATTCTGAGTTTAAATATGACCAAATTTGTTATCCCTAATTAAGTTACATGACTAATTTGCAATTTTGCCAAGCCGTAATAATAAAACGAGGAAGATCGACAAGGACAACAATATAAACAACGATGAAGATGGTGAACGCAACGATAAAATAATTAATAACAGCAAATAAGGACGAACACGACAGCACCATAAATAATAATAACAATATATAATAAAATACATTAAGATCAGACCTAACTCGTTAGAATATCCATTTTACTTGGTGTGTCCAGAGAAAAAAAAAATCAGGATCCCTTTTGCATGCATGTCTTAAACAAAAATAAAACAATGTTTATAATTAACGTGTAGTTATTTTTCTCATACTTTTCGTTTACATCAAAGTAAAATCGCATGTACCCCACCCCAATCACTAAGCTAGACCGTCCATACGAACAACTTTAATTATTGATATAGTTAAATCATTGCCAGATTGATCTTAGTAACATATAACGTTTCAAAGTCAGTTCACATTGATTTTTTTGAATCAGCTTCTCTCTTCGAATTTCTTTTTATATATTAATAAGGGACCTATATAAAGTAATAGCTTGTGAATCAAGTATTTCCGTGGTGAAAGTGTTTGCGCTTATTGCATTTTGAGAAATATGTGCTAACACATTACTCCAACAAGCAATCTCTATTGCTAGAATGGGCATTATATTTTAGGATTGCCTTTTACTCCAACACGCAATTGCCAGATTACTCTAAGTCCAGGAAAGTGTTGAGCCTCAGTAGCTGAACTCCAAAGCTAAGGAAATATTTGAGTGAGAACTAGCTTGTAATACACAGATAGGTTATCAAGACCTTATGGTTGTCACAAGAGGCTCATCTGATGCTTAAATTAGCAACTATAGAAGAATAAACAAGAGAAATAAGAGCAATTAATTCAGAATATTTACAAATTAAATGATTAGTGATGGACCTTTTATACCTGGGATGATGGGGGTCATGGGCTTAATGTAATAATGTGTGCCTCGTGGGCCATATATAACTGATAAATTGAGCCTCATGAATTGCTTAATAATATTTATGACCCAGTAATAATTAATAATATTTGAGCAATAATTAAATAATTTTGAAATTAATAAATGCATAAACAACCATCATAAGCCCCTAGCCAGGGATGGCAATGGGGCGGGGCGGGTATCTCAATACCCAGACCTGCCTCTTCCCCTCCACGGGGTAGGGTGACCCGCCACGAGTCGCCCCGTGTTGGGAAAAATTTAATTTTTTAATACTGTTATCTTGTACTTTATATTCTTAATAATTTTTTAATCTTATATTTTGTATTATAAATGCATATTATTTATAAAATTTGTCATTATATATGTTAAATAATATTTAAATACATAAAATTATATAATCTTATGTAATATACATGTAAAATAAATATTAAATATATTAAAAAATAAAAAATTGCACGGGGCGGGACGTCTACCTACGGGGCGGGGACGACCCAAAACGGGGCGAGACGGGGTGGGTCGGGTCTTGATCGGAGCGGGGCGGATCGCCATTCCTACCCCTGGCTTACTGGCTGCGATTCCTTGAAGCACCCTGAAAGTTAAGAAGTATTGTGTTGCTTTGACTCATCTTTATATTTGACTCTATTTGAGAAGTCTCATTCATTCTTACACGAATGACAAGTGTCAAAAGGGAGTTTTGACCATGTCTTCAAAAGGTAAAATTTTCTCTCTCTTCTCTTTGTCTTGTTTATTCCTCTTTCTTTCAATTTTGACCAAATAGAGGTAGTAGACTTGAGAGGTAAGTTTATTAATTCACCACTTAAAATCTCACTTGAGATTTGACAGTGGTGAGAAATCATAGATGAGATGAGAGGGGATAGAGAAATTGAGAGAAGAGAGCTCGAGGGAGAGCCCGACCCGCTCGGCTGAGCCCGTGTCTGAGCACGCGATAATTATTTAGTTGTTCTTGGTGCATGATTACTGGCCACCCATTGCTGCTACAAAGTGGTGTACTGACCAAATCGAAAAGAAGAATATCATCACTGACTCTTCGTTTAGAAATAATCATTTAGGTACTGTTGATCAACGAGCAATGGCTCCTAATCAGCGAGCATTGCTTCTTTATAATGATTTGAACACTTATTCAAGTGCTCATCTGTATGAGATCGTCAAAACTCTTGCTTAAATTCTTCCTATTAATGATTCCACACTGTGTTATTTGTGACAATGAGTTTCTTAGACTCAGTGGTTTTAGATGTTGAAACTCAATTTAATTTCACCATAGTTGGTCCTCTAAAGTCATTTGAAACTAAAAATATTTAGGCTGACGTTAATAATGATCTAGAAGATGAGATGCGAGAAAACACCATTCGGAAGTTTACAAGGGCTAGACGTGTTTGATACATGTTTTTATCTTAATTTTGATGATTTTATTTTATCACCAAAACAATGTTTTTAAAGGTTGTCCAAATACTCCTAAATGATTTAAAATGGTTTTAATATTTTCCGGAGTATTTCCTCAAGTTTATTTTTGTTAATAATGGACAACACTTTTATTGATTTTATATCAATGAGTTTTTACTCCTATAACAGGTTCCTAAAATGTTGTCTAAATATTCTCGATCGGTTTAAAATGTTTTTACTAAATTTTCGGAGTATTTCTTGAGTTTTATTTTCGATTAAAGTTGGACAACCCGTACCTGTAGATGTTTTTAGAAACAGAAAAATGAGACGGAGGTAAAAATAGGCGGTCGGCCGTCATCAGGCGTCGACCGGTCGACCCGGTCGCCAACGGTCGATCGGTAGACTGCAAGTTTCATTTTGAAAGCGAACTAAACCTCTTCGTTTTTGATTAGGGGACCGGTTGAGGCAGTGTCGACCGGTCGAAGCCTCGTCGACCGGTCGCCTGTTGTATTTTTCAAAGTGTTCTCTTTTCTCTTATTTAAATGCGGCCGGTCGCCTGTGTATTGACAAAATGAAAAAATATGACCGTTTGACAATGACACATTTCCTTAAATTGTGGGATTGATTTCTAACAGCTATATTCTTGATTTTAATTGTATTTTTCTCAGAGATTTTCAATCCCCAAGAGGAGCCTATGCTTGATCAATCATCTCCTATAAATAGAGGAAGTTTTGGAGCAACCTATACAACAATTGAGATACAACACAACAAGATACACTTCAAGCAAATACTTGGTCTTTCATTGTTATTATTCTTGTTGTAAAATTGCCTTGCTTATCACTTTCACATCTTTGAGGTCTAGGCTATTCTTGATTACACTTCGCACTCAAATTGTAATATTCATTATTGAGTTGTAATCTTGATTTTTGGTTATCATTCAAACACAAGATATCCTTGTGAGTGTTCTTGTGGTAAGAACACACTTGGGTGATCTAGGTGTTAGGTGTGAGAAGATTGTGGTAATCTTCTTATTGAGGTGTTGAAGAATTTGGTATTCTTCAAGATTGAAGATTGTGGTAATCTTCACAAGGTGCCGTTGAAGGAAGATTGTGGTAATCTTCAAAGTGAGATTGTGGTAATCTCCAAAGGTGGTGTTGAAGAAGAGTGTGGTGCTCTTCAAGGTGTTGTAAGTTGAATTTGTATTAATTTTGGTAATTAATAAAATTCTTTTTCTTTTAAAATCCATCCCGATATCTTTGGGGTGGTAGAGGATTAGGCCCTAGGTGGGTTGAACCTCTTTAAATCGACGTGTGTTGTTTACATTCCGCACCTTTATTATTGTCTTTGAGCATTCGATTGCAAAAAGAGGGCGAAATCGAAAAGATGGAGATAATCTATTCACCCCCCTCTAGATTATCGTAGCCGCTTGGACTTACAAGACGTCCGCCCCCCGCCCCCAAGTTATTATAGTAAAGAAAGTATACATTTATACCATAAATATTGAATCTTTAATCCATAATCACACTAAGTAACTGCCATATGGTTTCTTTTGGATCATAGTTTTTGTTTCTCTTTTCTCTGATATTTTTGCATCTATTGTTTTGTTTTTGTGCATTTAGGTATTCAGTTTCGTGAACAACGCTGACATGATGGATTTCAATGAAATTGTATTGGTGAATTTCATTAGGACAATCACAGAAACTATCCCTGAAATTTAGCGAATTACAACAAAAAAAATTCTTATCTTTCAAAATTACAAATACTTCATTGATATTTGTTTTTATATAACAAATTACACCTTAAGTGGTATTTAGAATTTTGAAGATAATTGAAGAATTATAATAATTGAGCTAAATCTTAGGGCTAGTATTTGTAATTATCCCTAACAATTATTTGAACCTAATATTTCTTGCAACAATGAAGTGTCGTAATCATCACCAAAAAAAAATTAATGTTGGTTATCCAGCTTTTCACACACACACACACACACATAATAATTAGGCAGGTATGATAATAAATGGTTGGACTTTTAGTCGGGAGTCGGGACAAGAGTTTATAATTTTTATCCTTAAAATCGAAATTTCCCCATAGTAACTATAGGCAGGTATGATAATCAATGAAGACTGTGAATTAAATATTCATTTATGATTTATTTTTTGTAAGTGTTTTGATATTGTTATTTCTTGTTTATTTTATTTTTCATATTCTTTCTAAGTAAAAGGTCAACTTTAATTCTTGGAGTTTAGTTTAGAAATGACGTACTTAATGACTTGTTGCAAATCACAGTTTCTTTGTTTATCATGAAGATGGTCAATCAACTTTTCACTCTCATTCGAGTAGTCGTCAACATCATATGCTATATATATATATATATATATATATATAGGATTTGGATCCGGTGAGTCCACATATGTTATGTGAGTCTGCGAGACAAATCGGCGTTGATTTAATTTTTAAACGGTTGAGATTAAACAGATTTTACCATTTTTTAATAGATAACTTAATAAAAAAAGGACTTTTTGGTAATTTTAATTAATATCAGTTTTTAGGAGGTAGTGGGCTAAAAATTAGGAACGATTTAGGCAGATGTGTTTATCTAAAATCTTGAATATCTTTTCCTACTTGGTAATCAAAGAGTCACTATTATCAAAGAAGAGTCTTTCTCCCCAGTGCTCTCTGCAAACCGTCTCTAAAATCGTCCATACCATGAGAAAAACCCACCTCCATTTTTATTCTTCAAGAATTCTTCTCATTCATCGGTCGAAATACCAGCAAAAGTGAAAAATCACAGATGACTTTTTCATTCTACACATCCCGTCCCTGTGAAATACCAACAAAAGTGAAAAATCACAGATTGCTGTAAAACCCTTCATTCGAAAATCAAAAAATCAATCTCATCAGTCGGTCGAAAATCAAAATCAAGTTGAACCGACTCCTCCTACATCACTCAGGCAGCTTGAAATTTCCTCAGAAGAAGCGTTTTGAAAACCCCCAATTTTGCTGAAAAAGATCCACAAATCTGTGAAATACCCCCGATTCGTCTGTTGTTTTTCGGCGCGGCATCTGGAACCACGCATATTATTCGAGGAGGTAGCAAATTTTCAACTGTGCATTCACCCTCATTGTAGGTAGGGCAATTTATTTTTCTCTTTTTTGTTCGTTTTTTGTTTTTTGATATTTTATTGCATTTTTATGAAGGACATTGTCAATACTGGATATGTTTTAAAACTGCATATTGTTGTTGATAGATGATTGTTCTGTATTATGCTTACATATGTTTTAGATTATACTGTCAAACGGTGGGAAGGGTGGTAATTAGTATTTCTTAGTTTTTTAGAAGTATTGGGAGATTGTTTTATTGAGGAAAAAAATTACTTATTGTTGTCAATAATTATGCTCACATTTATTCTTCACGAGTATTGGGTGATTGCTTTAATGAGGCAAAAATATTGCTTATATGTGGTTTGTATTATGCTTATATGTATTCAAGTATGTGCAAAATGCTTAGGATTGTTGTTTTTTTTGTCTTTATTATTTAAAAAAAATAAAGTCTGGGAGATTGCTTTAATGGGAGTTTAAAATGCATATTATTGCTGATAACTTTGCTTATTCGTGTTGTATATTATGCTTATGCATGTTTTATATAATGCTTTCATACGTGAGGTAATTAGTATTTGCCACTTCTTTTTTTCTAAGTCTGGGGGTTTGCCTATTAATGTTTTTAACTGCTTATTGGTGTTGACAATTACGCTTATTCACATTCTATATCATGCTTACGCATTTCATATAGTATGCTTATATTTATTCTGGGTTATGCTTTATAAATGTTATCTGTTAATAAATGCTTCAATATTATGACTAGTGTTCAGTTTTTTTTGTTAGTTTTTCTGTTGGAAATGGCAAAAGAGAGCAAGAAGAGGAAGACCGCAACTATTGATGATAGTGCAGAGGTGAGTAAGAAAAAAATGGGGAAGGATAAGGGGAAAAAGTGGTAGATGGTAGTAAGGGTGATGAAGATTCCAAATATCCTAGGTTGTCTACGAGATCAACGCTGAGGAGGTTTGCTAAAGTTATTAAGAAACTGAATCCTGAACAGACGGATGCGGTTAATGAGATTGGGTTCGGCGGCCTGTTGCACATGAATATTATTGAAATACCGGCACAATTAACTTACTGGCTGGTTGACATTTTCAATCCAATTAGCTGTGAATTGGTGAATATCGAAGGGGAAAATAATTCACATTTTAAATATGGTTGTTTTTTGCGTACACGTGTAGTTGATATTTAATGTTTTTTTGACTATTGTCATTTTGTTAGTTCATGGTTGTTAGATTTCTGTAAAGCAGAAATCAGTTTCTTATGTAAGCAAATTCAACTAGTCTATAAGCAGAATTCGACCTATAAGCCTATGCAATGTGATTTATAAAGTCATTTCTAAGATCCTTGCAAATAGGCTTAAATATTGTTTACACTCTTGTATTTGTGAAGCTCAATCAGCCTTTATTCCAGGGAGGCAACTTATTGATAATGTGGTGGTGGCTCATGAGTGTATTCATTATTTGAATAGGCATAGGGTGGGGAAAAAAGGATACATGGTTGTTAAGCTTGATATGGCAAAAGCATACGATAGAGTGGAATGGGGTTGTGTGAGGATGACAATGCAAAAAATGGGATTTCACTCAATTTTTGTCAACTGGATTATGCAATGCATTTCTTCCACTTCTTTCTCTTTCAATATAAATGGGAGTGTGTGTGGGTATGTAATTCCTTCAAGAGGGATAAGACAAGGAGACCCAATTTCTCCGTATCTTTTCCTTATTGTTTCAGAGGTTTTTTCAAATTTGATTAAGCAAAAAATTGAGACTAGTACTTTCCAGGGGATGAAAATTTGTAAAATGGGGCCTATTATCTCTCATTTGTTGTTTGCAGATGACTCTTTAATCTTCTGTGAAGCTTCTGCTGGTCAAGCTGTGATGCTAAATGAAATCCTTTTGAGTTACCACATAATCTCTGGTCAGCTTGTCAACTTTGAAAAGTCATCTATCTTTTTTAGTTTCAATACCCCTGGGACTGTGAAAGATGAAATTTGTTCTATATTGTCTGGTATTCAAATCCAAAAATCCTGCAGATACTTAGGATTACCTCTTGGAATTGGTAGGTCAAAAAAAGAGATATTTAATTATGTGCTTGATGCAGCAAAAAATAGGGTTCAAAATTGGAAAAATAGATTCTTGTCACCAGCTGGGAAGGAAGTGCTGATAAAAGCAGTAATTGAGGCTCTACCTACATTTGTAATGTCTTGTTTTAAGGTTCCTGAAAGCATATGTAAGGGAGTTAGCCAAATTCTTTGCAAATTTTTGGGGGTAATTCGGAAAGAAGGGCAACGAAAGATGCATTGGAGGGCACAGGGAGAGGATGTCTTTGCCTAAGATTAATGGGGATTGGGTTTTCATGATCTTAAATAGTTTAATACGGCTCTCTTGGCAAAGCAAAATGGCTATGGAGAATGTTAGAGAATCTGAACTTCTTATGAGCGAGTTATGAAAACAAAATATTACCCTTCGTGATTTGATGAATGCTAAAGTTGGTGGGGGATCCTCTTGGGTCGTGGAAGTCTTTGGATGGGGGCTCAGTTTTGCTCTTGAAAAGGGGCTTAGGTTTAATATAGGGGATGGGAAATCGGTAAAAATCTGAAAGCTCCTTGGATCCCGATCTGTATAGATTCTATCCTTGTCGGTGGATCCCGATCCTTCACTACCTTCAAGAGTGTGAGTTAATGATTGATAATGGGGAGAAGTGGAATGAAGAGTTGATCAAAAATATTTTCAAAAAAGATGAAGCTGAAGCCATTTGCCAGATACCTCTTAAGAGGCCTAACCAAGAAGATAAGTTGTTTTGGCATTTTGACAATAAAGGGAAATTCTCTGTGAGCTCTTTGTACAAGTGCCTGATCAAGGAGAAAATTAGCCTGATGTGTAGAGCTGAGAGTAGTGGTAGTGGTGATAAGAATGTATCTGTTTGGAGTGGAATTTGGAAGATTAAAATTCAAAGTAAGATTAAGTTCTTTTTGTGGAAGTGTTGTCAAGGAATTCTTCCTGTGAAAGCAATGGTGAAGAAGAGAGGGGTTGCTCGGATATTATTTGTCAAGCTTGTGGAATGGAGGAGGAAACACTTGAACATCTTTTCTTTGAGTGTGGAAGGGCTCAAATAATGGAAACTAGCCCCCGTGAATCGATGGTTTGAATGCTAAAAGAGTATCTTTTTTTGATTGGTGGTGTGAGTTATGTCAAATGAACTGAATAAGGAGATGGAAGATAGAGTGGAACTCACTACCTATATGTTATGGTGGATTTGGAAAACTAGGAATCAATGGATGTTTGAAAACATTTGGAGACCGAGAAGAAGGATATTGATATTGCTTGGATATTGGATCTGATTTAAGGAAATCGACTAATGTTGTACTGATTGGTCTTTTTCTTTGGTTATTCTTTGTTTTATTGGTTTGTGGTTGTGTGGTTTCTTTTGAGGTAGGGTATTTCTATGTACCGATCACTGTTTTGATTGTCTTTATGGTTTGTGATGGAGATGCGCTTGAAAGATGTTCCTCATGATCTCTCCCCTGATTGTTGGTTAGTCTTTGCCTTGGATTTGATGGGTGCTGATGTGTAGGGTATTGGAGGCTTTTTGTGTTTTTTTCTTTTTGTGGCACTAATACCTGTATACATCACATTTAGGTGGTAATTGCTGTTTTTTTTGTTTTTTTTTGGTTGCTTTTGGCATGGTGTTGTGATCTGTTGCTGGTGTATGGTCAGCTTGCTTGGCCAACCTTGAGAGGTTGTGCTTTGTTCTTTTCCTGAGGATAGATTGTTGTCAGGATAGAATTTGTTCTTTTTTCTGATTCATTGTAATTCTTATTGTTGAATGAAAATTTGCTATCGTTTCGTTAAAAAAAAAATAAGCAGAATTCAACTTCACTATAAGCAATATCTTGTAATATTTTTAGCAGTATTTAAATATTTTGTAAGCAGGATTCTAATTCTTTGTATGCAGAAGCAATTATCTTTCATGGCATCTTATATTATTTAGCAGTATTCAAATAATTTGTAAGCAGGATTTAAACGCTTTGTAAGCAGAAGTCAATTGCCTTGTAAGCAGTTGTCTTCATGATTTTTTATACTGTTCATTTTTTTCCTTTGCTCGAAAAGCATTATAGTTGTAACAAATAAGCAAAGTACATAGTAGTAAAAAGCATTATAACAACCATGCATATGCAATTTGTAATATGTGATTAAGCAATGTTAAAAAAAATAAACTCGAAGTCATAACATTTTATCGAGCAAATGGTTTTTTTTTTTTCATTTTTTAGGAACAATTTTTAGGATTGTTTCAAACAAATAATTAGAAAGTATAAAATAGACATAAATATTAAGCGGTAAAATATGCATAAAAAACAAGACCAAATGCTTTAATACGCAGATCAAACATGCACTTCAAAAATAGTGTCAACAAGAGTAAAGATTGGTGGCAACACTACAACGCCTAGTCGGGATTTGTCCCAACGAATCCTTCGATCAAGGATTGCTTGTTCGCCGAATTGGAATCGGTTTGTTGGTCCATCAATAATTTTTCCTTATGGTCTTTTATGATCTTTGATAGGGCTATGTTATTTCAATCTCAATCTGCTTTTACGAATAGTTGCAATTACAACTGTTTCAACAAAAAATATAATTAAGCAAAATTTAGAATACGCATAAGCATTCAATTATGCACATATAAACAAGTGTATAGCCATATATAAGCAAATTACTGGGTCAGAACAAATGGGGACGTAATCAAAAAGTTTCAATACATACAATCTAGATACGATGAAAAAATAATGATTGAATGAATGGGGAGACCATATAATTAATATCAACTTATGTATATTTGCTTTTTATCAAACAATGCTCAATTAATCTGAGAGTTTAAAACACAGAACAAACGTAAGAAACCTTTTGCATACATGCGAGCAAGTATTTAAGCACATATAAGCAATATTCCGATCATAGCATGCACGTGTTTTTAAAAGAAAAAAAACGGGGTGAAGAAATGAATTTTCTGCATAACATGATTGGTTTCACATATTCGCAAGTAAGTTCATAATTTTAAGCATATTCATAGGCATGGATAAGCAACATTATAGACATGCATAAGCAACTTTCTGGGTAAACATTAAAAAAAACATGGAATGATGAATCGAAAAAATTGTTTAAAAAAATTGCGAATCAAAATTTAATTGTATTCAGTAAAAATGGACAATATATACAATGAAAGACGAGACAAATAGTTACCTTGTTGTTCATTAGTGTTGAAGTATTCTTCATACTGGTCATCCATTTTTATTTTTTTCTTGCTTCAAGTCTCAAAATTTTGATATGTGCACGGTGAGAGAAGAATTTCGTTGGACAGACTCGATGGAGAAGATGATTATGGCTGGGACGATTTTTGGATAACAGATTTGGTGGATTGTGATTGCAAAGTTGATGGTAACGCATCCTATTTTCATGGGATTTTCTAGATTTAGCCAACACCCCTATTTTTATGTGGACTAATTTGCCCTCATTTTGACTTTATCACTTATTTAATCAACATTAATCAGATTTAATCACAACCATTGAAATTAATAGATTTGTGGCTTGGATTTGGTCATATGTACTCATATAATAGGGGGGTCCTATATAACCCTCCCCATATATATATATATATATATATATATATATATATATATATATATATCAATTCATCAATATATAGGCGGTGACTCTCTTTACAACTGTGCCCATATTATAGTTTGATTAATTTAAGCACACTCATTAAAGAGTTGAAAAATCAAACACTAGTCGAGAATTGAACAATGGTACGTTACCCTCACCTCGCCCCTAACCATATCCAATTTAAAGAAGTTTTGAGGACTAATCATACAACTGCAAGTGTACAATGTAGTTTATAGAATAATGACAAGCACGATCATATTCCTCAGGGATTGATATTCGAAACACTTAAACTATAATAACATCGCATTCCAATTTTATTGAAGCGACCGAATATTGAGTTAAGTAAAAATCGAAAAATAAAGAAATAAAAGAAATAAATTTGCGAACTCCTCAAGTATTTTCACCAACTACAGAAGCAACCTTAGGCACATAATCTCAACATGTTTCTTCAATCACTACAAGAAATATGGTCTATAACAACACAAATTTAATGACGCTACCAAAAAGCGTCATTATAAATAAATATTTAATGGCGCTTTTTAAAAAGCGTTGTTAATTATAAAAATTAGTGACACTTATTAGAAAGCGTTAGCATTTTAGTCCATTTAATGACACTTTTATTGTGTCATTATTTCAATAAAATTATGACTTTTTTTTATAAGTGTCACGATAATTATAGAATTTACTTACGCCTTTTTTATTTGTGTTCTTAAAACAACAATGCTTAGTAAAAAGCGTCATAAAATTGATGACACTTTCTAATTTAGTTACACATTTTTTTAATTGTCGCCAAACTTTTAAAATTTACTTACACTTTTATTCTTTGTGTCACCAAAATGACGACACTTATTAAAAAGCGTCATAAAATTGATGACACTTCCTATTTTAATTACACATTTTTATTTGTCATAAATTTTTTAAAATCTACTTACGCTTTTATTGTTTGTGTCATTAAAATAACGACGCTTATTAAAAAGCGTCACAAAGTAAAAAATTAGATTATTTATCCCACATCGAAAGATTGAAGTGTTGAGAGTAACTTTGAGAGTTAATAAATAGAAACCATGTGATGTATAATTGAATAACAACAACTAGATTCAAAATGAATCAAAAATTAAATATTAAGTTTAAATTTTTTTAAAAATTAATTAATAAATAACTAATCTTTAATAAATTTTACAAAAGCTAGAAATGTAAAAATTGTCATAATTTTAATGACACTAATTTTCAAAAGCGTTGTGATTTTAAAGACACTAAATAGCGTCCCTAAATTTAACAATGCTTTTAGCGTAAGCAAAACTTCATTTAAAATAATATTAAATTTTTATTAATTGTGACAGAAAATAGCGTCACCATATAATCACGCATTTGATAAAAGCGTCAGGATATGTGATTTACTTACACATAGATCTTGCGTCATGGATATTTTCGTGACATCAAATTTAACAACGCAACTCATGATGCTTTTAAAAGCGTTGGTAATATACATTGTGACGCTAATAAGCGTTACCAAGTGAAAATTTTAACGTCACTAAACACAGTTTTTTTTGTAGTGAATATTAAATCCAATTAAAGTTTTAAAAACCAATTCATGCAATTCTATGTATTCAATTCCTAAGTTAGTCTATTCCCCCTCCTGGGCGGCGCATAAACAATAGATTAATAACAAGTGTAGGTCTCCCGACTCGATACAATTATTATTAACTCTCAAAAGATCTATGAATTGAATGACTCCCCACAAACAGTTGTAGGTCTCCCGACTCGATACACCCATTTATGTTTGAATTCGATTTTCGTCTTTGTTAGAACTCATCTCCCAAATTTCGTACTAACAAATATGATATGATAATTATTGATCTGATAAAAAGCAATTAAGAATAAGCACTCGAATTCATAAAATAGAAAGCATGAATTAATTAAGAATATAAATAATCATATTTAACATGAATCCACAGATCCGAAAGATATGCCAAACATTGATTACAAACTCATAGACAAATTCGAATCAATATTATGACATCGTTTAAGCACAACAAGAGATCTTAGACATAGAAAGAAAACCCCTTCTTGTCAGGATGGATTCCCCTCCTAAGCCTTCGAAGCTCTTGTGCTCCCGTAGATGTGAAAGCCTTGTGGTGTTCTTCGCGACCTAGCCTTCTTCTCTCAGAAGATCCTCAATTCTTGCATTCATGTGTTATTTGATGTGTTTTCTCTGTATCAAGTTGTATATTTTCGTGCAAGCCTTGAGTCCCTTTTATAGATGCTTGGAGAGATCACTTGTAGAGTTGGAACGGGAAGAAAACACTGAAAAATGTGTCTTGGCAGAGTCCCACACGGCCGTGTGGTCTTCGTCTCAGCCCTTCTTCACACGGCCATGTGAGCTCACATGGCCTGGCCGTGCGATGCGTGCCCTTTCTCACTCGCCCGTGTGAGTCCACACGGCCTGGCCGTATGGCCTTGGTTCCTTCCCCTGTTTTTGCCCAACTTCACATGGTTGTGTGGTTTCACACTGGCATTTCTACACGGCCGTGTGACACCCCACGGCCCGACCATGTGAAGTGTTTTTGTCCGCTTTCTTCGTCGTTTTGATCTTCTCTTCGCATTCGTCAATCTTAGCCGGACATTCCAACTGATATTTTTTCATTTAAAGCACTGTTTCCTGCAGAATAACAAGAATACGCAGTATCATGCCCTTTTAAGGAAACAAATTAAAAACATACTAAATATGCGTGCAAATATATCAATTATATATCATTTTAAGCCCCAAAATGCACGTATATTTTACACACATCAAAATCCCCCAAACTTAAAGCATTGCTCGTCCTCGAGCAAATTAAGAAAAATAATATAAGGGGTAAAAACGAACGAACACTCAAGAACACTATGAATATTAAATAGCAGTTGACTTCATACTTAAGAAAACCATGTAATTCATAATCAAGAAGTCATCATTCATAAACTAAGCACAATTAATACTTTTTTGGTTACTCGACATTGCGACTCACAAGTAGATAGTGTATCACTCGACTCTCATGAGTGCATGGATAGTGTTTACGCTCAAATTCAATTCAGTGAAAGTAGAACTACCATAGGCTTGCAAATCATCTAACATCTCGACCACTTTTTTGTGCACACTCTAAGAATCAAAAAGGACTTTTCAATTGGTTGTAATGTAGGCTCCTTGGTAAGGGTGAAAAATTTGGATTAAGTGACTTGACTTGAGCAAATAGAATTTAAGCATACAGACTTGCAATTCACCAACCCAATCTCAGCATAATACTCATTTTCTTTTTCAATTCGACTCCACCCTTGTTTCTCCTTTTTCATTCTTAGGCATTTTTGCCTTCTTTTCTTTTTCTTTAGCCTCAAACTCTCATTTTTTCACAATTTTTAGAATTTTTTCTTTCTTTTGCTCGATTTTCTCGATATATTTTTTCAGATAGATTTTTTTTTCGAGCTTCATTCTTTCTTCATTCACCCAGATACTGCTCAACCCTCTTTATTTTGCCAACTTTCTCTTTTTTCTTCATAAAGTTTCACCAATCTCCCCCAAATTTATTTATTTTCTATAAGCTCAAGAAATTTCAGGGATAAAATCATTTTCCAATTTTTAAAGATCAATGTGACTAAGAATAAACGTTTTGGCTCAAAATTGGCTGACCAGAGAATCATTAGTTCATAGGTAGGCTTTTTAGGCTAAGTAGGCTAAACTTTAATCATTTTCAAAAATTGCACACGCACATGGCTTCAATGAAGATACCAGAGCAAGTTCTAGAGTTCTATCAATCATGAATGACACACTCAAGAAAAAATAAGTCTGCATAATATAAAGCAGTTTATGGCACAAAAGCTCACAGGTTTATTTTTCGCAACATGCTCAAATACCCAATTTTCTTAATAAATGCCAAGCAAATAAATAACTTTCCTCCTAACAATTTATTACATTATTCCACAAGTATGTTATCTCATTCCATAAAATATTCATAGTAAAATCATACGGGAGTTGGGGATAAAAACTGAATTAAAACTACACACAAAAGCAATTAAACGTACTAAAGTGGTAAACGTGCTAAAACAAAATAAAAAAAATCGAAAAAAAAATTAAACTAAAAATCAATTTTTTTCTTTTGAAAATACTAATGCAAAGTGCTCTACATGCAGTTCTAAATGCAATGCAAAATGCAAGAAAGTACTAAATTGTGCATTCTTGACAACCCCCCCAAACTTAAAATATGCTTCGTCCCGAACATATGAAGAAATTATCAAAAGAAAGACGAATGCGTAATAAGTACTTACATAGATCACTGTGGTGGTGGAGGTGGAGGGTAGTGGCCCTGTGAGATGTGCCACTGGTCCATACGAGACATCATCTCGTACATATGTTGTTGCTGCTGGGTGATGGCATCGACACTGTAAGTACTCCTGGTGATACTCATCAGTTGTGGTTGTCAACTGATATGTGTCATCTATCAATTTGCCCACATCAGCTTCTACCCTTTCGAGCCTCTCACTCATAGTAAATGGCCAGTTTTTCCCTTGTCTAGAGGATTCCGGCATCTCCCTTATCGGCTCATCCTGCTTTCCTTGAGCAGCAGCCCCCTGTACCTCTCTTAACAACCAGTTACCCCTATTTCTAATGGATGTTGCTTCAGGGTTAGGAAGCTTAACTATTGTTCTATATGCTTGATTAAGTCAGTAATCATGCCCATCAAATTTTATCATTTTCATAGGAGTTATAACATTCATATCAATCAATTTAGGCCCCCCGGCCTCTGTATACCCCTCCAAATTAATGTTGAAATATTCAGCTATAGGGGTAATCATCCCCCTGATGCAAATTCCACCCCTCTCAGATTTTCTTATCCTATCAAATTGCCGGTCTATCATAGCCCCGATATTTGGCACCACTTCAGTCCGCGATGCCATACACCATATGATAAATAATTCGTCTACCTTTAACGCCCCTCTACTCTCCTCCCTCGCAAAAATTGTTTCAGCTAAGACTCGTTGAACATATCGAAATACTGAGTTTCGAATACTAGACGTCTTTGAGGTGCCTGGCGTGTAGATTCGTTTCCCAGTTATCTTTTTCCAAAACCTATCCTTATCGAACTCCTCATGCTCCTAAACCCCATAAGTCGGAGTTTTGTAAATTTTATTTAAATCATCAATACTTAGTTCTCTTGGATCATTCCCCAAGCGAAACCTACCTTCTATCAAGTTTCTTTTGCGAACCACCAATTCAAAGCTACTCAAAAATTCAAGTGTAATCACAGTATAAGTAGCCCAATGCCCATTTAAAAATTCATGACAATCTATTCTACCACACAAAGCTCAAAACTTTTCCAATAAACCTAAATTCGTAAGAGTAGGTTCATCGGGATACCTTGTATTAATCCATGGACGAAAATAGAGTATCATCCATCTAACCCGGTGTGTATCATTTGACAAGATGATATTGGAAGCTTCGGGCTCTTCGGGGCCAAAAATTAGTTGAGGCTCGGGTTCGGGTTTCAGATTTGGCTCCCTCATTCTTCTTGTATTCCTCCTTGTTCCTCTTTCATCTCTAGAAGCCATGAATTTCAAGTTTTGAAGAGAAAAATCTGAAATTTTGGAGTTTTTGGAGTACCCACAAACTTGGTGTAGAATTTGGAAATTGAAGGTATTTGGTGGTGGGTTTCTTGAGAGGATGAAGGATTTATGTTTTTGGTTTGAAATTTGTGGTGAATTTGGAGAGATTTGGAGAATAGTTTGAGAATTTAGGGAGAGAAATTTCGTGGGTTAGGGTTTGTGTAGGAGAAAGTGGGAGAAAAAGTGAGATTTTGGGGTTAAAATAGGGGGTGTTTCGTTTCTGCCCATTTCTGTTGTTGGGCCATTCGTCACACGGCCGTGTGATGGTCACATGGCCTGGCCGTGTGATGTTGGGTTGTTCGTCCTCTCGCACGGCCTGGTCGTGTGATCTCACACGCCCGTACTTTTTTTTTCCGATAACCGAGAGTTTGTCGTGACGCCTCTTACACAACAATTCAATAAAACTAAATAAAACTAAAAATTAAGTTAATAGAAAATAGACGATAGATAAAAATTAAAATTGAAGGCGATGAAAAATGTACGAAAATAGGAAATAAATTGGGTTGTCTCCCATACAATGCTAAGTTTTACGTCTTCAATAAGACTTTAGATTTCTAATCACTTTTGCTAAACCGTGTCATTTGAAATCTGTGAAATCTCAATGCCATCCATCAGATGATTGGCGTTACATTGTTCTCGCGGATTTAGCTCAATATCGCTTGGGAATTTGTGTTTTTTATGCCAGCCTTCCACATCAGTTGCGATCTGGGCTACTTGTGTTTCCAGAGATTTCAGCCTTGCGTTTACTTTCGTGTTCAGCTGGTGACCTGTTCTTCTATCCTGTTTATCTTTGCTTCATCTTTGTTCAGTCTCGCCCTTGTTTCTCTGATAAACAAGGATAGCATCTCTTCAAAAGATGCTTTCTTTTCACTTGACTCTGCTCTACTTGATTACCCACGTTATATCCCTAAGGTGGCTGCAAAATATTTTTATTATTAGCATAAGAGAAATTTTCATGGTTTCGCAACCCTAGATGGTAGTAGTTAGGTATCTGATTATTTCTATAATTGGTGTTGAAGTTCCTTTGTTGGCCCACAAAGTTTGCTTCTTCTTCAACAACAGCATATCTCTTGGAGTCACTTGATGTATCGCATCTAGTTTCATATTCAGCACGAATACCTGTTCTATGAGCATGGCGATCTTCTCATCCTGAACTTCTGCCACTCGTCGGACTGTCGACCTCTCGGACGGCCATTGATAACTATTGTTTGCCATCTCCTCTAACAAGTCTAGTGCCTCCTCATGATATTTCCCTAGTAGTGCACCCCCCAGATGCAACATCTATAATTGTTCTTGTGTTTCCACTTAAACCATTATAGAAGTACTGAACATGTTGGTAGTCGGGATATCCGTGTTGAGGGCACTTCTTTAACAATTCCCTGAATCTATCTCATGTTTCATATAGTGGCTCAGCATCTAATTGCCTAAACTGGGCTATCTCAGATTTCAATTGCAGCATTTTACTGGCGGGAAAGTATTTGGCTAGAAACCGTTGACTTAGTTCTGCCCAATTTGCGGCAGGTGGTGTTAGAGAGCATAACCATCCTTTAGCCTTATCGCGTAGAGAAAATGCAAAAAGGCAGCATCGAATGGTATCCTCAGAAACACCATTCATTTTAATAGTATCGCAAATTTCTAAAAAGTGCGCCAGATGCGCGTTTGGATCCTTAACGGCTCTACCCCCAAACTGGTTTTGTGACACCATCTGGATCAACGCTGGTTTTAGTTCAAAATTATTTGCATTGATCGGCAGATGGGCCACACTCCCATAAGTTTGACTTACCTCCGGCTGGAAGTAGTCCCTAATTGCCCTTCTCGCGGGCCTTTCCACAATTCGGTCTTGGACGCCGGCCCCTGGTGGGCGCTCCTCATTGTTTCTGTTTTTCACTGCATTCGGATTTGTCCCATCCGCCATTGCTTTGGCTCTTTTCCTTAGTTGCTTCGTCGTCTTTTCGAGTTCCAAATTAATAGGTATTGGTTGGGTCGATCTGGAACGCGTGATCATGCACTATCTGCACTTAACAAAAACAATGTTAGAACCGAACAAAAATAAAAATAAAAATAATTTCAAAATTTTTCGAAAATTTTGGAAATAAATAAAAATATGTTTCAATTAAGATTGAACTACTTATTACTATATCTAAGTAGAATCGAATCAATCCCCAGCAACGGCGCCAAAAACTTGTTCGCCAAAAATATTTGGATCATACAACTGCAAGTGTACAGTGTAGTTTATAGAATAATGGCAAGCAATGTCATATTCCTCATGTATTGATATTCGAAACACATAGGCTATAATAACATCTCATTCCAATTTTATTGAAGCGACCGAATATTGAGTTAAGTAAAAATCGAAAAATGAAGAAATAAAAGAAATAAATTTACAAACCCCACAAATATTTTCATCAACTACAGGAGCAACCTTAGGCACATAATCTCAACATGTTTCTTCAATTTTAAATGCAAGTAAAGTTTTAAAAACTAATTCATGCAATTGTATGGGTTCAATTCCTAAGTTAGTCTATTCCCCCTTCCGGACGACGCATAAACAATAGATTATTAACAAGTGTATGTCTCCCGACTCTATACAATTATTATTAACTCCCAAATGATCTATAAATTGAATGACTCCCCACAAACAGTTGTAGGTCTCCCGACTCGATACACCGATTTATGTCTGAATTCGATTTCCGTCTTTATTAGAACTCATCTCCCAAATTTCGCACTAACAAATATGACGTGCTAATTATTGATCAGATAAAAAGCAATTAAGAATAAACACTTGAATTCATAAAATAGAAGGCATGAATTAATTAAGAAAACAAATAATCATATTTAACAATCCACAATTTCGATTATGCCCCTAAGATCTGAAAGATATGCCAAACATTGATTACAAACTCATAGATAAATTCGAATCAATATTATGACATCGTTTAAGCACAGACAAGAGATCTTAGACATAGAAAGAAAACCCATTCTTGTCAGGATGGATTCCCCTCCTAAGCCTTCGAAGTTCTTGTGCTCCCGTAGATGCGAAAGTCTTGTGATATTCTTTGCGACCTAGCCTTCTCTTCTCAGAAGATCCTTGATTCTTGCGTTCCTGTGTTATTTGATGTGTTTTCTCTGTATGAAGTTGTATATTTTCGTGTAAGCCTTGGGTCCCTTTTATAGATGCTTGGAGAGATCACTTGTAGAGTTGGAACGGAAGAAAATACTGAAAAATGCGTCTTGGCAGAGTCCCACACGGCCTGGCCGTGTGGTCTTGGTCTCAGCTCTTCTTGACACGGTCATGTGAGCTCACACGACCTGGTCGTGCGATGCGTGCCCTTTCTCACATGCTCGTGTGAGTACACACGGCCTGGCCGTTTGGCCCTGGTTCCGTCCCCTGTTTTTGCCCAACTTGACACGGTTGTGTGGTTTCACACCGGCATTTCCACATGGCCGTGTGACACCACACGGTCCGACCGTGTGAAGTATTTTTGTTCACTTTCTTCGTCGTTTTTTTCTTCTCTTCGCATTCATCAATCTTAGCCGGACAGTCTAACTGATATTTCTTCATTTTAAGCTCCATTTCCTGCAGAATAACAAGAATACGCAGTATCATGCCCTTTTAATGAAACAAGTTAAAAACATACTAAATATACGTGCTTTTGTACGTATATTTTACACACATCAACTAGTCATGTTGGAACATGAAATCTCATCATCACGAAAAAAAAAAAGCTTTTGAGGATTATCGTAAATTATTTGAGGTTGCATATAGATTGAAATAGTGTTGTAAAAATTGGCTTATGCGCGATTGAAACAGTGTTGTAAAAATTGGCTTAGGAGCTCCTAGGTCGAGACAGTTTTTCCCAAATCGCTGAAAAAATTGCCTCAGCTGAAAATCGAGCCTAGGCGGCCGCCAGAGCGGACTAAGCAGGCTACGCGCCACTAATTGACAAATTGTTTTTGGTTTTTTTTTTTTAAAATATAGCATTGTTTCTAGGTGCTAGTTGTCGCCTGACTAGCGTCTAGCAATTTTCGCAATTTTGGATTGAAGGATTTAAATTTTAGAGTAGAATTTGTGTGACTAATTTCAAATGATTATCTAAAATGGATTTGAAATCAACTACAATGACTCAAGAAAATAGTCTAAAATAAGAGTTTAAGAATTGAAAATCCGTAGTATCATGAAAATTTCAATACATACTCAACGAAATTGTTATTATAAATTTAAATTTTTTAGCTTTAAATTCATGGATACAAATGAATAATAAGCGAAATGTGTGATAATGTGATTGAGAAGTTATTATTATTTTTTTTTTTTGAGGGGAGATTGAGAAGTTAGTTAAACAAGCATGAGTAACTGGATGCAGCTGTATGGTTATTACGTAGGTCGGTAGATATGTACAGGTGAATGCTAGCTGGACAGTCCACGTCCTATCATATCAAATCATATTTTTAATATATGCCTTCAAATTTTTCTTTAAAATAATGATTTGTCAAGTCATGTTAGTTCATTTGGTGAGATCATTATGTTTTTTTTCTTTTTTTTTTCTGGTATCAAATTGAAAAGGTTGGGTGAATTTGGGAGTGGGGATGAGATATTTTTTGGGATCATATTGAACTTTAGTGGTTTCATACTAGATGTATCTTAGCTAATTAATCATTTTAGGCGCAAGTTCAATGTATATAGAATTTACTTCGTGCAACTCATATAGTCATAGGGAAAATTGCAAAATTAGTCGTACTGGTAGAGGTGTTGCAAAATTAGTCATTTAACTTTTGAAGTTGTAATTCTAGTCATGTGACAATTCACAATTTTATTCCCCCTAATAAAACTAATTTTTTTAAGGGAGCCGTTATTTGAACCCCAGTTTCTTATAAATACACCTCATTCACTATTTTCATAAAATTAAAATGACTAGTATACCCTTACTGTCAAAAAAATACATCCCACCACTTTTTGAAGAGTGGCACGATCATGCCCTATTTTAATACATGACACGATCATGCCACACTTTAAAATAGGGTATGATCGTGCCACACTTTTTACATCAGTTTCTTAAAGAAAACCGATGTAAAAAGTGTGGCACGATCGTGCCCTATTATAATACATGGCACGATCGTCGCCACACTTTAAAATAAGTGCGATGCGTGCACACCTTTTACATCGGTTTCTTAAAGAAAATCGATGTAAAAGTGTGGCACGATCGATCGTCTATTTTAAAAAATGTGGCACGATCGTGCGTGTATTATTAAAATATGGCACGATCATGCCTATTCGAACATGGCAAAAAAATGCACGATCTTGAAACAAAAAACCCAAAAATTGTAACACTATTTCGAACCCAACCTATAAAATCTTTAATCTATTAAAAATGACACATGTTCGCACATAATGCTACAATTAAAATAGCACGATAGCAAAAAATAAATTTTAGCAATTGAAACCCTAGGGAGAAAAAACAATCTTGAAAAAAAAGATTAGGTGTATTTAGAATTATTTTTTTGACAGTAAGGGCATAATAGTCATTTTAATTCATTTTAATTTTGTGAAAATAGGGGGTGGGGTGTATTTATAAGAAAATGGGGTGCAAATAGCGACACCCTAGTTTTAATCCTATAATTTTTAGAATTTGACAATTTTATTCTTATATGTTTTAGTTGTGGTGATTTCAATCCTATTAATATAAAAAATCCATTTTTGCCAAATTTGTATGTGTTTTTGTATTTTCATAATTAGAAAATAATACATGTAGAACTCTATCTCGGATTTTGATTTGAATTCATAATTCTAAAATTCTTCTCATTAGGCAGTATATAGTATAAATGATAAATAAATTTAACTCATAAGTAATAAAACATAGATTATGTTACCATTTTCAACTTGATCATAGGTGTGTCGAATATTTTGGATACAAGGGCATTTTAGGAATAAGTGGAATATTGAAATAGCCCTAAAGACCAAATTTGCACCAACTTAAAACTTATAGGACTAGAATTGCACAAATCCAAAACTTACAAGACCAAAATTGTGATAGAAAAACACATTGTACTCCATTGATGAAAGGAGCAAACGTACAGAGAAAATGAAGAAAATCATGGCTCAGATATTTAGCTGTAATTTGTTCTTATTCATTGAATTCCGTAGCACAGTACAAACGGCTATATAAAGGACTCTGCAGCTGTCCAATGTGTACACTTGTTACCATCATACACACTCTCATATAACAAATTTATCAGAATCAGTTATGAGCTAATGATCCTATGATTTTCTATATCAAATGGAATCTGTGCAATTAGTGATGTCATGAATGATGTCACTCAGGTGATAAGAGCTTGTTTGCTTTCATCCACCCTTAATTCAAACGAGGCATTGGTAAAACATGGAGCTTGTTACGAAGCCAAGTGAAGAATTGCCCTGTTAGTGGATTAGTGAAAATATCACCAATTTGATCCACATAAGGAACATATTGAACTGCAACAGAATTATTTGATATCTTGTCCCTCATTAAATGTAAGTCAATTTTGGAGTGTTTTGTGCGGGAGTGATGAATTGGATTCCCTGCTAAAGAAATAGCTCCAAGATTATCTATCCAAATTATTGCTTTCATCTGTAATGGGAATTTCAACTCTGTCAAAACTGATTGCACCCATAAAACATCACAAGTTGCAAAAGCAAGACTTATGTATACAGCTTATGTGATAGACCTTGACACAGTTGGTTGCTTCTTAGAACTTCATGAAACCAAATTATTCCCTAAGAAAACACAATAGCCAGAGGTACTCCGCCTATCATCAAGGTATGATGCCCAGTCAGCATTGGCAAAGGTTGTAAGATTAAGGGAGGAAGATGCAGTGAAGCTCAAACCATAGGTTAGAGTGCCAGCTAAATACCTTAAGATCCTCTTTACAGCTTTCCAATGCATGTCCAATGGATTCTGCATAAACTGACTCACATAGTTAACACTAAAGCTGATTTCAGCCCGTGTCAAAGTTGCATACTGTAATCCACCAACAATACTTCTATAATGTTTACAATCTTCAACATGCTATCCATCAAATTTGGACAGGAAGGGGCTGTTAACCATAGGTGTGGCAGACCCTTTTGCATCTTTCATTTCAGCTTTATGCAAAATATCTTCTATATACTTTCTTTGACTAAGAAACAAATCATTTGCTTTATGAAGAATTTCAATCCCAAGAAAGTAATTTAAAGGCCCCAAATCCTTCAGAGAAAAGAACTGATGCATTTCATCAATTACAATCTGAATATCACTGTCTTGATTACTTGTTATGACAATATCATCCACATAAGCTAAGATTAAAATGCAAGAAACTCCACAATGTCTAAATTACAAGGAATTATCTAATTTTGCAGCAGAAAAACCAAGATGAAGAAGAGCACTAGCAAACTTGCCTGTCCATGCTCTGAAGCTTGTTTAAGGCTATAAAGTGATTTCTTCAACTTGCAAACAAGAGATTTAATTTAGAATGTTGCTGAACAAAACCCGGAGGTTGTTCCATGTAAAGTTCAGTCTCTAAATCCCCATTGAGAAAAGCATTGGCAACATCTAACTGTCTAATATTCCATGATTGAGATAAGGCAATGCGTAGAACAATTCTGATGGTGGTTGGCTTTATTATGGGACTACAATGTCTCAGTGTAGTCAAAACCCAAAGTTTGTGTGTACCCCTTGTCAATCCATCTACATCCAATGAGTTGTTTATTCTGTGGTAGGGGACAAAGAGTCCAAGTATCATTTTTGGGAAGAGCTTCATATTCATATGTCATGGCTTGTTTCCATTCTGGGACGGATAGAGCTTCCTGAACCGGAGTATGTTCATCCAATACTTCCACATGAGATTTCTACACCTTAGGCTTTACTATCCCAGACTTGGACATTGTCACCATATGATGTGTACATGTATGCCCTGCAACACTACTTGTGACAAGCTGAGAAAGAGCATTAGTAGAAACAGAACTAGTTTGATCATTTACTCTAATTGGTAAATCCACATATAGTTGACCACCTTCTTCTAAAGAAATGTCAAGAGAATGAGGGACATATTGATGACTAGGAGAAGAGACTGAGGTGTTGTCATGAGATGGAGAAGAGCTGGAGTTTTGATTGTCAATGCATGTATCAGGAGTGGAAAGAGAATTGGTGTTTGGTTCAATCAAAGGAAAAGAAATTTGAATTAGTGGTAATGGTGAAGTGATATGGGAATTGATAACGCAAGAATCATGTCTGTGTAGGATCCACTTGTTTGCTCTTTCTGTCAAGAAAAGGCAACTGTGTTTCATCAAAAACAAGATGTCTTGTGATAATGACTCTGTTATTGGGAAGGAGAATCTTGTATCCCTTATGCTATGGACTATACCCAAGAAACACAGATGGTTGGCTTCTATACTCAAGCTTATGTTTATTATAAGGCCTCCAATAAGGGTAACAAAGACATCCAAAAACTCTAAGGTGAAGAAGATCAAGTTTCTGACCAGTTAGGGCTTCAAAAGATGTCTTGAAAAGAAGGGGTTTGGATGGAGTTCTATTTATCAGGTAGACTATTTATCAGGGATAATCCAACCTCACTTATGTTTCTGTGTTTTCTCTTAGCAAGTCCATTTTGTTGAGGTGTATATGGACAAGAAAATCTGTGTAAAATTCCATTCTTATTGAGATAACCAGTTAAAGCTTTTAACTCCCCTCCTCCATCAGACTACATAATTTTAATAGTCTTGTGAAATTGAGTTTCAATGAAGGTTTTAAAACGAACAAAAGCTATGAGTGTATCTGATTTGGCCTTAAGAAGACAAAGCCAAGTATATCTAGTAGCATCATCAACAAAACTCACATAGCATGAGTATCCTGAAACAGACTTGATAGGAGAGGGACCCCACAAGTCACTATGAATGAGATCAAAAGGTTGATAAGTATGGGAATTAGAAAGTGCAAAAGGCAGCTTATGAGACTTAGATAAAAGACAAGAAGAACATAAAGATTGCTTTTCATTCTCAATGAAAGGAATATTAAAACTGTTAAAGGCCCTTTTAACAACAGCAAAGGAAGGATACCCACCAAGTCTAAATGCCAAACATCTAGATTTATTCTATCCTTAACTACTGCAGAGTTTATGGACACAGAACCAAAATTATGCCTATGATCAGGACCAGAAGACTTCATGGTAAAAGACTTCGGGCTGGAGAAATTGAAGCTGTAGAGACCATTCTTAAGAGCTCCTTGAAGAAGAACATTCCATTCCATGTGCACTGATCCTTCACAAGGCAAAAGGAAAGGTGAAACTCAAAGAAAACATGATTATCTTGAGCAAACTAGCTAACACTAATGAGATTTTTTGTGATATGCGGAACATGCAAAAGATTTTTTAATAAGAAAAGATGTTGAATTAGGTGGTGCTACAGAGGTACCAAAATGAGAAATGTTCAAACCTTGTCCATTTCCAACTTGAACCTTCTCGGCTCCTTGATAATCACAAGCAATGTTAAGATTTCCCATATCATATGTGACATGATTGGTGGCACCTGAGTCAGGGTACCAGTTAAGATCTTGAGAGGCATCATCATTTGTGAAGCTTGCAACATTGACATTGGAGCTGCCAAAAGAGCTCTGTTGGTAGCTTTGTGGATAACTCTGTTGTTGGTGCTGCTGATTCTGTGCTCTATTATAGTTTTCAGTATTAGGTGTAAAATTGAGATCAGCTCGATAAAAACACTTCTCTGCAGTGTGATTGTTGTAGTGACAAATTTGGCAACGAGGTCTATTGCTTCCAAAACATCATCATCTGTCTCTAAAAACACCAAACCTGTCTCAGCCTCTATTGGCTCAAGTTTGACCAAAATTCTGAATGTATCCTCTGTTAAATCCTCTACCTCTTGCATTCTGATGGTTTCCTCCTCTTCTATTTCCAGCATTCTGTGTGTTGGTAGCAAGATTAACAGATCCATCCTCAATAAAACTCATGTTCTCAAAGGTTTCAAGCCTATTCTCAAAAATGAACAATAATACATGAAGTTCACTCAAACTCCAAGGCTCCAATCTAGATGTAGCTGAAACTACAACAAGATAGTACTCAGGGCCTAGCCCACTTACATATAGATCACTTGATCCTTTGGACTTACAGGTTCACCAGCTGAGCCCAACAAATCACAACAGCTTTTAATTTTGTTGAGATATTCCTTCATTTGTATATTGCCCTTCTTAAGAGTTTGTAAATAAAACATATACTGCATAACCTTAGCTTGGTTTTGGTTGGCAAAAGTATTTTTCAAACAATCCCAAATTTCTTTAGACGTATTCAAACCAACTGTGGTGATCAAAACACTTTCAGACAAAGAAGATAACAACCATGATGCAAGGAGCTGATCTTGCCTATTCCATGTTAAAAAAAGAGTGATTAAGAGTCTGTGTATTCTCAGAGCTACTTGATGAGAACTCTGTTGGAGCAGCATTGGCATCAGTGAGGTAACTTCTAGTCCATAACCTCGAATGGATGCCATAATTGTTGTTTTCAAACCAAATAGTTGCTTTCTGTGAGCTTCACAGTAATAAGCTGGCTTTGTGGCTGTATGATACGGTCAGTCACTGTTGTGGCAGCAGGATTTGTAGCCATGAAAAGAGAATAAAACAAAAAGGGAAAGTTGTAAAGATGGATCAAAGACAGGTTTCAACCTGCTTTGGTACCATGATAGAAAAAGCACATTGTACTCCATTGATGAATGGAGCTAACGATAGAGAAAATGAAGAAAAGCATGACTCAGATATTTAGCTGTAATTTGTTCTTATTCATTGAATTATGTAGCACAGTACAAACATCTATATAAAGGACTCTGCAGCTATCCAATACACACACTTGTCACCATCCTACACACTCTCATATAATAAATTTATCAGAATCAGTTATGAGCTAATGATCCTATGATTTTCTATATCAAATGGAATCAGTGCAATCAATGATGTCTTGAATGATGTCACTCAGGTGATAAGAGCTTGTTTGCTTTCAAATTGCACAAAAAGTAAAGCATATAGTGATACAGAACTAAATTGCAATTTCAAAATTACAGGACTAATATTGTAAAACCCTATAAATACAGGATTGATTTTGCATTTTTCCCTATAGTCATATTCCTTTGACAAGTTTTGTGATTATATGGAACTAGCATATAAATAATTAAATTTCTTAAGATTGGGTAGGTGTGAAGAATTCAAATTTTAAAATACAATTGAGATTTTTATGTTAGCTTGTATAATATTAATGTCATAATATTTTATTTTATAAGTTTAATTACAAAACCAAATTGTACGTAAAAATTAATAATTAATTTTTATATAAATTTTGTTTCAAAACTAACTGTAATATATAATATTTTAAATGACAATAGCCTAGATTGAGGCTTATTAAAATCTAATTCAGCTTGTGATTGGGATTGGTTAAATTAAGCTCGGTTTAACTAAATATGCATAAATCTAATTTAATTAAAATAACTCAGAGAAACAAGTCTCGAGCGTACTTGTCTCACATATAATTGCCAAGATGAAAGATATATTGCTGAAAAATGATCAATACATTTAAAAAAAGTTTGCTAAAACTAAGAAAGTAATTTTAAAAGGAAAAATTAAATTTTTATAAGAGAAAATAGTAGTGAGGAGGTAAGATATGGTGAAAATGCATGGATTGCGTCGAAGCAAAGTGGTATTGGCTAGTGGCTCAAGAAAGTGGGACCATTTGGAGCACTATACGTGGAGGTATGTCTTTTGAAAATGTAGCCCATGTCACAACTCACAAATCAGCTTTTTAATTCAATTAATATACTTCAAGAGACAAAGGTGGTAGTAAATGATGGGGTGAGTCTTGGCGAGAGTTTCAAATTATATCTGAGTTTAAACGAAATTTCATGATTTTTATATGTGATATATCTTTAAGAATTGTATTATTTTCTTAATTGTCTAGCGATAAAATCAGTTAAGGGATTGGTTGTACAGAAACTAAAAGGGTGTCCCCAATTATGGAATTTAATGGAACTTAGAATTCCATAACATTCTAGGTACCGTTAATTTGGATTTTCATTGAATCCATTAAATCATGAGATCCTCAACTTAGATTTTAATAGATTCCACGAAAATTCAGCATGCCCAAATATTCAATGAATTCCATTGATATTTTTATAATTGGATTTGCGTGGATTTTGGTGAAATTAGAAGCTATATTTATGAAGGACGGATTCTCACCTTCCCCATCGTAATTCAAATACCATTTTTTCAATAATATAATAATAATAGGAATAATAATAATAATAAACGGTGTCTCTGGTAAACAAGGAAAAATAGTATTTTTTTTTCTCTTGTACCTCTCCTCATGTATTGTCTTATAATCTCAACATTTCAACGCAAGTTTTATCTCAATTTTGTGAATAATCACGACAGAGTTGATTTATCGCCTTGGTTCGATTGCTAATATTTTTAATTTTATAGATAAATTAGTAGGAAAATTATTATTACAAGAATACTTTGTTGGGAATCTTAATTATAGTTGATAACTTTTCATTAATTTATCTTGATAGGCACATTATTTTTGTGTTAAAAATAGGAATTAAATTTATCTGGTAAAGTTTTGATCATCAATATTGTTGTTGGTTGAAAAATTATTTTAACATTAGTTATTTGGAACAATTTCATATTTTGACAATTTCAAATTATATATTTGTAAAGTTTATGAAATTATTTATTTCTTTTTTGTTATGAATTTCTTTGAATTACATATCTTTTCATTTTTTTATGATCATGAAGTTACTAGCTTCATAAAAATTCATTACTTATATTTTTTAAAATATCCAACAAATTCCACTAGAATTTATTACAATTTATACCATTATATAGTATAAAATTCTATTAGAATCTGATGGAATCCATAATAGAATCCATGAAATTATTTAACAATATATGAAATTCTATTAAATAAAAAATCACTCCAATTTCATGTTGGGGACACCCTAGTTTCATTTAAATTTATTCTTGGTAAGACGTAATTCTTCCAGGCTATGACAGATTAATATTCAAGAATTTGTTCTCTTTACATTCTCTATCCCAAAGTAAAGGTTTCGATTTGACCTAAATCGGAATTTTAAGTGAAACTTCTGTTATTTGTATAATATGGACACAAGTCATATCGACTCTGTATTTTTGTTCTCTGCATTTTGTGTTTCAGCACCCAGTCTTCATATTTTTCAGTTCGAATGTGTTTTTTGTGTCACCGGTGCTACAACACAAAAGTCGTAAGTCGTTTCATCTTTGGAGACAATAAGTCGAACAATGACCATTAGTCGAATGTATCTGTCTTGCGGACAGAGATTTCTGATTGTAAGGAATTTGTAATTGTACGCTATTGTTGAAGGCACTCCCTGTATTATTTTTGTGGATAATATATATCAAGTTCTAAGAAAAACAGAAAAAAAAAATTGCCTGGATAGCACTTTTGTTAGTTAATGGGATCAAGAAAGCTGGTGGGAGGGTGGAAGGTAAGATATGTTTTGACATTGGAGTGTGCATTTGTAGTACAGGCTGTACATTATTATTATGCAAGGAAAGAAACCCGCTAGCCGCAATGTCTTGATATTTTTGTTTTTTCCCCTTTTTTTGTTTGTTTTGTAATGAATACCTTCTTGTAAGACTAAGATTTTTTTTTTTAATTTAAAAGGGAATTATTAAATATTATATCAGTTTTCCATTGAGATTTGAACTTCAAGTTTCTCGTGCATGAACAATTATATCGAGAAATATTTTTTTATGAGAAAAACTATTAGTAAAATAAAGTATTATATATATTAGTAAAAATTGAACCCCAAATATTGAAAATAATGGTGATTTAATTGGAATGAGCTGTGAATGGGCCCACTTGGGCCTTCCCAATTTTATTTGGTCATAAATGCCCTAATTTTGGAGAAAATATCAGCCTTTTACGCTTCTCGATACTATTTTGCCCAAATTTACGCTCCCGTCAAAATTTCCGGACTTTTACGCTTTGTTTCAAGATTGTTTCGAACATGTTTCTTTCAATAAAATTTCAGTGAAAAAATAAATTTTGCCCCCGTTAAATAATCCATTTTATACTCGAAGTCTTATAAAAAAAATCAATAAATATACACATAAAACAACACATATTAAAACCAAATGAATCCCCTCAAAAAAAAAAAACCAAATGAATTAAAAATATTATAGAAATAACATGAATAAAAAAGACAATTCAATTTTTCATCCAATGCATGAAAACATAAAACACATGGAAATAATATAGAAACAAACCAGAAATAATATTGAAAACACCATATAAGCAAAAAGAGTTAAAAATAGGTAAAAATTGTATTTAAGCATCGAAAACTACATGAAAACAAAAGAAACATCGGAACAACATTAAAAACGGTACAGAAACAACCCAGAAACAACGTAAAAAATATTAAAAACACCACATGAATAAAAAGAGCTTAAAAATAGGTAAAAAAAATGTATTTACACATTGAACACTACATGTAAACAACAAAAAAATTATTAGAACAACATTAAAAATATTATAGAACAATATCGAAATAATATAAACAGTGTACAAAATAATACATGAACAAAAACAACATAAAAAACAGGTAAAAGTTATTTTGAAACATCGAAACAACATATATAACATATAAAGCAATACATGAACAAAAGAAAACGAAAAAAAAAGTAAAAATAATAAAAAAAAAATATGCATGAGCATAAAAAAAAGAAAAAAAATAGGTACAAAAGGAAAAAAATAGATACAAAAGTGATATGAGCGTATTTTGTGGTATGTTTACCAAAAAAAGAATATTTTATGTAATTTCCCCGTTTTTTTCCTAAACAAAACTAAATATAGATAGCATGTTTCAATTGTAACGTATCTTTCAATACACCACATCATATATTTTTCCAATAATATACTTCTCTTTAAAATCTTCAATCATTAACCAAACAAAACTTTTCAAAATTGCTTGGCAGACCTAATTAGATGAGAACTTTTTAAAAGAAAAAATATTATTTGGAAATATTTTCTGCCGACTCCAGAATTTGAAACTATTGGGTTGATTTTTCTTTTTCTTTTCTCGTTCAAAAAAAAACTAAGCTAGCCGGAAAAAAAAACACATTACACTTTCCGTTGACGACTGTCCCATTTGTCTTGTTCTACATCTTGTTTCTTTTCTTTTATTTCTTTTTCTGGAGGAGCACCTTGTTTTGTTTTGTTTTGTTTTTTTTTTTTTTTTTTGATAACTCGAACCTGCGCTACGTCGATTACGCTCGGCGACAACAAACCGCTCCTCATTGTTGCCGCCAAGGTAAACCGCGGATGCTGCACGCACGCAACAGCGGTGTTCGACGGGATCTGGCGGACGACAACCGATCCTCCCAAGTAAAGAGAACAATTATGTTCGACTCCCCAATCTACTAATAACGATCCCTCCCCGAATCGAACCCACACGGATGCTATTCAGTATGAGTTCCCACCAAATCTTCACCAGCTTGCATATGCCCCGGGGAGCAATTTGATGGAGTAGGGATATAAACCCCTGACCTCTACCCCACAAACAATTTGATGGAGCAGGGATTTGAACTCCTGACCTCCATCCCACAATTGCTTGTGGTGGCCAGGTGAGCTAAGCCACCTGGTTGAGGAGCACCTTGTTAAGTTGATACATGATACATCAAAGACTTTGCTAATGTCGCGGGTCAAACTATTGGGTGGACAAATAAGGGTTTTCTTCTCTACATAATATTACTTCTAGAAAACGCGGAATTCTAGGTCAATTCAGAAAATATTTAGTTGAATTTACTCTAGGTATCTATATATATATATATAATAGCAGAAGTCCGGAACTTTTATTTTCCCACTCTTTTTGCTTATTATATTAGGAAATAATTATAAAAATTATAAATGATAATTATTATAAATTCTTATATTAGAAATGTATTATAAGAAAATCATTGTAATTATATAAATTAGAAAAATATTAAATAGTATCAATTCTATCTATATATAATATATAGATTTTAAAAAATATAAATAGTATTTCACCATAATTGATATTGTATATGTCAGTTCTTCTTAAACATAGAGAAAACATATCTTCATCAATTATATTGTTTATTTGTTTCAATGGATAGAATTATATTTAGCTTATTATTTTATTTGTTTCAATGGAGAAACATATCTTTCACGCCATACTGATATTGTTTCTATATATAATTTTATTTGTTTCAATGGAGAAACATATCTTTCACGCCAATTATATTTAGCTTATTATTTATGCTAAATCCTCTTATATTTATACTACATAAATTACATTGGAGAAACACTTTCATATTGTTGATCCTAAATTTGAAGCATAAACACCAAATATGTTACATCTTCACGTTCCCCTCTATTTCCATTTTCATTAAGTGTCCCGCCAACACCGACAGTATTAAACTCGAATACTGCAATAAAGAAGAGTTTTTATATACACTATATTGTACATTTGTACGAACAAAATTTAGTGAGTTTCTTTTTTGATTATTCTTCATAGTTTTGTTGTATTTTTTTTTTGTATGATTTGTTTGTTTTTTTATTATTCCTTATACTAACATATTTTATGTCAACATATATTTTCTATTCATGTATATAAACTTCTATCCCCGCCAATATTATTTTTTGGTTATTAGTTTTTTATTTTTGATTTGGCAAATATTATTTTGTTTTGATTCGACAATATTTTTCTTTTGGTTATTAGTTTTATAGTTTTGATTCGGCAATAAACTTCTATCTACTTATTGCAATGACTTCCTATATTGTTCAATTAGAATTTCATTACAAATTATAATTACATTAAATTTTTTGTGTCAGCGTCTTCCATGTAAATTCGGCAGTCAATTTAATGGTCTTACACCATTAAATTGTGACATGCATAATGTGAACGGACATATTTGGACGGTCAAAATGGTCAACCCCTATGGTACATTATGTTTTACGGATGGATGGAGCAAATTCGTCCATGATAACGGAATTTCAGATGGTGAAGTGTTGAATTTCACTTATCGTATAAACCACGTCTTTGATGTATCAATATTTTTTAATGATGATTCATGTGTGTATTTGATATCAGTTCAGGTAATATATTATAGTTTAAATCATATATATATATGATATTTCTGTTTAATTATAAATTAATTAATTGATTGATTGATTTAATTAATTAATACGTGTGCAACAGGCAGCGATGATTCTGACGATGATGACATTAAGGTGGATGTTGTTGAGAATCCGACTTTTCAATTGATTCTCTCAAAGTCATATATAAATAAACCTTGCTTGGTGAGTATTTACTCTCTCTCTCTCTCTCTCTCTCTCTCTCTCTCTCTCTCTCTCTCTCTCTCTCTCTCTCTCTCTCTCTCTCTCTCTCTCTCTCACACACACACACACACATACACACACACACACACACACATATATATATATATATATATATAAGTTTGCAATATCTTATGTTTATTTAGTGGTGAGATTTTTTTGTTAATATTTTTTTTATCATCAGCCTATTCCTATGAAGTTTTGGAACGATTTTATCAAGGGTACACACAAAGAACAAAATAATGCAATTATAAGGCATAGTGGAAGACAATATTATGTCGGATTAAAGAAAGAGAAATCCAAGATTTTCATGAAACGTGGTTTAAAACGTTTCTGGAAGAAAACAACATCAGTGAAGGACGCACTTGCGTATTTGAGTTGATTGACTCCAAGTCGTTGATTTTTCATGTTAATTAATGTTTTAACCTAACAATTTTTTTTTCTTTTTACCAGGATTATCATTAGTTTTTTTGAGATGTTTGAACGTTTTTATTATTATTTTTTATTAGTATCAAGCTATAATTTATTAGCCCTGGTGTGTTTGATATTTTATGTTATTTTAATATCATTATTGTTTTCATTATTATTTCATTAGTTATGCACGAAACATACTTGGCGTGTTCATTATTATCTTTGCCATGAGCTTCTAAATTTTGCCAATGCTTTTCTCAATATATAAAACTTCTCGAGCATATCAAAAAAATCCAAAAAAGTTAAGAATTGGGGCCTGTCTTTTATTTGTAGACTTTTTCTATTGTTGGTTTCTTTATCATTACTTTTTATAACGGGGGTTTAGGTTATTATAATTCTTTCAGTAAAAAGAAGTAAAAGACATCACATTGATAGCCAAAATAAAATTCAATAATATTGTTAGTACCAACAATTTTCTAAATAAAGGTAACTTGAGTGAAAGTGTAAAATCACTTAATTGTAAATTAATAACGTTGCCAGCTAATATCAAATCACACACGTCATAGACCACTTGACACGGGACTTTTTAATCTTTTTACTGTCATACTGTCATAATTAGTTAAATGTTGAGGGATTAATTATTAACTTAAAAGTTTTATATATGTGTTTTATTGTATAAATAAATATAGATCAAATATATAATTTTTTCAAACCATGTATCATCTTTATAAAATTTATGTACATTTATTTATTACCATAATAAAAAAAATCTTTAACAATATTTACCCATTGGATTGAATGTGGACAAATGTGTTACACGTCCACTTACCATATTAACAAATATTTTTTGGTTTTTGATTTATATTAAATTGATATATATACGTACATCTATTTATTACCATAGTAAAAAAAGATCTGTAACAATATTTACTCATTCTATTGGATGTGGAAAGATTTTACACGTCCACTTACTACATTAACAAAGATTTTTTTGGTTTTTGACTTATATTAAATTCTTATATATAATTTTAATATAAATAAAAATAATTGTGTTGTTACCATAACAAGTGTGCTTGGGGAATAAAAAAAATTTAATATCTATTTATATTTTTATTAAAATTATAGAGTGATATTCAATCGGATAATTGGCTAGACATTTAGGAAAAAAATCGATAAATCTTACCTCAAAATTGTGAATAAGATCTAATAAAATATTTTTAATCTAGAAATTCGTCATCCTAAAAGGAAAATAAAATTGTGAATCTCACCAAATAATTTGACATCTTAAAAGGAAATTTAGTGCTCATTTCACTTTATTGTTTTTGACATCTAAAAATAACAGATCAATTCACGATTTGTTTTTTGAGGTCTTTATTAGGCCAATATATTAAGTACTATTTTTAGAGTGAACTTTTGGTAAAATCTGATCGTGACGCGTAGGAAAAAATTTTAATCTATGTTTAACTTAATCAAATCTTTTGAGGTCTTTATCACCAATTACATATTGAAATATATTTGTTACCAAAAGTTCTATTTCACGTTTAGATACAAATATTATTTAGAAATATATGATTGAAATCTATATCTATATATATATAATAGCAGAAGTTTGGTCCAAAAATTTTCCCTCCCATTTTTACTTTCTAAATTTGGAAATTATTTTACTGTAAAATCCTAACTGTAGATCTTGCAATCTATGTTAAATAATAATCTTGAATATTAATATTAATATATATAGTAAAAAAATTAGATACAATCTATATATAAAATGTTGCTCATTAAGTAGGCAATGATATTTAAAGTCAATAATTTGTTCAAACAATATTTTTCACAAATTAGGAGAAGATTATGAATTGTATTCCAGCTTATTATTATATAAAAAATTGCCAAAATTTAGATATATGGCTTACCAAAATAATTAATTATAGCTAATGTTTTGTTCAAAGGTATTTCTGGCAGCTTATATTTATGTTAGCTTAAGTATATTTTATACAAGATCCTCTCATATTATATTACTTCAATTGCTTTAAAGAGACACTTCAACATTGTTGTTCCTAAGTCGAAGCATAACCAGTAAATATGGTTTCATCTTCACGTTTTCCTCTATTACCCTCTTCCTCAAATGTCCCACCAACATCGGCAAGATTGAAACCCAATTCTACACTAAACAAGAGTTTTTTTGGTAATCTATCTTGTGGAACTGCATGAACATTTTTGGTTAGTCTAATAAATAAATTTTGCTTCTTTTTGTTTATTCCTTATATTTTTGTTGTATTTATTTTTAAGTTATATTTTGTGTTCTGTATTTTGTGTCATTTTGAATTATTCTCATCTTGAAAATTAATATTTAAATTTAGATGGAGATGATAACTTATAATATATTCCAGAACATCAAAATTAATAAATTATGTAGCCTCTTTATAATGTATCATAGCATCAATTGTTTGATAGACACGATAGACAACTATTTTTCTAAAAGAGATTATTGAATTTGATTTTACAACTCAACCAAAGGCTTGTAGATTAATTATTCTCTTTGCTTAACAATTAGCTAATTAGTATTTCAAATAAATCCGAATACCAAAGTAATAATAGTGGTGAATTAATATTAAGTTTTTCCTACTAACAACATATTGACCATACAATAACATTTTGGTATATGATATAATTTAGGATGACTTATTTGTACGTGGAATAAAAAAAATACAAGATGCAAAATAAGATAGACAAATTTGGACCAATCAGTCAGAAAATTCTCCCAACCAAAGCATTTTTTGGAGTTATCCAAAATTAGCAGTGTTTTATTTTGGTAAGTCAATGACTATATTTGTTTTGTAACGGATTTAATTTATTGGCTAATTATTTTTTCCCGCTCATTTCCACTTGCTAAACTTATTAATTATTTTACTGCAAAACCCTAATAGCAAATATTGCAATAATATAAAAATGAAAACTCTAAACATTAATATTGATATCCTAAAAATACATAAAATAAATCAAATCTCACATAATCTACGACTCAACAAATCCTCCCTGATTTTTTCCAATTCACTCTTCAAGTCGTCATGTTATTAATCAAATTAGTTGAATTATAGGGAAATAGATTCTTGAAATAAAATTATATATATATTCCTAAAATTAAAACAATTGATCAAATAATCAATAAATAAAAATATTTAAAATTAAATTTTCAAAGTCGAATATTGTTTCAGTAATATACGATTCTGTAACAAAAATTATAAAATCTTGATTTTTTTCAAGGTATTTATTTTATTAAATTCATTGTGTCAATATATCAATCAAATATCAAATGCTAAATTGATTATAATTGTATATATCAAATATCAAATGCTAATGTAATTATAACTCACAATAATTCTTTGATGTGAGCCAATAAGTTTTAAAGAAATAACTTATATCCTATTATTCTATTATAATATATATAATTATGTCTATATCAGAAAATGCAATAAAAGATTGACGTACACATTCTAAAATCAAAACCTCGCTGAGTGGCTTTCTAAACAGATCATTATCCTTTGATTTAGAAAAAGAGCACATTGGTTATTATTCTAATCTTTTTACAATCTACTTTTGTTTTAGTAAGATATAGTTTTATAATTTACGAATTTGTTTAAATGTGCAAATTTTGTCACTTTAAAAGACAAAAAAAGTAGGGAAAATAATTTCATGCTCGGGTTTATTTTTAACTATAATTTATTGACACAGTTCTATTTGTGTTTACCATCCCACCTCTTACAGAAACAAAGGGAAAAATAAAATAAAAATAAAAAAAAGAATTTTCGATGAAAATCTAACCCCCAAACTCTTTTGAAAAAAAATCTTGATATGCTATTCAAATTCATTATTATAAATATAGTTAAAATACTTGATACAAATTAATATATCCACCAAAATATTTTTGTTTGATTTTACTAAAGATAGTAATTGAAAAAATAAAATAATATGGAAGACAGTAAACACACGTGCAACTCAAACCATTGCAGTATCTATATATATTTTTAATCGAATTTGACAATGCTATGCGGACAGATAATTGAAAATACATTTAGGAAAAAATTGACAAAATCTCACCTTAATATAAAATATTCATTATACTAGAAATTTATTAACTTACAATAAAAGGACAATATTTGTTCAACGAGATAATGTTTTCAACCCGTATAACACTCAAAATGGACAACTATGTATTACCTTTAATAAACAAAATCTTATTCAAATATTTACCAAACAAAAATCGTCCGTGCATTACATTTTTAAATAAACTTCCCACATAAAGTTTTCCGGGTTTTAAAATGGACAGATAATTTATTCTGATTTGCTGTAAAATTTGCGGTAATACAACTATAGTTTATATCTAATGAAATAATAAATTGCTATAAATTTTTATTCATGATTATTCCTGCCATATTATTTTGAATAATATGATTATAGAAATATTTATTCATTCTTCTTTAAAAGATTATAGTAAATAGCATAAATAAATATCTATTATATAGCCAACATATTCACAACGCATTCCAACCTTTTCTCTTTCTCATTAGTCATTATAAGGAAAAAATACAATTGCACCATTAACACCCCATTATCTTGAATTATCCACACGTTAATTATATGGTATGAAATTGGTCTAATTTAATTTTTTTCTACTAATTTATACCATAAAATAAAAAAATAGCAATTTTTGTGTAGGTGAGGAAAACGTTAAGTATTACTTTATATATTGTTGTATTAAATTTACGAATAAATTTATAAATTGATTATTGATTCTTGAAATTTTGATTTAATTGAGAATAAAATACTTGAATGATTTATTACTATCTTTATCTTTATATCATTTGTAATATTTTGACACTTTGTATGTGTACATAAATTTTTTAATTATCAAGATCCACATCTACTCAGAAAAGTCTGAGAAGTGAAAATTTTGAATTGAGCATTGTAACCTATCTATTTTCAAGAACCCCTTTCAGTAATATTTCAAATGGCATTTATTCACTATATAGCTTGGCTTCAGACTCTTTAAGCCGTCCACAATATGTTTGGAAAAAATATTGAAAATATTTGTTGGATGATGTTTTCTAGAAATAACGTCAACTGAGAAAAATGTCAAGGTACAAATTGTTCTGAGTGATATTATTAAATTGTGCTATATTTTATTGACCTTTCTATTTGATACATTTGATGTTTTCTAGAATTGAATTTGAAATTTAATTCTACATCTGAAATATAAATTTTATACATACTTTAAATGAATATTTTATTATTAAAATAAAGTAATAAATACCAGGTCATATTAATAGATAGTTTCAGTATAAACCAATAATAATAAAATAATAATATATGTGCAACGTACGTGCGGAATTACTAGTTTAAAATAATATTTTATGCTTCCAAAAAAAAGATATATTTTATAAAAATATGTAATAAACACAACATATTTAAAAGGGAAAAAAGTTAAAAACTATGATACACATTCAATGCTATATTGGAAGTATGAATTAAAAATGAAAATATTTAGGCATTGTCTTAAATAGTCTCTTTTAAGCATTAAGACATGTAAAACTATACATTGGAAAATTGCATCCAAGTCTTTTATTTTAGGAAAGATTGTGCCAAATCAAAGGGATCCTTAACTAATTAGCATGCATCTTGAGATTGCATCTAATATGGTATAATTCGATTATGGTAGAGATTGAGATATCTTACAATTATAAGACGATCTCTCCAGTATTCCTAAACATAGGTTATTTTCACAGAGGGTTAATTTTTCTCTCTGTGTTTCTTCTTGGAGAATCACCTCTCAAGGTCTGCAAGAGTTTAAGTGTGAAACAGTTGTGAGTGCTCCAGTAGTATTCACATCAAGTGAAGTGAAGCACGCAGTAAAGCACGACGTATCTGAGAGTGCGGTTTGAGAAGGGCTTGTTGACGAGCTATCAAGATCAAGGGCTGACAAAAGGTGAATCGGTGAATTTCTTCCGCTACATAATTGAAAGGTATCATCAATTCCTAATTACGTGATTATGTGCAATGTATGTGATTATTTGCCAATAGTGGTATCAGAACAAGTCACGGGTTTGAATCCCCTTGGAAGCACGTTGTAGTAGAGGTTGCTAGGAGTGGTGGAACTAAGATGTTGGCGCAGCGGAGTTAAACGGACCAAAACTGAAGGTTTTTAGGTGTCCGAAACTGAGCTAAGTGGATTGGAACTGAAGTTTGTTGGATGGCCGGAACTAAGAGACAGGCGTGACGCGACGCGACGCTTAAACTGAAGAAATTGGCATTAAAACTGCGAAAAGTTTGGCGGGCAACGGAGGTTGCCAAATACTAGAGTTGAGATGCTGACAGGTGCTGGGGGGGATTGTTGGGCTTATACCTAGCATCCTGCCTAACATAGGCTTTAAAAGAGGCGCGAGATGCGGCCCTTGATCCGAACACGTGGGCGCTGGATTGCACAGTTGAAGAGGAGTTTAAATAATTAGATATGGACTATCCATACCAACAAATGCATCTTCTTTTCTAGTGTCCATTACATAGATACTCTTTGGTTAAGTGTGCTCGACCTTGGACTAGACATGGCATGAGTTACCCCCTGAGAAGCAATTTTCATTTTTCAGGGAGCGCATGAGTGAGGACAAAGCGCACTAGAAAAGATTCGTATTGATTTGTGGGGACATTCTTCAATCTGGTGAAGCGCTTGAGGCCCCTATTTGATGTGCTTGATACATGTGATACGCATGAGATTCAAATTTTTTTATATTGTCATAAAATATAAAATCTTAACTGTTGTTTTTACATATGCAACATTAGTATCAAATTATAAATCTCGTAGAAATGATTAATTTGATATGTTGTACATGTTAATCGGATAAGAAACAAACATTTTACATTGATTTTAAGATTTTCGTGTGAGAAACAAGCTCTGCACCGTATTGCGTGAAAAGTGTTGTACAAAAGAATTGTTCCCTATGTCCCATTTATAAAGTCCAACTTGACTTTTTACACAGATTAAGAAAAGTGTCGAAAATTACAAATATGCAAAATATTTACTTGATTTGCCCTTGTTTAATGAATTGTGTAAATTATAAAATGGATATTATATAGGGTTGTACAATTAAAAGAATGGAAAAAGTACTATTAAATTAGAAAGTGAACTATATATTTGGGACATCCCAAAAAAGAATACTTGTCTATATATTTGGGAGGGAGGGAGTATAACTTTCATGAGCCTACGGATTAGAATGTAGCCATTTTTTTTTTTGATAAAAAGCAAAAACAAAATTCTGGTTCATTTTTCGTGCTTGATGGTTTTGAATAATAAAAAATCGCAGGGGAGCTGCGGCTGTTGTTGCTCTTTGTCTCTCATTGTTTAATTAATTTTGGTTTTTGCACATGGGCTTGTGCATTGTTGCATATATTATACTATGTTCTGGCCCATTTTTGGGTTTGTGCTTAGGCGCACTTAAGGTCGTGGATAAAGCGCTGATGCAACACTGATGTTATATATATATATATAGGATATGGATCAAATAGGTCCTCCTACTTGGGGTGAGTCCATGAGGACACATTCTAACCATATATTAACAATTTTGGGTGGTCCAGATTTTTAGGGGGTTTTATGTTTATTTTTTTTGTTTCAGCAACTAAGAAGGGTAGGGTGGTCATTTTGCATTATAGAATCAGTTATTGAGATTTCATTCCCTCTTTCACGCGATTTCACCCACGCTTCACGCACACTCTCTCTCCAGCGTTTCAGTTTCAAAAAAATTTCTCTGTTGCTTATGTAGTATAGGGTTGTTGCTTATGACTTGCTTATGTAGTTAATGTATATGTGATGCATGTGTAGTATATATTCATTGCTTATGTAGTATAGGCTTATCGCTTATGTAGTATGGGTTTGTTGCTTATGACTTGCTTATGTAGTTAATGTATTCGTGGTGCATACGTAGTGTATATTCGTTGCTTATGTAATATAGACTTGTTGCTTATGTAGTATGAGTTTGTTGCTTATGACTTGCTTATGTAGTTAATGTATCCGTGGTGCATACGTATTGTATATTCGTTGCTTGTGTAGTATAGGCTTGTTGCTTATGTGGTATGGGTTTGTTGCTATGACTTGCTTATGTAGTTAATTATTCGTGGTGCATACGTAGTATATATTTGTAGCTTATGTAGTATATGATTGTTGGTTATGTAGTATTGGTTTGTTGCTTATGACTTGCTTATGTAGTTAATGGTATATAAAAGCACCATGACACATCTACACAAGCAACAAATTACATCTTCATAAGCAAACTTCGAACTGAAGTCAAGCTCTTGCAACTATGGCGAATTGTTTGCAATATTTTTCACACAATAGTGCGTTGAAGAAGAAGGATGAATGATTTCTCACAGTAGTGCGTTGAAGAAGAAGATGGATGATTGTTCACGTTGATTTGCTATGAGATTTGGAAGGATTGCATGTGTTCTATACAAGCAAAGGTGACTGGTTCTTGTTCTCTCATGAAGAGCGTTCGAAAAAGAAGAAGAATGAGATTTGTTCACGTTGAATTTGATGTGAGATTTGGAGAGATTGTGTGATCATAATGTTAACAGAATCCCATGAATATTGGGTAATTTTGTAGAATTACTAATTTACCCCTCCCTCTATTTTCCAACATTTAATTTGTAATTTTAGCTCTAAAATCACAGCCATTAGAAAATCTAGATATGTGGCTAGGATTGGTCCCTATGGACTCACCCTATGAGGTGGTCTCATATAACCCCCTCCATATATATATATATATATATATATATATATATATATATATATATATATATATATTGCAGTTTTTTCTGATTTGTTAGTCATATAATTTAATATACCTTATTTGATGATTGGACGCATATATTAATTATTATATGTGATTATGCAGTTTTATGTCTATGGGTGTAGGTTTGCAACAAAGTTGTAATTTTATTATTTTTGTTAGGACTCATGTATTAAAGGGGTCATTTTTTAGGCCATGTACTTTTCTGTATGTTTTGTTTACACCATCGTAAATATCTCGATGCGAGCATCAAATGTCACTCAGTTATTTCTTATATGTGATATATGCATCATTACAATGGATAATATTTCTATTCGTGGATTATTTAATTTTTTTATTATTGTCTTTAACTCGGTGGGAGATGATTATAAGCATTTGCTGTGAATTTTCAATCTCATTGATTTTAAGAACATAACAAAATTTTATTTGAATCCGAATATAAATATTTAAATTAGACTAATATCTAACATATTGCGCATTATATACAGTCATGGATGCCCAAATAGCTTTTTCTGATCTATATGGCTCTGAAAAACTTGATGGATAGAACTATGTTATGTGGCATAGAAAAGTTCAATTTTTGTTGCACCATATGAAAATCATTGACCATCTCACCGTCGTTATGGCTATATGGACCTAATGCAGAATATCGTCGTGATATGGACGCGTACAATAAGTGGGTAGATCAAGATAGGAGTGCGCGTTATACTATTTTGAGCTGCATACACGACCATTTGATCCGTGAGTTTGAAAAGTATCCAACAACTAAAGAGTTGTGGGGAGGCTTGAAGGTCACATACGGTACTACCTCGACAACGAGATTGAGGGATTTAACCCTTACGTTTAACCACTACGTACTTGACCCAAATCACATGATGAGTCAGCATCTTGATGTGATGAAAGATATGATTCGGGAGCTTCAAAATGCTGGAAATGAGATCACAAATGAACAACAAATTTTGGCAGTCATAAGGTCGCTACCTGAGCAGACCTGGGGATAGGGTGACAATCCCTGACATGATACAATAACCCGACACGAACCCGAACCGACCTGAAGTTATTGAGAGAAACCCGAACAAAAACACAACCGACTCGAATTTGACACGATGTTACCATTTTGTCTAAAACTTAGTTATTTTATATTTTAATTATTTTTTTTATGTATAAGTATAACCCGAAATCAAACACGAACCCGACCTGATGACCTAAATTGCCACCCTACCTAGGGACACGTTAAGCTTGTGCTCACGCACAATGAGCAAATCCAATTTTTTTATAGTGTCGCCAGTCATCTTAGGTTAGAGGCTGATCGTCAAGAGGCGGAGCGAGCGCAAATAGATGTTCTTGTCGCGCATGCTGGACAAAACAAATCCACTATAGGCAAACATCGGAACAAGCATAAGGGTATTAGATAGAGTGGTGCCAAAAAAAACTTGGGCCCACAAGATGAAAACGTCAACGTAGTAAAATGAGCGTAAAGAAAAAGAATATTTGGTTTAACTGAGTTGGGTTACTTTGCTCGTGATTCACTGAGCTAAAGAAGGTAAGACCCGCTCCTAGCTCTTTCAACTTTTTTGTTTGTTCACATGTTTTTGTAGCTAATTCTCTCTATGGTTGGATTGTAGACACAATAGCAACTAAACATGTGACAAGAGATAGAGCATATTTTGTAGATTACCATCAAGTGCTAGCATGTAGCCATTATATTGCTATGGGGAATGGCGCATATGAGGAGGTTGTTGAGGTTGGGTCATACTAGCTCAAGCTTACGCGAGCTACTCCTTAGTGATATGTTTTATGCACTTAACATTCGATGTAATTTACTCTCAGTTTCAACACTTTTAGGATTGGATTTTTCTTTCCTATTCGATTAAACTTAGTTATCCATTTTTCTTGGCAATGACCTTTATGGCATATGATTTATGAGTAATAGATTTTTAATGTTAAAATTATCCAGTGAATGCATTTCTTTTGTTTCTTCATCTGTTGGTGTTATTTCTGATTATGTAAATGGCATGCGAGGTTGGGACACATAAGACAAAAAAGGTTGACTAGGTTAGCTCGAGAAGGTCTTTTAGGCGAGCTTGCTAAAGTCAACGTTCCAATGTATGAACCATGTCTGGCAGGAAAAGCGTATCAGAAGCCTTATGGAAAGGCAAAGAGGGCTACTCATCCTCTTAAAATAGTCCACTCGGATATATGTGTGTTCGTGAATTTCTAACCGCAAGCGTATGGTGTCAAGTTTTAGTATAGATTAAAGAGTGGAGTTGTCATCTCCACAGGGATTGATATCAAATTTCAACTAAGTACTGCAATTATAATAGCTTAATTCTATCTATTATCGAATAAAGATGGTGTTGATTAAACTAAAAATAATCCTAAAATTAAACTAAAAAGTTCGTTCAGACAAATTATCAAACACTTGGTGGATGTGAATTCTAGAGGGTTGATTCACCTAGTTTTCCCCCATGTTATCAATCGAGTTTATTAATCACATGTTATTAATCTATAAGCCTAATATTCTTACCTTATCACTTCCTCTCTCGAGTGTAAAGTGATTCTAAGTTTCAATCCTGATTTTGATATCTCTATAAAATCATAAATTAAACTCTAATATGCTCAATGAATATTTTTCCATGGACTTCAAAAGATTCATAAACTTCTCATTTCTATGAAACCCTAAGTTATGCTATTTTATGGCCAAGTATTCAATTACCTCTCTCGAGCGTGAAATCAAATACGTCAAACAATCTAAACTATTGATCAGATAATTCAGATAAACTTAATCCAAATAACATATAGTAACACGAAAGAATAAACTTAAATATCAAAACATAGGTTCACACGTCGATGACATCAATCCCCTATAAAATAAGGTTTAGCACATGATGGATGTACAAAAACCATGAAAAAGTAGTTATACATCTCGATGGTTCAACAATATAATGGAAATTAAGTTCAGAAGATCAAGGAGAGAATCCTTTCTGTTTCTAGAAGATAGATGCCTTTGATTCACGTCCCGAACTCTTTCTCGGTGTTCTTCGTTGTCCCTTGAGCTTGATAAAATTTCCAACCCCTAATTCGTACGTCCCACCTCTTATTTATACGCCAAAATCTGTCCAAAACCTGTTAGAAAAAGGTTTTCTTGTTCAGCTCGTTATTGCGCGCGGAAGCGCCTTTCGTCATGCGTTGCAGCACGCCAACACTATTTTCCCTGCCAGGTTTGGGAACCCCGCGCTGCTGCGCGGGGTCTAAGGCGCTGCATCGCCTCTACTTCTTCTGCCCTTCTCACGCCTTTTCTCCTCTTCAGATGTGATTTCTTCCCTCCAAACACGTTTTTTATCATTTTGCATCGCCCTCGGCTACCATCACCTGTATTTACCCCCTAATGACACCTAATGTAATAAAATGGACTTAAACTACTCCAAAACACCCAAAAACAATATCCTAGTTTAGAATACCCGATTCGTAAGTATAAAACTATCTTAACAATGTGGGCCTATGGACGTGAGGGCACAACACTGTGTATCCTATTTTCTCACTTTTATTGATGATTATTTGTGCTATGGGTTGGTCTTCTCTTTTCTCATAGGTTAGGAGCGCTTGTCTAGTTTAAATGATTCTTGGTCGAGGTTGAGAACCAAAGAGAATGAAATCTCAAAATTTTACGTACCCACAGAGGGCAAGAATATATGTCTGATCAGTTCAGACAATTATATGAAGAAAAAAGGATTATTAGATAATTATCTATTCCATATACTCTACAACAAAATGTGGTTGCAGAGAGAAGGAATATGACACCTCTGAAAATGGCTAGATCAATTATAGCACAAGCTAATCTTCCCATATCCTTTTGGGGAGATGCGATTTTGACTGTTGAATATGCATTCTTATTGGGAGGTGATGCTATCACTTGGTGTAGTAAAAAATAACTTTGTATCTTTTTATCCACCATGGAAGCTAAATATGTTGCTTATATATCAGCTGTCCAGGAGGCAATCTGGTTGAGAATATTTTTTATAGTCTGCGCATTACTGCACATCTTGATGATGCAGTTGTTGTCTATTGACAACACGTCTGTACTAACATGTGCTAAGGACCCCAAACACCATGGGGGGACCAAACATATCGATACCAGATAACACTTTATTCAAGAGTGATGCAAAGTCAGATAGTTCTGAGGCATATTCCTACTAGCGATATGGTCGCTGATTCTTTTACTAAGCCTTTGCACATAGACGTATTCTAAAGACATGTTAGAAGTATGTGACTGTGTAGGATTCGAATTTGTGGGCCTATATGAACACTTCATTGATTAATAAGATTTTCCTTCTTATTAGTTTGTTAGTGTATCGTGTTTAATGATTGATAATGTCACCAGACTTAGATTGACCCACTCACATGGGTAATCGTCTTGGCGCTTTGATAGTGAGCATGATGAGACTCATTGATCATGTTCGCACCAATGAGAGGGATGTGACTGATCACCTTCACGCTAGGAACAATGTGAAAGGCCAAAGTTTAATCATAGTCGCCTTGGCACGAGGCCAAGATGAGATCATACTTGATCGAGTATGGAGTATGTCCAAACTTCATAAAAGGTTATTTGTAACCAAGTGTGTGAATTATTAGAAGAAGTTGTGGGGACCAACTTCTGTAATGCGCAGGTCAGACGCTAGACGAGTGACTGGACTAAGACTCTTATGATGTTCAGAGCATGACATGCCCAAATTAAGTGGGAGCTCCATGATAGCATGCATTCATATTGTATGTGCTTTGGGACGACCTTGTAAGATGAGTGATTGAATGGATTCCTACTTCGTCACTGTGTGAGCTCTTACCGTGTTTATTAGTGCCCTTTTTGACTCTGGACTTTGTTATGATATAAGCTTGATGACGCTACTTTAGCATGTGTCGAATGTCCAAGATTGATTCGGTCTGTCGGTGCATGACTAGGAAAGCCGTCAAGACCAAGCTGATTGACATTAGAGGCCGATGAAAAACAAAGTTGGTAATGCACTATGTTATGTGGCTCATAGGCCGGCTGACTAAATCAGAAATATGTTTTGACATAGTCATGAGCATAGATACATATTTATTGGGAGGTCAAACATGCTCTATATATATTGAGGGGTCAGAGATGCTTGATTTTGTACGACCATATAGTTTGGGGTACATAGCGAGTCCCCTGAGTTGTAGAGTTGTGTTAGTTGAGTGATGACTTAATGTAACTCTCCTCACTTATTCCTTTTTGCTCTTTCTTGGTCGCACACCTTATTCCCTGTATAATATTGGAGTGTGATTCAAATGAATAGGATCAGATATGTATGAGTGGAAGATATTGAAAAATTGCATCCATATCTTTTAATTTAGGAAAGAATGTGCCAAATGAAAGGGATCCTTACTTGATTAGCATGTATCTTGGGATTGCATCTAATATGGTAAAATTTGATTATGGCAGAGATTGAGTTATCTTACAATTATAAGATGATCTCTCTGGTATTCCTAAACATACGTTATTTTCACAAGGGGATATCTTATACATAATTTCTCTCTCTACCTTTCTTCTCGGAGAATCACCACTCAAGGTGTCCAAGGGTCTAAGGTGCGGAACAGTTGTGGGTGCTCTGGTAGTATTCACATCAAGTGGAGTCAAGCACGACGTATCTTAGAGTGTGGTTCGAGAGGGGCTTGTAGACGAACTATCGAGATCAAGGGTTGACAAAAGGTGAATCGGTGAATTTCTTCTGCTACCTAATTGAAAGTTATCATCAATTCCTAATTATGTGATTATCTGCAATGTATGTGATTATTTGCCAACATTGTGAAATATTTATGAAAGAATGTAATTTCGAGAATATATTGGAAAATATGATAATATTAGCAAAAGTTATTTTGAAAAACATAATATATGCTAGATTTTATTTTGTGCGAATGGGGAGAATGAAATTGGTTCGAAAATAAGTAAATGGTATATGATTAAAAGAAAATATTACCAAACAGACTTCTCATGATATAATCATGATATCTTTTTTGTTTAACAACAATATAATCACGATTTTAATTGGTACGATAAACTTATTTCTTATGCTGCCAGCGTTAATCTTACTTGATGTGGCAAAGATTCAAGAAAGTGTGTAATCTCCCAATTTTTCTTGATAATACAATGAATATGTCATTAGGGAGTTGAGAAAATTTTCACTGAAAAACATCGGATAATTGGCAACATGCACCCTAAAAATACGCTTGGTTTGCACTATGCACCCTAAAATTGAGTTTTGGCATTTTGCACCATTTAAATAGGTGCTTCTTTGCACTATGTACACTAAAGCAATTTTGAGTGCATTTTTAACCAAAAATCCTATTTAGTGGTATTCTGGCAAGTGCATTTTTGGTCTGTCAATTTTCTTAAAATTCATTCAAATTTTACCATGCGATAAATTAGATATAAAATTGTTAGGACATGGTAGTATGGATTAAATGTTAAAAATTACATTGTTGGTTCAAGTATTACAATTTTTGATTGAGTTTCTTGCAATTTTGGTGAGGAATTACGTTATGGTTGCTAAATATATTACTTTACTTACAACCAAAATGCTTTGCAATGCACATTGCCATATGTTTTCTTAATAAAATATTCCAGCTATTTTTTTTTTGAAGGCTATATTCAGCTTTTAGAATTGTTGATTTAGAATGATTCATAGTGTTTATTTATAGAATGGATTTATAACTATCATATGATATGTGATGCTAAAATAGATGTAATCTTGACTACAAAAGAGAGAATATGGTGGAGGAAAAGAGTAAAGAGAGTGAGATAATGGATGAGTTAAAAGAGACAAAATTAATGTTAAATGGAAAAATAAAAGATAGAAAATAGAGAAGATATAATTTATTATTGACATAAACAAAATACCCTTTCGAGAATCCCCTAAAATCTGATTTCCGATTGAAATTCAACTCAAAATTGCTTTAGGGTGCATAGTGCAAAGAAACACCTATTTTAACTGTGAAAAATGCAAAAAATTCAATTTTAGGATGCATAGAGCAAATCAAGTGTATTTTTAGGGTGCAAGTTGCTAATTACCCGAAAAACATCCCAATGTTAATTAAGTTTGAGAATAAGGAAATTCCAAAACATACAGTAGTCAAGAGGGATAGATAACTTACCAAAAAATAAATTGGGCGTATATGCCTCATCGCACGATAGCATATTCTAAACTTTATTGTATGCAACAGAAAGTGTGAAATAACATTTACATCATTTGAATTGTGAAATTATGAAGTCATCCCATTGTGATTGGCTTCTGGACGTGGTGTTTCATCAAAATCAAGAAAGGTTTGTGATTTCAACTGAAGAAAAGATCCAGTAGTTTTATAAATTTTCGTATTTATGTTTTTATACATAATCCTTTAGGGAGAAACAACTTCATTTTCGATTTACAAAGAAAATTGTCTAAAATTTACAATCAATACAATTTCAATTAAAATGCACAAAGAGTTTCACGATAATATAATCTTAAAGTACCAATAATTAAAAATAACGAAACATACTAACAAATAATTACCGAAATCATCATACTTATTGGTAAAAATTGAGAGCCTCTTGCAACCTCAATTTCCAAATTCCTATTACAATTTGAATGTATATACTAAATGATATTGACAAAAACTTATATAAGACCGTCTTACGGGTCTAACTACGTAAGACGGATCATACTTACCCGACCCGCTAGAGCCGTCAAAATGGGCCAGGCCCGCGCGGGCTGGCCTGTCCCGCCCTGCCTAAGGTTGGGGACGGGCTAGGTGTTTAGAGGCCCGCAAAAATACGGGCCTAAACAGGCTAGCCCGCCGCAGGCCGCGGGCTTGGCGGGTTGGGCGGGCTAGCCCGCCAAAAATAAAAAAAGGAAAATTGAGAAGAAAATATAAGAATAAATAGAAGAAAAAAATAGTATAATTAATATTTTATATTTTTATCTCATATACACTACAGGAAAGTTGCAATTTAGCGAGGAAAAAATTCCTCGCTAACATTGCTGATTTTTTCGCAAATGGAATTTAGCGAGGAAATATATTCCTCGCGCGTCTCGCTGCTATAAGACCGTCACAAACCTATATTAGCAGCATATGTTCAAAATTCCTCGCAAACTTTAGAGAGGAGATTCTTGATTGTGCAGCTAAAGTTTAGAGAGGAATTTTTCAATTTCGCAGCTAATGTTAACAACAAGTTTATTAATTTCCTCGCTAAAGTGGATACAATGTGAACATTAACCGCAAATCTATTATTTTCCTCGCTAAAATGGATACAATTTTATCTATATATTGTGTGTATATTTTTATTTATTAATTTTTTTAGGCTGTTTTTTTTTTTGTAAATTATTCACTAGCAATCAATAATATAAAAGATATTAACAATAAAATAATCACAATATTCATTCAATAGAAACTAAACAAAGAAAGTTGAATTTAAGCACTTATGGTCAAGTGTTGATTGTAATCAACCACTACAAGTTTTTGCTTTCTTGAAGGGAACTACAACAAATTTCATTGAATGTAATATGTTCTAACATTGTTTCAAAAGCAAAAGATAAAGTTCCCTAAAAAAAAAGTCAACATCACTAAAACATCCTCTTCGATTTAGTTATCACCAACCTGAAAGAATAAATATATATAAATTAGAGTTCACAATTTGATGACTTTTATAAAGGTCATAAAATTATTAACTGTAGATACTAGATACAACTCTTCTCTAAGACTTGGAATAAAATTATAAGACTTTTAGAGTAATCGCTCTTTCTGAACTCATACCATGGATCCCATATTAAAGAAAGTATAGCAGTTGCAATTGCCATAACAGGGGTCACTAATTAGACATGATAAAACAGGTAGGACAATTTAAAGTGAACTTTTAAGCCCTTGAAAAAGGAGAAAGGGTGTATTACTTAAACATGATAAATGCTTTTTCCTGGAAAACAAGAGTTCATCACAAATCAAAGCATGTTCTTCAAACATCTAAAGAATGCCTTTTACTTTCATGTCAACAGAAACATAAATAACTGATGAAATAATGAACCTGTAACCACTCCCAGGTTTGCTGCTAGGGATTGGATGATAAGAGCAACACCCGAAGCTAACAAAATAATCCAGAGTAGCTCCGAGATCGAGCGAAAATACATGGAAATAGATCAGATGCAAGGATATTCAATAAATTAAGAAAAGATTTTACATGAAAAATAACTTGGATTTGCACACATGACATCGGTGGACCTAGTACACATAAAAGCCACCTAAATGGTTGTTTCAGTAAGCTTAATCGGCAGACTGAATGAATGTAACCAACAAAGCGGCAACCATATGTCCTACTGCAACCTTAAAGTCCTAAAGCACAAAGAATATTCTCATCAAATAAACAACGTGCGGTTATCTACTTAATTGAGTCTATCTACTTAAAGCCAAAGGCTCAGGAATTTCAGAAGCATTTAAGTTTCTCAGGCTTCAATGACAAGTCCACTATCCTATCAAGAAAACTTTGTGTGTGTGTGTGTGTGTATAGAACAGATTCAAAACCTATAGGCAAGTTTAATGTTACAGAAACACCAACCTCATCAAATGGAAAGGCAAGTTTAATGTTACAGAAACACCAACTTCATCAAATGAAAAAAGGAAAAATAACATGATTTACTTACATTAACAGATTCCCAATTCAATTCCTTAACATCTTCTTGCGCATGCTTCCATTCTAACAGAGTGTACAAAATATATTGCTTGACCACATTAATTGCATTCTAACAGAGTGTACAAGACATATTAAGAAAAAAATATTTCATGAAGAAATTTTTAACTAGTCACCATGAGTGAATAGTGATGAGATTACACGAATAAATTTGGGCTCTCATCAGTCAACTAACAAGACTTTTTGGACGAGTAATTATCAGAGTAGAGAACCAACCTATCAAATGTACATCAAATGGGCGAAGGCCAAAAACACTTTCAGTATCCTCTCTCACTACGGAAAATGATTCCTGCAAGAAAACAAAAATTATTTGGAAGCAACGTAATAGTAGACTTTATCCAGTTTTTTATTTTACAACCAAATGCGAAAATAAACAATAGAAAAAACAAAAACAAAAAGCAGGGTTTTTTTTTTGCTGGAGCTGCTCTTTAACAAACTTTTCCTGACAAATCAGAACACAAGTAAATGGCAATGAATATGGCCTATCTACTAAAATTTACCAGAATATATTTAAAAAAGAAATTTAGAAGGTCGTAAACTGTTGAGTGCCATATAGATATGGTAACAAGAAGAGAGACTATAACAAGTATTGTAAGTAATACTGAAGAAAATCTGAAGTCCAAAGGTCTAAAGATAAATCTATGTTGTTAGTTATATAGCATCATCATCATCAGATGAGCTAAACAAACAAACTTGTGCAGTATGTCTTGCAAAGACTTCAGAAGCATTAGATAAGAAGCAGCATCTCCAATGGCACAACTTGTGCAGGCAACTAATGCCAACATGTAATACCAAGGACAAACGGTACCGCAAGACAATTACGTTCGTAACTCTAAACCACACTCTACGATATGAATGAGTTACTTTGAGTGGATATGGTATATACAGTTTATATGGTTTTGAGTTTTGCAGGGATTTGGAAATGTTGGGTCTTGGGCTGCTCAACTCATAAGCGAACAAGTGCGAATAATAGTTTCAGTAAGTGACATCACTGGAGCTATAAAGAAACTGATGTGGTTTTAATTAAATTCTTTAATGTATTGAAACATGCTGCTCTCTTGTATTCTTATTGCTTGCAGGGATAATGCAAAACACATCAAGGCTATATTCATAATTGAAGCTGCTAATCATCCTACAGATCCAGAGGCTCATGAGGTCTAATAATTTAATATAATTAATTATTTTAATTTTATTGATCTCCAAGAGCGTGCTATAACCAGCTGGTCTTCTTTATAATCCTATATAATTGTACACATATATTGTCAAAGAAGGAAGAGGTTGTTCGTCCAGATATATATGCAAACTCGGGGGTGTTACCATGAGTTACTTTGAGTGGGTTCAGGTACCTAGCTAGAAATAATTAATGAAAACCTATCATTTCTCGTAAACTTGAAATAGAAACTGAGAATTAATGGAAGGTGTTTTGTGTTTTGTAATTTGCAAGACATATATGACATAAGGTTTTAAAGATGTCAACTATTTACGTTTGAGTGCTGATATCTTATCCATCCAAACAAACCTCAATACTGGAAGGGCACCTGTTTCGGAGTTCACCCCATTTTCGACCATCAACACTTCATCAAAAACTGCATTGAAAGCCACAAATGTTACTCCAAGAAGGAGAAAACTCAAAAAAGTCTCTCAATAGAAAGCAAAGATGTTAGAGGAGAACTCAAGCCACAAAGCCTTACAATAAGTTAAAAGGATAATCAACTTATCCATCGAAAGTCATAAAGAGCACAGACCTAAGACCTTAAAACTTAGTTAATCGTTGTTCAAGAAGAAGGGATAATTACAAAACTATTCATGAGGTTTAGCCTAATTACAAAAAAACTCCAGCTATCTTTCAAAACTATAAATTCTCCCTTAAGGTAATTACATACATCCTCTTGAGATTTGTATTTACCTAACAAGAAGAAGAGAAGGGGGGGAAAAGGGGACCCTTGAACCTGAAGGAAACAAACTCCTAAACATGTTAAATAGTAATACAACTCAAAGAATCAAAATAAAGTTCCAGAGAAAATCTAAGTAAATTAAAATTGAAGAATGAATAGAAATTGTACCTATCATCCTATAAACACAGATGATGTCATCTATCAATAAAGTGGGCAAGTGAAGATATCCAACCTAAATAATTAACACACTTAAGGTAATTTATCACCAACAAAACTGTCGGTCAGCGTGGGTTTGACATATTCTTCTTTCTCAACACTCAACTGTATGTACACCAACCAGTATTTCCTTTTACTACTTCAAAATGTCTCTGTAAAGTAATGGAGAAAACCGCATTAAAGCTGACATGAGCTGTCTTTTGGGTAATAATGCAAGAGAACGCATCAGAGTTGGTCTTCATTTCAGCAGTTCCCTTCATCTTGCATTTTTACCATGGACACTTGTTCATAGATAGTTAAAAACTCAAAGCGGCTAGCAAAATCAACCAAGAAACTTTTTTCCCAAAGACACATCCGCATGCTCAAAATTTTATAAGATATATCATTTTTCAATTTTGCTCAGCTACAAATCCTAGTTAAGCAAACAGTCATTCCTTCTTAATCACTAAAATGGTATAGATACTCAATTTGCATCTATGCATCTGATAGATTTCTTTCCCAGCGAACCACCTAAGTCAAGCAAATTCTATACTCCCAAAATACCAACTGTAAATAGATAGAACATTTGAATGAAAAACCATCAACCTGTTATGAATAATTTAAACCACATAAAGTATATAGGCATTGCCTCTATCACAGTTATAGTAGAGTTAGCAACAGAAATAAAAATATCAAAAAATGGCATTAAAAAAAAAGACATCAGACAATATACAAATATATATATATATGAACTATCTCAGCAGCATTCACAAGTACAAACAAAGACTTTCTTAGGAAGATGGTTAGCCATGTATTGCAGTACCCATTTTAACACCACACTTTCAAGGAAAAGATGCAGTAAACCAAAAACTCCAAATGACTAACATAGAATCAGATCCTTTAACGCTGTCAAACTACATATTAATACCAAAAAATGCAGTCATACCTAACATGCACAAACAAATTGAGGCAAAATTGTACTCACCCTCACGATTCCCTAGTGCCACCCATCGTCTAACTCCGGCGAGTGTAAAGGTGAAGGTAAAATCCCAGCGGCACTTAACCACAACACCCCCCTATTGCACCATCACCCGATTTTCAAATGAAATGTAAAGAAGGTGATTTGATAAAAATGAATCCGATTAGAATCAGGGAGGGCAAAAATAACGTGGGTCCGTACCTGTACAGGAGCTAGACGGTGGTCTGATGGTCTCGTCGATTTAGTGGAGGTGAAGGTTTAACCATTATAGCGTGATGCTTTTCAGCCGAGCTTAATGAAGTTTGTAGAAAGCGTGGGAAACCAGAGGGAAAAACTGAATTTCATTTTATTCCATATTTTGTGTATCTTCAAAATACAAACAAGTGGGTCTATTTATATGAAAAGAAGCCAACTCAGCAAAGAATGGAAACTAACAGAAATGTCACTTAGCTAAAAATATGAAGAGCCAAAAACACGATTATACCAATATGCCAACACCCCCCCCTCAAGTTGGGCGACGATGAAGATCTACCAAGCCCAGCTTGGGAACAAAAGCATGGAAAGAAGACGGTCCCAAAGCCTTAGTGAATAGGTCTGCCAACTGTACACGAGAAGAAACCTTGGAAGGAACAACAAAACCAGCCTTGTATTGATTCCGAACAAGATGGCAATCAATATCAAGGTGCTTGGTACGTTCATGAAAAACGGGATTAGCCACGATATGTAGTGCCGCTTGATTATCACACCACAAGGGAACCGGAGTAGGAAACGGAAGATAAAGATCAGCAGCTAAATAAGAAAGCCATTGTAGCTCACAAACCGTAGTGTCCAAGGCCCGATACTCCGCCTCAGCCGAAGAACGGGACACGGTAGATTGCTTCTTACTTTTCCAGGAAATAAGACTCCCACCAATGAAGATACAAAAACCTGTCACGGACCTCCTAGTATCAGGACACGTCCCCCAGTCCACATCACAATACGAAACAATAGATGAATCACTAGCAGCAGGAAAGTAAAGCCCAAGAGAAGGACACCCCTTCAAATAACGGAGCAAATGTAGAGCAGCATCCCAATGAGTAGAGAAAGGATCATTTACGAACTGACTAAATTGTTGCACGGCAAAAGTGACATCAGGCCTGGACAAAGACAAATACAACAAACGTCCAATGAGGCGTGTGTACTGTTCAGGGGCTGTTAGAGGGGTCCCAGCACGCCCTGAAGCTTCAAACCTGGTGGAAGGGGGGTAGAGGCAGGTTTGCAGTTAAGAAAATTAGCATCTGATAAAATATCCAAGATGTATTTCCGTTGTGTCAAATAAGTACCATCCGAACTCCGAGCGATTTCCAACCCCAAAAAATACTTCGCAAAACCCAAGTCCTTAATGGTAAAAGCATCATGTCAGTACTGTTTGAGGGAAGCAATGTCCGAGGGCTGAGACCCGGTGACAAGAACATCATCAACATACACCAAGAGAACCAGAAAAGAGGCAGAAGTAGATTTGACAAAGAGGCAATGATCATGGGATGACTGGATAAAACCAAATTCTAAAAGCTTACCACACAACTCCGTGTTCCACTGTCTTGAGGCTTGTTTAAGCCCGTATAAACTCCTCCGTAAATGACAAACCTGTCCGGGCAAAGCCTTCGTATACCCCTCAGGTGGCATCATAAAAATATCCTTATCCAAAAAACCGTGCAAGAAGGCATTGTTAATGTCCAATTGATGCAACTCCCAATTTATCTGTGTAGCCAGCAAAATGACCATTCGGACTGTCACCATATTTGCCACTGGTGAAAAACTATCCATATAATCAACCCCATAAATTTGATGATAACCCTTGGCCACCAAACGAGCTTTAAAACGCTCAATAGAACCATCTTGCTTCAATTTGACCTAAAAACCCATTTACACCCAATAGCTTTCTTCCCTTGTGGTAACTCGGTTAAATCCCAGGTGTGGTTTCGTTCAAGTGCCTCCAATTCTTGCTGCATAGCATGCACCCATTCAGGGGATTTACTTGCCTGAAGGTATGTTTGAGGTTCCTTAAAACCAGAGAGATTATCCAAAAAAGCAACATAGGAAGGTGTAAAACATGGTGCAACTGTATAGGGATAGGAGTGTATGGGATAGGAATCACCTGAAGGAGCCTGGTCTTGAAGAGTGGCAGCAGCAGTGTGAGTATCAGTGGCTACAGAGTAGGTTATGAAATCAGAAAGCCAGGCAGGTGGTGTAGAGATTCTGGAACTTCGTCTCAAAGGAGGTGCATTGGGATTGGGAGAAACTGAAGAATGAGGGGAAGGAAGATTATCATCAGTGGACTCAAGAGTAGAAATCTGAGGAACATGAGTGGAGTGAGACTGTATAGTGGAAGGGAGAAAAGGGAACTCATGCTCAATGAAGACAACATCTCTACTCACGAAGAGTTGGTGAGTGTCCAAATTGTACAATTTGTAACCTTTCTTGCCTGATTCATAACCAAGAAATATGCATTTGGATGCTCGAGGAGTGAATTTGGATTTAGAGGGCAACAAATTAGTGGCATATGCCACACAACCAAAAGGCTTGATTCTAGAGTAATCAGGTTTAGAACCATAGAGAATTTCATAAGGAGTCTTCCAAGCAAGAGGTTTTTGAGGCAATCGATTTATTAGGAAAGCTGCAGTAAGAACAAAAAACGGCCAAAATTTTTCTGGTAAATGAGAATGGAACATCAAGGCTCGAGCCATGTCTAAGAGATGCCTGTGTTTTCTCTCCACAACACCATTTTATTGGGGAGAGTATACACAGCTGGTTTGATGAAGAATGCCAAGGGACTGAAACAGAGCAAAACAATCCTTATTCACAAATTCTGTGCCATTGTCACTGCGCACAGTCTTAACATGGGCATTAAACTGAGTAGACACCATTGTAAGAAAGGATTTCAAAATAGTTGGCACCTGTGACTTATGTGACATCAAAAACACCCAAGTAGCCCTACTATGATCATCAACAATAGTAAAAAAAATAAGGGGTATTGTACATGGAAGTCACATGATAAGGACCCCAAACATCAATGTGGATCAACTCAAACACACAAGAAGCATATGAGTCACTTAAAGTATAAGGCAATCGGTGTTGTTTTGCTTTATGACAAACATCACAATTCTGAACAATCAATTTATTTTTATTAGTGCATAGGGGCTTTAAGAAGTCCAAATGTTCCAAAACACTAGGAGAGGCATGTCCAAGTTTAGCATGCCATAGATCAAATACGGAATTACAAGAAATGGAAGATGAATGGACAAACTGAGCTTAAGTAGGAACAACACAAGGGAATTTAGGGTGCAGAATGTATAGCCTTCCAATTGCTCGTCCCACTGCTACCACTTCTTCAGTCTGCAGGTCCTATAGGAGACAATAAGAAGGATAGAAAACACATTTCAAGTTAGAGGACTGAGTGAGCTGAGCAACTGATATGAGGTTATGTTTGAAAGAAGGCACCAATAAAACATCTGTAAGAGTGAGTTTACTACTCACATTGACAACACCAGCATGTGTGACATGTTTAGATGAACCATCAGGAAGAAAGACCGTGGCACTGCTAGTCAATGGCATTATGTGAGACATGAGTGCCCTGTCCGCACACATATGTTTGCTTGCTCCCGTGTCCAAAATCCATGATCCTTGCTCAACCACATCAAACACTGATAAAGCAAAATTGGAGTCAGACATGAAATCTCTACCTGCGTATTCAACAAAGTGTGCATGTGATGTTCCAGAATCCTTATGAGCATTTCCAGACGGGGCAATAGGCTGATTATTCATCATTTTGGCAAGTTCCTGCTGGATCAAATGAGAGATATCACTCAGATTGACCTCCTTCATGACAACATTTGTAGGACCTTTTCCTCCTGGTCCAGTTGTTGCTTCACACATGTAGGCTTGAGGCCTAGCTCGCTGCTCCTTCAGCTTGATGTACCAATCAGGTATTCCATGCAATTTGAAACACTCTTTCATCTCTTGTCCAGGCATCTGACAGTGTTCACATATGAGTTTAGCTCTTTCCTCTTTGGTTCTCCGAAAATTCCCCCTGCCTCTACCTCCAATCCAAGGAGTAACACCAGTATTGTTCTTCTGAAAGTGACCTCGACCAGATCCAGTCACTCTGGTATTCATAGCTGCATTACCATCAATCTCAAGAAAACTCAATTGAACGGATCTCTGTTTTTCAACGCGCAAAATCATAGAGTATGCACGATTTATAGTAGGCAACGGATCTAAAAGCAACAATTGACTGCGAATGTTATCAAAACTGTCATTAAGCCCCATTAAAAACTGCATAAGCTTGGTATTAAGATCGATTTCTGCAAGTAACTTGCTCACACCACATGTACAGGGAGGTAAGGTGACTAAGCTATTATATTCATCCCACAGCTTTTTCAATTTAGTGAAATATATCACTACACTATCATTCCCCTGTCTAATAGTGGTAATTTCCTTTTGCAACTGATATAAGAGAGGTCAGTTGCTTTCACCAAAACGCTCAGCAATATCTTGCCATAATTCGAATGCAGAATTAGCGTATAAGAACGCATCAACAATATCCTTCGAGAGACAGTTCAAAATCCAGCTAGTCACCATGTAGTCGACCTTCTTCCATTGCTCATAAGTTTCAGAGGTTTCTTTCGGTGGTGCTAATTTTCAATTAATCAAATCTAGTTTATTCTTTGCGCCAAGCGCAATTCGCATCGATCTACTCCAACTCAAGTAATTATTACCTGATAGAGGTGTGGAAACTGTTTGATACATGTTTTTATCTTAATTTTGATGATTTTATTTTATTACCAAAACAATGTTTTTAAAGGTTGTCCAAATACTCCTAAATGATTTAAAATGGTTTTAATATTTTCCGGAGTATTTCCTCAAGTTTATTTTTGTTAATAATGGACAACACTTTTATTGATTTTATATCAATGAGTTTTTACTCCTATAACAGGTTCCTAAATGTTGTCTAAATACTCTCGATCGGTTTAAAATGTTTTTACTAAATTTTCGGAGTATTTCTTGAGTTTTATTTTCGACAAAAAATTGGACAACATTTACTGCTCGTGGTCGACCGGTCGCTCTATAGGGCAACCCGCACTCAAGATGTTTTTAGAAACAAAATGAGACTTAAAAAAACAAGCGGTGTCGGCCGCTTCGCCCGACGTCGCCAAATTAACCTCGACCGACAGACTGCATGTTTGGTTTTGAAACAGAACAAAATCTCTTCATTTTTGATTAGGGGGACCGGTTGAGACAGGGTCGACCTGGCCAAGCCTCGTCGACCAGCGCCTGTTGTAATTTTCAAAGTGTTCTTTTTCTCTTATTTACGTGCGGCCGTCGCCTGTGTATTGACAAAAAAAATATGACCGTTTGACAAACAGACACATTTCCTTAAATTGTGGGATTGATTTCTAACACTATATTCTTGATTTTAATTGTATTTTTCTCAGAGATTTTCAATCCCAAGAGGAGCCTATGCTTGATCAATCATCTCCTATAAATAGAGGAAGTTTTGGAGCAACCTATACAACAATTGAGATACAACACAACAAGATATACTTCAAGCAATACTTGGTCTTTCATTGTTATTATTCTTGTTGTAAATTTGCCTAGCTTATTACTTTCACATCCTTGAGGTCTAGGCTATTCTTGATTACACTTTGCACTCAAATTGTATTATTCATTATTGAGTTGTAATCTTGATTTTTGGTTATCATTCAAACACAAGATATCCTTGTGAGTGTTCTTGTGGTAAGAACACACTTGGATGATCTAGGTGATAGATGCAAGAAGATTGTGGTGATCTTCTTATTGAGGTGTTGAAGAATTTGGTATTCTTCAAGGTTGAAGATTGTGGTAATCTTCACAAGGTGCCGTTGAAGGAAGATTGTGGTAATCTTCAAAGGGAGATTGTGGTAATCTCCAAAGGTGGTGTTGAAGAAGAGTGTGGTGCTCTTCAAAGTGTTGTAAGTTGAATTTGTATTAATTTTGGTAATTAATAAAATTCTTTTTCTTTTCGAAATCCATCCCGGATATACTGGAGTGGTAGAGGATTAGGCCTTAGGTGGGTTGAACCTCTTTAAATCGACGTGTGTTGTTTTCATTCCGCACCTTTATTACTTTGTTTGAGCATTTGATTTAAAAAAGAGGGTGTAATCGAAAAGATGGAGATAATCTATTCACCCCCCTCTAGATTATCGTAGCCGCTTGGACTTACAAGTGGTATCAGAGCCAAACTCTTTGGCAAGCTCGTTTCACATCGCGAGTGAAGAGAAACGATCGACGGGTACGAACGAAGCTCATCTATCCGGCACCTCCACCACCAAGCCACCACTATTTGATTCCAAGAATTTTAATTTTTGGAAAGAAAGAATGGAATGCTACTTACAAGGTTGCGGGTTCGACATTTGGAACACCGTCATAAACGGAGAATCCATTCCAATGAAAGATACACCACACACCTCAAAAAGCTTCAAAAAGCTCAATGATGAAGAGAAGAAAATCATCTCCTTAAACGGTAAAGCTCTCAATATCTTGTATTGTTCATTTACTAATTTAGAATATGAACAAATTGTAGGAATAAAGTCGGCACATGAAGTATGGCAAAAATTAGAAGCCATCTATGGAGTATTTGCAAATGAAAGGAGTCAAACAAAAGCATAGACTTCTCAAGGTCATACAAGCTCAAATCTAAGGAACAAGCCTCCTACAACTTCCAACTATGAAGAAGTTGAATATTGTTTAATGGGCATCAAAGAAGGAAAATGAGGAATGTCTTAAACCTCTACTTCATATGATATTGCTACTCAAAATGATTATAGTGATTTGCAAAATGATTATGATGAACTTCAAAATGAATTCCAAAGCTTACTTGTTAAATACAAAAATTTGAAAAAGGAATTCAATATTTTGAAAAATGATAAGGATAGCTTATTTATTTCCTATGAATCACTATCATGTGCTCACACCACCACTCTTGACAAGGTTAGAAACCTTGAAAAAGAAAATAGTACTCTTGTTGAGAATATTGATTGCATGAAAAAGGATTTATAAAATCCAACTTGAGTACCAATAAAATGTCCAATATTGTTGATATTCATAATTGTGATAAAGTACTTGATCATAAGTCTAATGGTGTTAATCATATGAAAAATGATCAAGTCACTATGCATATTGGTCATTATGCTCCTAGAATTATTACTTGTTTTTATTGTGGCAAAAAGGGTCATACGACTAATTCTTGTCGGGCTAGAAATAGCTCTAAATATTGTTGGAGACCTAAAAGTCTCAAAGCTAATCCTAAAGGACCCAAACACATGAGGGTACCACAAAATAATGTGTTATTAGGTACCCGACGAAGTAATAATCAGAGAAAATTCATGCCACCAAGAAAACATCAAATGAACGTTTCATTTGATCAAAGAAGGAGAAACTATTCTCAACAAAGCCAATTTCCAAGAAGAGCGTATAATCAAAAATGGGAAGAACACAATCCTTGGAAATGGCAAAGACATCATCAACAAGATGATTTTCAAAGAAGAAGAAACCATCAACAATGGGAAGGTAACCAACCTTGGAAATGGAGTAATCAAAGAAGTCATCATCAACAAAGTGACTTCTCAAGGGGAAGATATCATCAAGAATGGGAAAGACACAACCCATGGAAACGGCGAAATTGGTAAACCGTATCTCTCCATTTATATATGCATTTTATTCTATGCATGATTTTTTTTTGTGTCTCAATTGCAAAATGAGTTTTCAAGTTTTTTTTTAAGGTCTTTAATATATATTTGTGCTTTTAGAATATTTTTGAAAAAGAAGACCTTATATGATGTTTCTAAAACTCTTGAGCATTTTATTGGACTTATGTGGCTTGTTATCTCTTATGAAATCTTATAGCATAAGCTCTTTTTGATATCTCCTATTACTTGCCTACACTTGTATTTTTTATGCAAATTTTGTCTAAGAATGGTGTAGGATATATATCTCATTTTCATTGGCTATTTCATCATCAAGTTTCTTAAACTATCGAGGTATGTTTACTCGTATTTCTCTTGGAACTCGATATTATGCTTATGCACATATCTTTCCAGATATTTCACTTTAACCCATTAAGTGCCCCTAAATGATTTTGCAAAAAAATTCTCTTAAAAGGGCACTACTCGCTAAGTCTCGATTTTCTCAAATTTATGTTTTCCCGAAACCCATATTTGTTGGATATAGTCCAAAATTATGTTTTTGCAAAGTTTTAAAACTTTTGGGGTGAAAAATCGAATTTTGGAAAATTCTGTGAAAGAAAAATTGCACTGGGACGGTCAAAGAAGAGGCGGCGACGGCCGCCGCACCTCGACCGGTCGCCCCCTACCTCGGCCGGTGCCCAAGCCATTTTTACAACTTAAAACTCTCTGTTTCGTTTCAAAACAAGAGAACTTAAAACCCTTAACAACGATTTTTCCCCTTTCTTCAAAATCTTCAATTCTTCATCATTTTTCACGATTCTTGTTGCTAATCGTCTTATTTTCACAAGAATCTTACATATATGGCTCCCCCAAAGAATTCCACCTAATCGAAATCCCATCTCCAAGCGTAGAAGGGGGGAGAGGGTTCGTCTAGAAATCGGCAAGAAGAGGCCAAACAAAGGGATATTCGAGCCGCTCAAAGAAACGTGGCTCAAGAAGGTGATGATGTTCAAAATCCCATCCTCTCTCGGGCCCAAATTTCCGAGCTACGCGGAACGATTTCGCTCCAAAATTGCCGTTGGGCGAAAGGTAAAAAATCCTTTGTTACTCAAGCCCCTAATTCCCACAATGTTCTTAATTTCATCAATAAATATGCGGAATGGTATTATGAGGACTCGGGAATGGGAGGAAAATCTATTGCTCGGACTAAAATGTGTCGTTTTAGTTCATTTACAAATGAGTATCCTACGATTAGAGGATTTTTTGAGGAGCAAGGTTGGATGTATTTATGGGAACATGCTTATGTCTTGTATGATGATGATATTATCCAACTCTTTTATGCCAATATGTGGGTTGAATATGATGTTGAAAGGAAGCCTATAGCCGTAAATTCACTTATAAGGGGAAGACATTTTAGATGGACTCCCAATGATTTTTGCTTGGTTTTACGTGTTAGAGAAGGTGGTTGGGATTATTTCTCTTGTGGGACTTGGAATGATGAAATGTTGGGGGTGTCAATGAAAGAAGTGAAGACGTATTTGGGAGTATGGCCAAAGTACTCTTTGTTGGCAATGACACTTGAGCATCGTATTTTGTCGGTCATTGTCGCATATTGCATTTGTGGTAAGTCGGGAAAGATGCCTAGCAACATGGATTACTTTTTGACGTATAAGATTGCTTTGGAGGAACCACTTAACTTTGGTGCCATACTTATTCAATGTCTAATCGAGTCCATCACTCAAGGTAATAAGAAGTTAGTTATGGGAAATTGGATTTGTAAACTTCTTATTCAATCGGGACTTCCTTCATCGGAGTGTAACTCGGAAGTATTTCAAAATGACTTCGACATTGACAATATCTCCCAAATGGTCACAATGCGCAATAATATGGACATCCGACCAACCAAAATGGCTAGAGGAAGAGGTCAAGAGTCCCCCGATCCTAATGATTACTTTGATGACGCCGAGGCCGCAAGATTGGCGGAAGAGGGCGAACCGAGCAATCCGGAGGGTTATACCGGTGCTCAACCGCCTAGGAGGTATACTCAAGCCGAATTTGATGAGATGAGGGCTTTTCATGAGACGAGATATGAGGCTTTGGAGCAAAAGACCTCCAAAATGCAAAAGTCTATCGGCAAATTGAAGAAATTTATCAAGGATTTTATTCCCGGATCTTGCTTCTCCTCGGATGAGGAATGATGTCCCCACCCCCTTTACTTTCTAGCATTTTCATTATTGTTGCTTTGTACTTTAATGAACTTTTGTAAAACTCATTTGTACTAATGATATTTGCTTGTTTTCTTAAAGGGTTAAAATGGCAAGTTGATGATGACTTGTAGATAATCATGATTTTGATGGAGTATTTGATGGTAAAAATACTCTAATTTAAGCATTGTTTGATAATTGGTATGAAGTACTTGATGGTAAAAGTGCTTCTTTTGATACTTTGATCATTATGCTTAGATGGATATGTTGGGACATTTGATACATGTATTGTTTAAAGCATGACTTATTACTTGTTGGATGCTCTAATTTTTGGCATTTGTAATGCCTTGATCATTCTTAGCTTATCTCAATTGGGTTGAACCCTTGAGAATCTACTTTGAGCTTCTTATTTGATGAACATATTGTTGCATACGGTGCATATGATCTTTTTGAGCTTTGGAATGAGGTTGATTGATGATATGAAAATTTTTGGCTTGAAACCTTTACAAGGACTATATGCAACCTCTTCTATTTTTCACACACACAAGGTGTTTGTTGAAATGTTGCAATGAAACTTTCAACTTATACATGATTCTCTTGCTTCAAAGTGTCTTAAAATCTTTTTGAAATCATGTTTTTAGCTAACTAATGAGCTTATGGATCTCTTATGCTTCAATTCTCCCATTTTCCTTGGATTATTATGCTTTAATTGCTCAAACGGTTATTAAACCGTCCTTTGGCGTCTTTGATATTATTGTATGGTGTTTCCACCATCCTAACATTCTTTTTGATGATTCCAAAGGGGGAGAAACAGGATATTGGCTCATTAGCTCAAAGAAGCTAATAAAAGCTTGTCATAAAAGCTATAAGCTATGGCTCATAAAAGCCATAAGTTGTGATTTATTTTTAGTCCAATTATTGCTTGATGGACTTACACAAGTGTTCAATGATGTTTTTGTGACAGGGGGAGCTTATAAGCTCTTGAACAAATTGTAAAAGCTAAAGCTTTTAGCTTATGGATAATTGCTTTTACATTGTTCTTGATATGCTTGTTGATAGGGGGAGCTTGTGCTTATTATTGAAAATATTTACTCCCTACTTGGTTACTTTAATTTTTTTTGGAAATTTTGGTTGCTTCCAAACGGTCAAATGTTTTTACCGGAAAATCATTTCTAAAATTGCTCTCTTTGTTTGTGTAAAAATTGTTTTGGTTTGTAATCATCAAAAAGGGGGGATTGTTTGATACATGTTTTTATCTTAATTTTGATGATTTTATTTTATTACCAAAACAATGTTTTTAAAGGTTGTCCAAATACTCCTAAATGATTTAAAATGGTTTTAATATTTTCCGGAGTATTTCCTCAAGTTTATTTTTGTTAATAATGGACAACATTTTTATTGATTTTATATCAATGAGTTTTTACTCCTATAACAGGTTCCTAAATGTTGTCTAAATACTCTCGATCTGTTTAAAATGTTTTTACTAAATTTTCGGAGTATTTCTTGAGTTTTATTTTCGACAAAAATTGGACAACATTTCTGTCTCGTGGTCGACCGGCCGCCTCTTAGGCAACCCGTGACCAAGATGTTTTTAGAAACAGAAAATGAGACGGAAGTAAAAACAAGCAGGTCGACCGGTCGCCCAGCGGTCGACCGGTACCTGCATGTTTGGTTTTGAAACAGAACAAAATCTCTTCATTTTTTGATTAGGGGGACCGGTTGAGACAGGGGTCGACTGGTCGAAGCCTCGTCAACCGGCCGCCCTGTTGTAATTTTCAAAGTGTTCTTTTTTCTCTTTTATTTCGTGCGACCGGTCGCCTGTGTATTGACAAAAAAAAATATGACCGTTTGACAATGACACACATTTCCTTAAATTGTGGGATTGATTTCTAACACTATATTCTTGATTTTAATTGTATTTTTCTCGTAGATTTTCAATCCCCAAGAGAGCCTATGCTTGATCAATCATCTCCTATAAATAGAGGAAGTTTTGGAGCAACCTATACAACAATTGAGATACAACACAACAAGATATACTTCAAGCAATACTTGGTCTTTCATTGTTATTATTCTTGTTGTAAATTTGCCTAGCTTATCACTTTCACATCCTTGAGGTCTAGGCTATTCTTGATTACACTTTGCACTCAAATTGTATTATTCATTATTGAGTTGTAATCTTGATTTTTGGTTATCATTCAAACACAAGATATCCTTGTGAGTGTTCTTGTGGTAAGAACACACTTGGATGATCTAGGTGATAGATGCAAGAAGATTGTGGTGATCTTCTTATTGAGGTGTTGAAGAATTTGGTATTCTTCAAGGTTGAAGATTGTGGTAATCTTCACAAGGTGTCGTTGAAGGAAGATTGTGGTAATCTTCAAAGGGAGATTGTGGTAATCTCCAAAGGTGGTGTTGAAGAAGAGTGTGGTGCTCTTCAAAGTGTTGTAAGTTGAATTTGTATTAATTTTGGTAATTAATAAAATTCTTTTTCTTTTCGAAATCCATCCCGGATATACTGGAGTGGTAGAGGATTAGGCCCTAGGTGGGTTGAACCTCTTTAAATCGACGCGTGTTGTTTTCATTCCGCACCTTTATTACTTTGTTTGAGCATTCGATTTAAAAAAGAGGGTGTAATCGAAAAGATGGAGATAATCTATTCACCCCCCTCTAGATTATCGTAGCCGCTTGGACTTACAGAAACAAGGACCAAGCATGGATGATCCGATCCATGCAGCTGAAAGGGATCCTCTTCGCGGATGACAGTTGGATTTTCAGCGGTAATTTGATTAGCAAAATTGCCGGTGTCTCGATCATCATCTTTCTTTCCAATAACAATCTTATTCCAGTTAGTAGTCCTCGCCATGAGAGCCCCAAGATCTCAGCTATGCTCTGATACCATGTAGAAAGCGTGGGAAACCAGAGGGAAAAACTGAATTTCATTTTATTCCATATTTTGTGTATCTTCAAAATACAAACAAGTGGGTCTATTTATATGAAAAGAAGCTAGCTCAGCTATGCTCTGGATACCATGTAGAAAGCGTGGGAAACCAGAGGGAAAAACTGAATTTCATTTTATTCCATATTTTGTGTATCTTCAAAATACAAACAAGTGGGTCTATTTATATGAAAAGAAGCCAGCTCAGCAAAGAATGGAAACTAACAGAAACGTCACTTAGCTAAAAATATGAACAGCCAAAAACACGATTATACCAATATGCCAACAAAGTTGGAATAAAAATTTGGGAAGTGAAGGTTTTGACGGAGAGGGAAAGTGCTTAGTGAATTCGCGCGTAAGATTTTGCGCTATTGTTTTGCGAGGAAACATTGATATTTTCGTCATAGATTGCGGTGGGAGAATTTTAGTGACGAAATTACTACTGATTATTCGTTGCCAGAGTTTTTAAAATTATATTTTAAAAAAAAACCGAGGACGTTGGCAAGGAATTGAGTTAATTTGTCTCAAATTTAAACACGAAATTCCATTTTTTGTCGTCAACAGTAGTTTTCGGGACAAATTTTAAATTGGCTGCAATTTTTCCTTGCTATTATCCAATTTTCTTGTAGTGATAAAAGTGTATGTAATATTTTTTAAGATATGTATTTGTTATCCAATATTTTATTTAACTCATTAAAATTAATAATATGTAAAAAAATATAATTTTTTAATTTTTTAATTTTTTTATATTTTTTGTGCGGGCCGGCCCGCCTAGCCCGCGGCCCACAGTGGATTGGGCTGGGCCAGTATATTTCCAGCCCGCCCCGCCAACATGCGGGTTTTTCGGCCCGTGGGCTGGCCCGCCCCGCTAGCCCGTTTTGACAGCTCTACAACCCGCTTCCCATACTCGCCCAAATCCAGCCTTTTTTAGTTTTTTTTTCAATTTTTCTTTTTTCTTTTTCATTTTTTCTAGGGTTTTGTTTCTTTTCTTTTTTCAGTTTCCCATTTCTCTTATTCTTCTTCTTCTTCTCTTCTTCTTCTTCTTCTTTTTCTTCTATTATTCTCGCTTCTTCTTCTCGATTTGCTTTGTTTTATTTTCGTTCTTTTTATTCTTTCGTTATTTCTCGTTTCGTTGCTCCGAAGTGTATTCCGCTCGTGGTCGAAGTGCGTTCTTGATTCTACCATTGAAGTTTGAATGTTTGAAGGTTTGTAAATTAATTAGTTTGATAATTTCTAAATAAAATTTGCAAATATGTTTGTAATATGTCGTCGGTTTTATCGATCGTTCAACATCGCGCGCAAAGTATCTTCGCATCTAATGTATTTGTTGTTCTCCGTTGGTAAAGGTTGGAGATAGTTGGTTTTCTGAATTTTTTTTGCACTATTTGTAAATATTTGACTATTTTTCGAATTATTTTATGTTTTTCTTTTGATTTATATGGTATACTGAAGTGGAAAACAGTGTTTTTCATGGTTTTCTGAAGGTTGTAGTTTTGTGTTGGACTTTTTCTTAACATGCATGTTTGTTAGGTTTTGTTTGCGTAGATGGTGAGTGGAAATACTTTTGTGCATTTTCTACCTTGAATATATATTATATCATTTTGCATGTTAGAAGTATCAAAAATTACTTTAAAAGTGTCAGAAATTATCTTTAAAGTATCATTTGTTATATCATTGTATTATATCACTCTGCATGTTAGAAGTATCAGAAATTGTCTTAAAAGTATCAGAAATTGGCTTAAAAGTATCAATTTTACGCTCATGTATCTTTTGTGCACTTTTCAACATTGACCATATATTATATCATTCTGCATGCTAGTAGTATCAGAAAATGGCTTAAAAGTATCAGAAATTTGCTTAAAAGTATCAGTTTTATGCCCCTTTATCGTTGTTCACTTTTAATATTGAACATATATCACTCTCCATGCTAGTAGTATCAGAAATTACTTTAAGAGTATCAGAAATTGTCTTTAAAGTATCAATTGTTATGATATTGTATTATATCACTTTGCATGTTAGAGATATCAGATATTATCTTAAAAAGTATCAAAAATTGGCTTCAAAGTATCAGTTTTATGCCCATGTATCTTTTCTGCACTTTTCAATATTGACCATTATTATATCATTATGCATGCTAGTAATATTATAATTGACTTAAAAGTATCATAAATTGGTTTAACAGTATCAGTTTCATGCCTCTATATCTTTTGTGCACTTTTAATGTTGAACATATATCACTCTGCATGCTAGTAGTATCAAAATTTATTTTAAAAGTATCATCAAGGCCTCTAGCAAAATACTTCTGTTCTGGCACTAGCTAATCAGATCAGGGAAATCCCTCAACTCCCTCGTTGTCACCTGGATTCTCACCTGAAATATATTTTAGAAAAATATGTACGTGAGGAAAAAAATCCTCCGTGAGTGGGTGCAGGTGTGGCTTTTTAGAAAAATTTAATGTTAAGAAAGATTCAGTTAATTTTTATAAGTGAAATCGTTATCAGTTCAATAGCAACATGCACTCTATCAATCTGTAACACAATTAATCCAAATGTCACATTAACGGAGGGACCGTTCATTAACGGTAATTGACCCCCGTTCTCCCTTATTACTCCTTTATTGCGTTGGCATAAAGCCTTACCCCCTTATTGCACCACACTACGGCTCGACTCTCCACACTGGCGCTCGCGAAGCCCGGAGAAGTCATATTCCGGAATATACCGATCCTACGACCCACTTCTACCCTTGGAACACTCCGTCCTTAGGCGGTGGGATTTGGTGGTGGATAGCGAAGAACCTTTTAAGACCGCAGGGCCGTGCCTGGCCAGCCGAACTCAGCCCTATCCATACCACACTAGGGCCCGACACTTACCAAATAAATGATACATAATACACTTCAGGTATAATTAATTAGCAATAAATTCAAGAGCAATGTACATCTGGCATTTAATTTAAATCATGCAGGCAATGGCTATCATGTTTTGTAAGGTAAAATGATATACTAAATACACTAAACTATCTTCAGTGAAAGAACAATGACCTGGTTAATGAGTTCAGAGAGTTTACATGAGCAATGAAGGGACCATTATATCAAGATGTTATTGTAATGAGAGTTTGGAAGGTTACAACTAACAAGCCTTAAGGTTAAATTAACTAAAATTTTCTAATTTAAACTAAACTAGAAAATATCATACTAGTGTATTTTACACTAATTAATCTTTACTCAGATATGTAAACATTTTTGAACTAATTAACAGCAACTAGACCATTCAGTTATACTAACCTGACATAATCTATTTTCAAACGTTGATAATGGATAATCAAAGCTAATTTAGGTCTCTTTTTTTTTTTTTTCCTTTTTTCCTACAAACAATTTTATTAAGTTTGATTAAGGTCACTACATATGTTTAGTTTACTTTTACCATTTTATTGAAAAGATAATTTTATAAAAATAAACTACCATATTTTCGTTAGTTATTGTTTTATACTATTAATTGCAATAATTAAACTTCATATTTATTCACTCTTCATGAAAAGGTACAAGTTAACAGGTTACAATTAAATTATGACAAAGTACAAGTCATATATTATGTGAATTATATCCTTAAATTTCAATATACCATTAAGAACAAGCAAGTTATGGTTTATCATAAATTCTACAAGAATGATTAGAGCATAAATTTAAGGTTAAACCACTCACTTTTCTTCTTTTTCTTCTTTTCTTATTGTTGCTAGTTGATCCGTTTCCCTTCCCTCTTGCTAGCCCACAAGTGCTTAACTGATATTTCTATCTTCAATATTAGTACACCCCATCTAGATATATCTCAGAGGTCGGCTATGTTAATCTCCTAATCTGTACTCTTTTTTTTACAACCGAGAACGTGTCTCCCTTGCCAAAATATGCAATTGGATTGGTTGAATAAGTGCATATGTGTAGCCCTGCATGTGCATGTGCTTTGATTTAATACTAAAAGATGTTCCTAACAACATATTATATTAACTAAAATGATCAAATACCTACTCAAAAGTCACATATGCTTATCAATAGAGTAAGTAGGTGGTGAGGTTGTGGGGTGTGTGATTCAAGCCTCTTACACGTGTATGTTTTGTTTTTACATTTAACATTATAATTGTTTAATAAGATTTTTAATTAAGGCTTATGGTTATTCCAACTTTTATAATTCAAGTCTAAAACATATAAGAAAATACCATATTAAAAGAAATTCGTATACAAAATCTAATATGTTACGAGTAGTCGAAATACGGGGTCCTACAGAACGAGACTCCATGGCCATCAAAACAACTAGAAAGCTCTAGTTTCATTATACTTTATCTATACAACCGCCTAGGCTTCTTCTTCCCTATTTCAATAAGTCCCACCAATCGATATCTTCATCTCGAAGATCTCGAACTTCTATGGCTCCTCGGAATGGCGCCGCAAGAAAACTTGTCTGCTACTCCCTTTGCCTCCCCCGCCGCTACTGCATCACTGGAACGATCTTCTGTGTATGAAAATTTCAGTTTGTACTGAGAAGCCCAATGGATCAGCAAGGGCGTATGCGTAGGAAATAAAAGTTTATTCTCATAAAATATTATATATTTTTTTATCGGGTAGGATCCGAATTTGAGTTTGAGGATCCGTCTTACCGATTTAGATCCGTAACGGTCTCACAGGAGACCTTTTCAATGATATTTACAATGTTTTTAAACTCGGATTGAAATTGAATCAGACAATTGATTGGATTATTGGATCATATTCGACTAGTTAAACTGTTGTGAGAAAACATTTAAATAGATATAAGTTAAAAAACTAGGTACAATACAAGTTGATGAGTTGAATAAACATAAAGTTGAAAAAAATAATAATCTCTTACTGTATGTGAATAATAATAAAAGCATAGTTATATATAATTCACTAAAATTAATATAACATATAAGGAAATAAACACTAACTAAAAAAGCAAAAAGACAACTAACTTAATATAAATGTTAATCGAAATTCAAAAGAAAAAAAAGTAGTCACATAAGTTGTGATTGTTTGTGAAATGAACAAGTTATCATATGCCATAAATTATAACACCAACACTCATTTATATGTCCAATAGTTTAGCCCAAGCAAAATCAACCCTATATTACTAAAAGAAATAACAAAGTTGATACATATCATCACCTCACTAATCTTGAACATATGTCAATTTCTCATTCTCCCAATGTCACATGGTCTGCTTCATATTTACCTATGTGACATCCATATGTACAAATATAAAAGATAACAAATAATCCAAAAATCAAGAATTCTATCTACACTATCTTTTAAGTTTGTTATCTTTCAAATTGTATGTATCAAATAAATTGCAGAAAACAAGCAAGAAAAAATAAAATAAAATTTACATTGATATTTTTTTAATAACCGGGAATATAAAGGAAAAATAATCCCAAAAAAGTCAATGCCAATCCATTCAACTTTTGGCATATTTTTAAAAGATAAAGACTCGCCCTCAGGCCATTGTTATATATTTACATATAATATAGTGACTTGTATTTATTGCATCTAATATCATAACATCATTTCAGCTAGACATTCATTTTATACATATATTATATTAGGATTTGGATCAGGTGAGTCCAGATAATTTAGGTGAGTACGTGAGACCAAATCTGGAGTGTTGGTCTCTTTTTTTAAATGGTGCATATTTAATTAATTTTTATTTTAGTTTACATTTAAGTAATGGTTGTTACGGGTAAATATGCAATTTTATTTTAATATTTGTTGAAAACGGGAGTTATATTTGGTAGGATCTCTTCACGTCCCCAATTTTCTGGGATTTTTTTGAACTTGTATCTTTGATTCTCTCTCCTCCCATTCACTGTGAATCTTACTTCAAATGTGTTGCTTATTAAGGATAAATATGTTGCTTATGTGGGCAGACAATGTGGTTTCTTAATGACAAATATTTGCTTATTTAGACAGACAATGTTGCGTATTAAGGACAAATATGTTGCTTATGTAGACAAATAATACTGATTAGATGGTGCAAATATGTTGATTTAAATAGACCATCTCGCTTTGTATATATATATATATGTGTGTGTGTGTGTGTGTGTGTGTGTGTGTATCTATGTTGCTTTTTTATGCCACATGTTGTTTATATATGACAGAGATATTGACATAATTATGTTGTTTTCGTATGACTACTATATTTCTTAGTGTACAAATATGTTTCTAAATCATATGAACTGTGTTGCTTACATAGGACCAATATGTTGCTTATTTAAACATACAATTTAGACAATTATGTTGCTTTTGTATGACTATATTTTTGTTTATAATGGACAAATACGTTGCTTAATTATATGTAATTTGTTGCTTATGTATGTCAACTTTGTTGCTTGTTAACTTCAAATATGTTGCTTGGATAGACTATATTTTGGTTCTTATATAGTACAATTATTCTGTAAATAATTACAGAGTTTTATTGGTCTGTCTCCTAAACAAGACTCGAATGCGAGTGCTATCATGGAGGTATTAAGTGAAGTCTTGATGCTGACAGAGACGGAGCTATAGTTACGGGGGCACATGCCCCGTAAGTTTTTTTTTCTTTGTTCTTTTGTATTATATTATTTACGTAATATTACCTCTAAATTTATAATTTATAAAATATTAATAACATAATAATATTATGAAATAAAAACGTATTATATAAATAGTTTATATAGTGTTGTATTACATTATTAATATATGTGATATAAATTTTTAAAAACTACATATTAATTACGAAAAAACAAAATGTGCCTCCATTAATTATTTTTGAAATAGTTTATAATTTTATTTATTGTGTGCCCCCACTATAAAAAATTTCTGGATCCATCCCTGGATGCTGAATTCAATTATTGTAGCGTGTTCGTCTTTTTTTTTCTGAAGATTTTCTTGATGATTCGAGCAGACGAATTGGTGAAGAAGATGAATTTCATCTCTTTCTTTTGCGCCTGGTTTATCGTGATTTTCATTTCGTTATAGATGGTAAGATTGTTTTCTAAACAAATCATTATGTAACCACCCCTAATTTTATGGAGTGTGATTTTTTGAATTGGACTAATATACCCTTCATCCATTATAATTAGGAATTTATCTTTTTGTAGGTTTATTTAATATAAGCCATTGATACTAATTGATTTGTGTCTTAGATTCGTCCCTATGGACTTACCCCATGACATGTCCATATATAACCCTCTCCCTATTATATTATATAATATATTATATTATATGAAAGAAGGAAAGAAATAAATAAATGTGGAAAAAGAGAATCATGTGAAAAAGTATGTACCTTTTCATGTGAAGTCATTCATTACCATTATGAAGGATTGCAATAAATAGATGCAGCCTTTGGAATATTTATAACTTCAAACATTTGAAAATGAATGCAACTTTTGATTGCAACCTTTGGAAGTCTAAAATACTTCTAAAAAGGATGTGATGAAAAAGTGATCAAAAAAAAAAAAATAGATGGAAAACTATTCTATTATAGATGGTAATATTATTTCCTAAACAAATCATTATGTAACCACCCCTAATTTTATGGAGTGTGATTTTTTGAATTGGACTAATATACCCTTCATCCATTATAATTAGGAATTTATCTTTTTTGTAGGTCTATTTAATATAAGCCATTGAAACTAATTGATCTGTGTCTCAGATTCGTCCCTATGGACTTACCCCATGACATGTCCATATAGGCAAAATTGTTTTTTTAGTCCTCTAAGTGGACTGACCTGGAGCTTTAGTCCTCACTTACTAATTTGTATGATATTAGTCCTCTAACTAAATTTTTTTCAGATCTTTAGTCCTGTTACCTGCTATACCCGGTCAAGTTAACCTGGAATGCTGATGTGGCTTTTGTTTTCTAATAAAATATTTTTTTTAATGAGCAAATTGATGACTTGGACATATAGTTGGATGATTTTGGAGGGAAACTAGGTTTTGGTATCAAAATGGTGGGAAAATTGATATTTAGTTATAAAATATAAAAAAACTATATTTTGAAAAAAATTAAATAATTATATTTTCGAAAAAAATATACGTTATTTGTGTGGGAAAAGTTATATTTAGTTATAAATATAGTTTTTAACATTATTTTTTCCAACTTTTTATAAATAATTCAGTTTTTTGACATTATCATCTTTTAAAAAAATTCAAATTCAGTAACATCAATATAATATTAAAAATAATATAAAAATATAAGTAAAAATATTTTTTTAAACCATAACCAAATATAAATAGATGCAGTCTTTGGAATATTTATAACTTCAAACATTTGAAAATGAATACAACTTTTGATTGCAACCTTTGGAAGTCTAAAATACTTCTAAAAAGGATGTGATGAAAAAGTGATAAAAAAATAGATGGAAAACTATTCTATAAAATTCCTAATAGACTTATTTCTTTCCTACTTTCTACTGTTGTTATTTTAATTACACCTTATGATTTATGCTCCCGAAAAATTCTAAGGAGTGTAACCTTGGAATTTTTGTGAAATAGGTTTTGTATCTTGGAGGTTAATTCCGTGAGAACCATTTGCACCATGGTGGGAGGAATTAATACATTATTGAAAACATCTTTAAGATGTGTCTAGCCTATACAAAATTTGGTTTTTGTTTTCATAAACATACTCTATTACCTACTATTCGAGAAATATATACAACAATTTTAAGAGAGTGCAAGCGGGAATGAGAAAATTGTTGGAGACAATACGAAAAGATAAGCATGCGAAAGGAGAAAAAAAGGGGTTTGGAGATTCATTTACTAGATTATTCAGAAATATCAGTATTGAGGTACGTTTTTGTATATATTCAGTTTTTCGGATTGAAGCATTATTTGCGTTACTATTGATGAATTTAATTTCAAAATTTATTTTGGCATACGGTTGTGGTTCATGTTTTCGGATGTACATAATAATTATACTAAATGAAGTTCCTTGATTAGTGACGGCGGTGGGAGGTGACAGTGTATTGACTACTGGCATTGGTTGCTTCTATTGTTGACCGTCGATGGGAATGGATGGTTTGAGGCAGACAACAATTGGGTTCATTAGGGAGATGGTCTCTGTCAATTTTTATTTTTTGTGAATTTGAGGTCAATCTGAGATTTAGAGAAATTATGGGTTTGTTTACAATTCAGCCTTGATTTGATTTTCTGGAAATCAAAGTTTATGTGTGGCCTATTTATTATTATATTATCTTGGGAATTTCATGTGTTAAATCATGATTTGTGGTGAATAAAATGTTAATTGAGCTTAAGTTGAACTTTTGTGTTAGTTTTAATTTTAAGTCTAAACTTGAATTGCCGGGCTTAATTAAAATTAGACTTTGAGCCTAACTGAGTTTTGTTACTTCTGTAGACTTTATTTCTAATAAAGTTAAATTAGAGATGACGCATAACGTTGTTCAACTTAATTGTTTTAAGAGTAGCAAGTATAAAATTGTGTTTTTACTAATGTTACTCTTGAGAGTATATAGTAATGCATATTGAACAACTGATATGATTGACTTAAAGTCAACTAGTGGTTGGTTGTTCATTAATAGTGGTATCATAGTTGTTTGGACTTTTCAAAGACAAACTTGTGTTGCTTTATCTTCTATGGAATATGAGTATATAGCAATGTTTACTGCGATTAAATACATCGTGTGGCTTAGAAGATTTCTTAGAATGATTTCGTTTATAGTTCCCAAAAAGGTTACTATTACTTTGTATTATGATAATTAAGTTGTTATCTATATAATACAAAGAATGAGGGAATATTAATCCATAGCAAAACATAATGCTATGATGTATAATCATATCAGAAATATGATTAAGAAATGGAAGATTGTACACTAGTATCTCTTTATGAGTTATATGTTAGTTGATTCACTAACAAAATCCTTAACTGGTGAAAGGATCACAAAGATCATGAGAGATATGAGACTCTTACCTGTCATAATAATGTGTTGATTGAAACCAACTTTATCTTAAAGTGCATATCTTAAAATAGTAGGGGTGATGCTATTTTCAAAGTCTCGTATTTGAACTATGAACTTAATTTACCATAACATGAGTAGGTTGGATTTATAATACTTAATTACATGATTGTGGAATGTGTTATGGACATTCTTGATAAGTCTATCTATACAAGTAGAGAAGTGAGAGGCCGCTTCTTATGGATTATTCAGTAAAATCCTAGAGTACTTCTGAAAAACAGGAATCAGCACAAGGCCCATTACAATAGTACCACAAAAAACATAATGAGCATTAATCATACATAGTGAGAATATTTTTCCCTAGTGCTATATATTCAACCATAAAGTTAAAGGCTCGTCCACTTTGTGGGTATTCACTATGTAAAACAAATTGTATTTATTTTTATATATTATATGTAAATTAGTGGGGTATTGTTGTATATTTATATATATTATAGTATCTTGCATTTATTGCATCTCATATCATAACATCATTTTATCTAGACATTCATTTTATACACATATTATATTATATAATATATTATATTATATGAAAGAAGGAAAGAAATAAATAAATGTGGAAAAAGAGAATTATATGAAAAGGTATGTACCTTTTCATGTGAAGGCATCCATTGGGAAGGATTGCAATAAATAGATGCAACCTTTGGAATATTTATAACTTCCATCATTCGAGAATAGATGCAACTTTTGATTGCAACTTTTTGAAGGCTAAATACTTCTAAAAATGATGTGATGAAAAAGTGTTGAAAAAAGAGATGGAAAACTATTCCATAAATTCCTACTAGACTTATTTCTTTCCTACTTTCTACTGTTATTATTTTAATTACACTTTGTGATTTATGCTCCTGAAAAATTCTGAGGAGTGTAACCTTGAAATTTTTCTGAAATAGGTTTTGTATCCTGGAGGTTAATTGTAATACCCGACTCAGGATTTGATAATTGTCATCTTTTATGTTATTCTTAGTAATATTAAAGTGTATCATTATTAGTCTTAATATGTAATTTCCCAACTTAGTATTCAATATTTATCATCTTTTATGTTATTGTTAGTAATATTTTAATTAAGTATTATTATTATTAGTCTTAATATTTCTTTCTTTTATTATATCAAGAAAATATTGTTGGGCCACCATCAATCCAATTTAATTCAAACCTATTCAATGGTCCAATTATATATTTTGTTTTAAAAGCTCGAAATCTATTTAAATAAGCCCGAGCTCTACTAAATCTGTAATATATGTTAATGTTATTGATATTATTATTATTATTATTATTATTATTAAATTGTATTAATTATTTTATTCATTTGTATAAATAATTAAAAAAACAATAATGGATCTAGGTTTTTATAAAGTATATATAGTATAATAATTTAGTTTAAGTCGGGGAGATTTTTATCTGAACTTTTAAACACAAACAAGCTAGCTAATAATTTCACTTACTTAGTTGATATTTTTGATAATATTTCCTAAATATTGCATAACACGAAGGAGCAATTATAGATGTAACACCTGGTAATTTTATATTTGGACTAGTTAATTATGAACTTTAGGATTTTAATCTTGGCCCGATATAAGAAAATCTTTAGGTTTATTTATTTATTCAGTTGGCCTTTTTGTTATAAACCCATTTGATGAAGCCTATATGAGTATTTTTTTCAATTAAAATCCAGCAGTATTTTTACTTATCAGATTAGAAAAACTTATTTCAAATAAAAATAAAATATTTTTAAACTTAACCTAATACATGACAATTATGATTTTTAAGCCTACAACTAGATAAGCATCATGATATTTACAGATATATCAAATTTTCTTTTCTCTCAAATCAGTTTTCTCACTCTTTCAAGCCTATATTGATACATATTCACAGATATTCTAGGAATTTAGTTTCATCGCACGTACTTTACTTCCTCACGTTCCTTCACACGTAAAAATCTGAATTCCCACATAAACTCAATTTCTCTCAATTTCTCTCAAGCCTATATTAACAGTTATCTCTATTCTTAACAATCTCACGTGTTTCAAAAATCAATCTCAAATATTCTTATGGTTCTCAAGCTCTCTGCAATTTAACAATCTCACATCTAAAGTTAAACATTCAGTAATTTTTAGGATTTCTCTCAAAACTCATATCATTTATTCAACAACAGATACCAAATAGAAACTCAAACCCATCGGAGATCATCTCAAGCCCCGATAAAAACCCAACCAACGTACCCAGTCCCGCCGAAAATCCATCACCTTCGAAAAGCCCAAATCACCCACCGCCACTCGCCGCCATCGCGAAACCCAACGAATCCACCAATTGAACCTATCAAAATTGCACAGCCCAATCATCGCCAAAAACCCGTCCCCAAGAATCCAAAGCTGGAAACTCAGAACACGAAAGCCCAGGCCAGAACACCCTTCAAAACCAATCGCTAAAAATCCCCTCCACCATCAAATCCGAACCGAGCTACCTCTGTCCGTCGCCGTGCCCACTGTTCGTCATCACCGCCTTCAGTGGCCGCCAGTGTGTACGTGGATGTTAAATTCTATCAAAATATGAACTGAAAGCATTTCAGAATTTAGAGAAGAAGAAAAGTGTATTCATATTTCATAAGATGATGAATGAGACACATCATGCTACAGTATATATATCAGCCCCCTCTGCACAGCTTACACAGAAAAAGTGACTAGCAACAACCTGAATATTCTAACGGACTATACCAATAAGAAATAGACGCGTGTTTAGGGAAAATAATAAAGGAAAGCAACATCTGATATAAAAAGCGTGAAAGAGACTAAAGTGCGATATCTATATTTTCTTCACTCCCCCCTCAAGTTAGGCCAGGATCAAAGGTACGAAGGCCTAACTTGGACAGCAAAGAGCGAAAAACAGAGACACCCAGGGCCTTAGTCAGAATATTAGCAATTTGACCGCTGGAAGAGACATGCAATAGTTGGAGAAAACCTTCCTTGAACTTGTTGCAAACGAGATGACAATCGATGTCTAGATGTTTGGTTATGTTCGTGAAAAACCGGGTTCCCAACAATATGTATAGCAGCTTGATTATCACACCATAAGTCAATTGGAGTAGGAAAATCAATATGGAAGTCCTTGGCAATATATGAAATCCATTGAAGCTCACAGGCGGTAGAACCAAGTGCACGATACTCTGCTTCGGTGGAGGAACGAGAGATAGTGTTTTGTTTTTTAGATTTCCAAGAAATCAATGAACCACCAAGAAAGACACAATAACCTGTAACAGATTTTCTTGTGTCAGGGCAAGTCCCTCAGTCCGCATCGTTGTAGGCAACCAATCGAGGAACAGAGTTGGAAGGATAGAATAAACCCAAGGAGGGTGAACCTTTGAGATATTTGAGAACATGAAGAGCAGCATCCCAGTGTGAAGAATATGGATGAGAAACAAATTGACTGAGTTGTTGAGTAGCAAATGTGAGGTCCGGGCGAGTAAAATTGAGATAGAGGAGGCAGCTAATGAGTCTGCGGTATTGCTCTGGATTAGGAAGAGGATCACCAGCAGCATGATGAAGTTTGATACCTGGAGGGAGCGGAGTGGTGACTGGTTTGCAGTCATCAAAACCTGCATCAGCTAAAATATCGAGGCAAACTTGCGTTGATGAACGTAAGTACCAAGATCACCCCGTGAAAATTCAATTCCAAGAAAATACTTGGCAAATCCAAGATCTTTGATGGTAAAAAGAACATCTAAATAGACCAAAAGAGCAAGACAATTAGCAGTATCACCCTTGGTAAAAAGACAGTGATCATGAGGAGATTTCACAAACCCATACTCAAGTAACCTGTGACATAATTCCAAATTCCATTCCCTAGATGCCTGTTTAAGCCCGTATAAAATTTTCTTTAACAAACATACCTGACCAGGGATAAGAACAGGGAAACCCTCTGGGGGATCCATGTAAATTTCATCTTTGAGGAACCCATGAAGAAAGGCATTGTTAATGTTAAGGTGCTGCAAAGACCATTGTTTGCTGGTAGCCAGGGCAATAAAAATGCGAACAGAGACAAGCTTTGCCACGGGAGAAAAACAATCAGTATAATCAATCCCATCAACTTGATTATAACCCTTAGCTACAAGGTGAGCCTTATATCGTTCAACAGTACCATCAGGATTCATTTTTACTTGAACACCCATCTACAACCAATGGTTTTCTTTCCTTTGGGTAAATCAGTTAAAATCCAAGTTTGATTAACATCCAAGGCTGCTATTTCTTGTTTCATAGCCTCTACCCATTTACTATCATATTAAGCCTGAGAATATGACTTTGGCTCATGTATGTTGTTCACATTGGCTAAAAAAGACAAATATTCTGGATTAAAGGAAACAGAAGAAGTGTAGGGAAAACAAGGTGTAAAAGAAGAACCTGAGGAGAGAGGAGAGAGTGAGCTTGTGTCTGTTGTTGGCTGGAAATCTGAGACAACATTAGTAACATAATCTTTCAACCAGGTAGGGGGTACAACAGGTCTAGAACTCCTTCTCAGACCCAAAAATGGAGAAGTAGGTGAAGCATCAGAAGTAGGAGGAGATGTGGTGGAATTAGGGACAGGCAAAGGAGTAGAAATATGAGGAGAGGGGATGTTGTGGTAAGGATAAACATCTTCCACAAAGACATCATCTCTAGAGGAATGAACAGAATGACTGTCTAAGTCATAAAGCCTGAAGCCCTTTTCCCCAGGAATGTAGCCAAGGAATATGCACTTGTGGGCTCGGTTAGTGAACTTTCCTTTGTGAGGAATGAGATTAGTAGCATATGCAAGGCAACCAAATGGTTTAAGGGAGATATAGTCAGGCAAAGTGTTGTACAACATCTCATATGGGGAGTGCATTTCAAAACGGAACTAGGGAGTCTATTAAGGATGTGTGTGGCTGTAAGAATGGAATAGGGCCAAAATTTTGCAGGAACCTGAGATTGGAACATAAGGGCTCGTGCTATTTCTAGCAATTGCATATGTCTTCTTTCTACCACCCCATTTTGTTGTGGGGTATAGGGATAGCTTTTGTGATGTTGAATACCATGAGTTTGGAACAAATGCTGACAGTTGTGGCTAAGAAACTCAACCCCATTATCACTTCTAAGGGCTTTAACTGACTTATTAAATTGTGTTTGAATCAAGACAAGAAAATTCTGTAAAAGGTGGACAGTTTGGTGTTTATGGGACATTAAAAAAGTCCATGTAGCCCTAGTGTAGTCATCAACAATATTCAAGAGATAAGAAGCATTGGGAATATTATTTTCTTTATATGGCCCCCAAATGTCAACATGCACAAGGTCAAAAGCAGCTATAGAATGTATATCACTGAGAGGGAAAACAAGTCTATGTTGTTTAGATTTGTGTCAAATATCACATTATTGCAGCCTTTTACCCATAGCAGGTGTACATAAGTGTTTAAGAAAAGGTAAATGTTGTAATAAATGAAGGGAAGCATGCCCAAAGCGTTTGTGCCAAAGGTAAAAATCCTCAGTACAAGAGACATTAGCAACATTACAATCACAAAGATGGTTAGAAGAGTCATAAAAACATGCAGCTGGTTGCAGTATGTTAAGTCTCCCAGATGCCTTGTCAACAGCCAACACTTGCTCATTATGTAGGTCCTAAAAAACACAATGGATTGAAAGAAAAGTGCACTTAACGTTAGCTTGATTGGCAAGTTGTGCCACAGAAAGAAGGTTGTATCTAAAACTGGGTACAAAAAGAACATCAATGAGAGTTAGTTTTGGAGTGATTATGCTAGTGCCTGCATGTGTAACTAGCTTAGTGGTGCCATCTGGCAGATAAACAGTGGCTGGGGTATGAAGGAGAGTTAGAGAGGATATGAGACTAGGGTTGGAGCACATGTGCCTGCTAGCACCAGTGTCCAACACCCATGAGCCATTGTCAATGTTCTCATGCATAGTAAACAGGAAGAGGGGCAATCTTACCATCAAAATCTGTAAAGCTAGCAAAACTGAAGTTCATTTCAAAAGCATTGGAACCTCCATTCATTTTGGTAGACATAAACTTTGCAATTTCCTGCTGGATGGTGCTACTCATATCAGTATATGTATTTCCCTTGCCCTCCTCAGCAGCAGATATCTTATCAGGTGGTTTGTGATCAGAATTTACAAGATTAACAACTGACTGCTTGTTCCTTTGTTCCTTAAAATCCTTGTACCAATCCGGATATCCGTGTAGCTTGAAGCACTCTGAAATATAATGACCATGTGTATTACAATGCTTACACAATAGCTTGGCCTTTTCTTCCTTGCTTTTCCTAACAGTGTTGCTCCGGTTTCTCCCATAAGATTCACCAGGTGAGCCTCCTCGAGTAGCAGCAGGGGAGCCTCCTTTAGGAAAGGAAGTGTTGGTGGAAACATTTTCCCAGCTCAATAAGGCTGAGTGATCAATGGCATCAGTAGGAGCTCCTTGAATGTCTCTCTGCTTTTCAACCCGTAAAATCATTGAATATGCCTTGTTAATACTGGGTAAGGGATCCATCAACAACACCTGACTTCTTACATTATCATAGCTATCATTTAACCTCATTTAAATCTGAACCAAACGATCTTTAGTTTCCCTTTCAGGTAGACTCTTATTCACACCACAACTACAAACAGGTAAGGGATCTAGACAAATCAGCTCATCCCATAGTTTCTTCAATTTAGTATAGTAAACCACAACACTCAGAGTACCCTGTTTTAGATTACAGGTATCTTTCTTTAGTTGGTATAACAAAGGCCCATTATATTCACCAAATCGCTCAGCCAAATCATCCCACAAAGCCTTGGCTGAATCAGCATAAACAAAAGCATCCACAATATCTTTCGGAATCGAACTTAAAATCCATGAAATGATCATGCAATCGATCTTCTTCCATTGGTCATATTGAGGTGAGTCAGTCTTAGGTGGTACAATTCTACCATCAATAAATCTCAGTTTAGTTTTGGCACCTAAAGTGATCCTCATGGATCGACTCCAAAGCAAATAGTTGTTACCTGTGAGTAACGTAGTGACCAACGATGCTCCTGGATGGTAAGAACTCTGAAGGTGAAGAGGATCGTTCTGCTTGAGCTCCCCATCGGTATTGAGAATAGGCCAGGGATTGGGTTCCCTACGAGGCGCCATAGATGAAACCTAAGCTCTAGATACCATGTTCAATTCTATCAAAATATGAACTGAAAGCATTTCAGAATTTAGAGAAGAAGAAAATTGTATTCATATTTCATAAGATGATGAATGAGAGACAACATGCTACAATATATATATCAGACCCATGCACAGCTTACACAGAAAACGTGACTAGCAACAACCTGAATATTCTAACGGACTAGACCAATAAGAAATAGACACGTGTTTAGGGAAAATAATAAAGGAAAGCAACATCTGATATAAAAAGCGTGAAAGAGACTAAAGTGCGATATCTATATTTTCTTCAATGGATGACTGAGAAAACCAGAGAGAGAGAAAGAGGGTTCAGGTTGAGGGAGAAGAGAAGTGAGTGAAAAAGAAAAAAAAGAAAGGAAAAGAGATATGGGAGAGAAGTACAGACGGGAAGAAGAACAAGAAATGGAGGGTTGCTGATTTGAGAGATGGATTTATGAAATTGGGGATTTCAGTTCAATGTTAAAGATTTAAAGCCATACTTCCAAAATTACGAATATGCCCCTCAATACCTAAAGCTCACAATTCACAAAGAAACACCCATCGTGCCTTGATCATAAAAAATTCAATTCAATACCATTCTTCATGTATTTGTTTTCCTTCTTTATTTATTTAAGTCCTAGTATTTCCTACAAGCCATATATTAAGTTAAGCTACTTTCATGTGTAGGAAATACGTATTTCAACGTCTAGGATTTCAAGCTCAAGCAATTGCATAGTTTTCCAAGTTCACGAACTTCATATAAGGTAGGGATTCTCTTTACACTTTTTAAGTGCAAAGTTTAATTGTTTTTATTAAATATGCCATGTATAATTTTTCGAATTCTATATTTGACAATGTGATTAAAATTCTTGAACTTGATGTGCATATTATATGTGAAGAATCTGTATTTATTTATGTGTGGCTTTGGCCAAATGGCAAAGTAGGCTTCGGCCAATGGCAAAATATGACTTCGGCCAATGGCAAAGTATATGTGAGGCTTCGGCCAATGGAAAATTATATGTGTGGCTTCGGCCAATGGCAAAGTATATGTGTGGCTTCGGCCAATGGCAAAGTATATGTGATGGCAAAATATTTGTGCTCGAATTCATTAAATTATGCTATTTTATATTTAATTTGGACAATTAGAATCCCTACTGAGTATGTATTACTCACCCCTATTATTTCAAACCATTTTTCAGATTTAATGGGTGGATGCGCTGCCGATGTTGGGGATAGCTGAAGACTTTACACTTTAGTTATTTAAGTTTTTGAATTGTTGACTTGTTATTAAATTCAAACAAATGTGATGTACTATCTCTTATTTTATTATAATATTATTAATTTTTATTTTTAACCTTAGCTAATACTCTAAGGTTGCTTATTTCAAAATTATTTTTGGTAATTTATTTTAAACTTTATTATTGATTCCGCTCGAGTTATCTATTTTATTTTAAAATATAAAAAAAAGGTAAGTGGCGTAGGGAAATTTTTATAATTAGACTATGCTTTATAAAATCAGAGTAGCGCTAAAAAAGTGTGATGGATTTTTGGATTTATTAATAAAATAGTTCTATTTTTTTTAAAAGTGTCTTTTTCGTGGACATTTAAATATACTTTCTTATTATATTAAAGAAAAAAAAATTAAATGCATTCTTTATTTTAGTAACGCTCAATAACCCTTTATAAAAATTGGGGCGTTACAAGTGGTATTAGAGCAGGTCTACCATCCTGTAGACTTGCAAAAAAAAATGCTATCCCTCCATCGCGTGGCATCCAATCAGGTAATAGTTACTAATTGCTGCAACATGAGTAATCTTGAGAATATACAATGTGATATGAAGTTGATTGAAATATGTGATTATTGTTTTCATAAATGATATCTATGTGACTATTGTTTTACATAAATGATGTCTATGTGATGAATTTTGGTTTAAATTCATCTCTACTAATTTTCAATGCCAAAACCATCTCAAAGGTTACACAAATTATGACATACTAGAAGTATGACACACTAGAAGTTTTTTTTTTTTTAAAAAAAAAGGGGTATTCGAGCCAAGTATCCCAAATTACTCGAGCAACTCGGTAAACATAATTTCTAGGATGAATTTTTTTTCAAGTTGGGTAGATTGTAATACCCGACTCAGGATTTGATAATTGTCATCTTTTATGTTATTCTTAGTAATATTAATTTATATCATTATTAGTCTTAATATGTAATTTCCGAACTTTGTATTCAATATTTATCATCTTTTATGTTATTGTTAGTAATATTTTAATTAATTATTATTATTATTAGTCTTAATATTTCTTTCTTTTATTATATCAAGAAAATATTATTGGGCCACCATCAATCCAATTTAATTCAAACCTATTCAATGGTCCAGTTATATATTTTGTTTTAAAAGCTCGAAATCTATTTAAATAAGCTCGAGCTCCACTAAATCTGTAATATATGTTAACTAGTGTTACACCCGTGCAATGCACGGTGAGTGTTAAATTGGACCTTTGCAATTGGATTGTGTTTAACAATTTATAGTTTGTTGTGTAAAACCAATGGATTGATGTAAAAATAATATTATTAATAAAATATTTAACTAAAAAAAATTCAAACAAATTGTTGAACTAAAGCCAAATAAATTAAAGAAAAAAGGAAACTACAAATTTTGAAAGACTTCTTTGTACACGACGTTCATTGTTTGCTTGTTGTTCGATTTGTTGTCACCACAGACTAATATTTTCAAACCCTTGCGATTGGTGACTCTCGAAACAGCAACGTATAATTGCCCATGACTGAATACTGGATTCCTAAAAAATAGGCCAACATTGGAGAGAGATTGGCCTTGACTCTTATTTATGGTCATGGCATATGATACAATGAGAGGGAAATGTCTTCTTTGGAACTTGAATGGAATTCTAAGGTCCGATGGGGTCAATGTCATACGCGGAATCAAAACCTTATGACATGCATTCCATGCAGTCCCCGAAAACGAAATTCGTCTCCTCGAATTCGACAAATGCACGCTCACTCAGTAGCCGGATATAAATCCAATTGGTGGGGTAGGGGCCAGATTGTTCCGGTGAGAATTTTAGCTTCGAGTACATGGTTGGCCAGCCTCGTAATAACCAATCTAGTGCCATTACACAATCCAATAGAATGGTCCATGTTCCTCAAGAGCATAACTGGCGTACCAACCTTCAAATGCAATTCATGATTAGGAACACCAGAACATCTGATCTCGTTCAAAACTTCTGGTGTGTGCAGATCATGCAAGAAGTCAACATTAGCATCGGATTTGCACGTGCTATCGGAGCTCAAATACGTCTGGCCCTCAAAAGAATTTAAAGACGTCATATACTGATTTATGGACTCAACAGCATCGAGTGTCGGTGCCAGTATAGCCCTCTCTTTCAAGTAAGTCGGATCATCAACGGCATCTCTAAACATCGGATAAGTGCTTTCAACAATGGTTGCAATTGGATCACCGGAAGATTATAGCACCATATATCTAGGTATATCAATAGTTGCACAACCATCATTCGATCCTCCGATAGTTCCGTCTCCAATGCTTGCAATCCATTCAGAAAATTGCACCAGATCTGCATAATCATCGGTTCCACCTAAGCTTTGAAGGTGCATGTTCTTAGTCAGTTTTAAAACTGTGCAATTTGACCACAGATGCGATGAATTAATGGTTACATTCACAATGTCCTGCCTACTTCCCTTAGGTATAACAGTCAAGATCTGCCTGAAGTCTCCACCAAACACAACAGTTTTCCCTCCAAATATTATATTTTCCGCCAACGGGTTGTCTTGTTTTAAAAGAGCTCGTAAAGTTTCGTCAAGTGCCTGAAAGCAAAACTTGTGCATCATCGGCGCTTCGTCCCAGATTATAAGCTTCGATCGGATAATCAACTCCGCAAGCGGACTTTCTTGATTGATATTGCATGTTGAATCTTGGTTAGGGTTTAAGGGAATAACAAATCGCGAATGCGCAGTCCTGCCTCCAAGCAACAATAGAGATGCTATGCCGCTCGATGCAACGTTTAGTATGATTTCTCCTTTTGATCTCAATGCCGCAGATAAAGCCCTCCACAAAAATGTCTTGACTGTGCCTCCATAGCCATATACAAAGAACATACCACCTTTCTCGTTTACCACAACATGCATTATTTTCGAGTATACGCTATGTTGTTCATCGTTTAGTTTGGAAAGTAGATCCTTGTGCTCAACCATTAGAGCCTTACGATCGTAGCGTAGCTCGTCGTATATAAGTCTGTTTCGGTGGTTTTGAAGATTATCAACATCCGGAAATGGCATCGAATCAAAATTGCGTAGACTCTTACCACGACATCTTAATAATTTTTCAATTTCAGATAAGGCCATATTCTTGATTTGGTTCTCACTCAATACCAGTTCTGCACAAGAAAAACCAATATAATAAATTTAATAAAAAAAATTAAATATCCCTAAAATATATAAATTATGACAATATTTGACTGAAAGGAATTACATAAGATATAAAATATAATACATGAATACCTTGATGATTTAATAACCGTCTTTGATTATAAAGAATATCATCGGAAAGGAACTCCCAACACTTCTCCCACACTGATTCTGGCCTGCTCAAAGAATCCGATGACAACAATGACGCAAACAAACTTCTTAGGTTGTCAGCAGATGCCCAGTGACTGGCTTCAATAATGGCGTCAATATACTCCCTATCGTCTTCTAAAAGACCAAGAGCATAGCAAGCTTCACGATAGGAAGTGTGTTGCACACCATGGAACCTTCTTGTAGTCCTCGTGACACGTAGCCCCTCGAACCACGTTAATCAGACACCTCAAATAGTACATATCCCCACACCTCGGCGGGACGTAAAAAATCCGCCCTATTGATTTTCCGATCTTCCTAGGCATCCATTTTCTTAGCTCTGGTTTCCAAACAAATTTAGTTGGAGCTTCAGCGTAAATCAACTCCCTAGCTTCAGGATATATTTTATTGGCTTCCATCCAAGCTAAAAACATGCTTTCTTTAACCGAATCTTTCTTGAGAACATCGTCTATTCTTTCTGAATCCGAAAAAATAACACTCTGCTCATTTGGAAGATGGAAGCTTAGACGTTCAACTGGAGGATATTTATATTGGATTTCAAAACCAAGTAATCTCCATGCTGCCTCACAAGCTGAAATATATCGACAGTCATAAAACATACTAACTTCGTCAATAGTTTTGTCGGATTCCTCCTCATCGGTGCTCGTATAGAATGACGCAGTACTCGGTCATGTCCTTTATTGACATATTTTATCGATCTTGACTGGTTACACCATTCAACGTTAATGTGAGCTCCGTACTTCACCAACAACTCACGATTGTGCGGCACAACATATCTGTTATCCAAAGGAACACCATTTTTCTCAACAATTCTCCCATCATTTCTTCGTCTATAACGTGGATACCCTTCTTCATCAATAGTAGTTGCATCAACAAATTTTTTGGGAAAATATTTCGTGCAACGATCATCAGCCATACATGGAGAGTTTTTTCTAACGTCTCCACATGGACCATGAATCATGTGGTCTCTCACCACAACATAATAATACGGATCAACACCCTCATCAGGTATTTCTACCGATATAATCCGATGTATATCATCTGCTGTTGGATACTTGTCTTCTTTAGACATGAATAGCAATATATGTGCATGTGGCAAACCACGCTTCTGAAATTCTATCGTGTATATAACTGCAATGTTAAAAATAAGTAAACATTTAGTGAAAAGTATAAAACAAAAATTAATTGGGCTAAAATGTAAATAAATTATTGAGGAAGAATTATAACCTGTCTATTACATTCCCAAACATTTTTTTCTGACGGAGATCTTTTATCAAACAATCCAATTTCAATTTAAAGATTCTGCAGACAATGTCCGGTCGGTCCTCAGGACTAAGATTCTTCTTATCAAGAAATTGAACAATCTCTGGCCACTTTTGTCACACCCCAAACGTGACGCGACAACGATCAATTACTTAAACAGAAATAAATCAACAGTCTAAACCCATGATACGAAACTTCAAGTGAAAAGAGTCTAATGCAGCGGAATTAAAATAAACCCAAGTACAATTTACATCTTAAGGTCCGACGGAATCCGAATACAACCCAATAGATTATCCGAAATTAACTTACAGTCCAAACATAAACAAAATGAAGAATTCCAACAACAATAAAAGTAAAAGGAGTGTCGCTCCACATCAACGGTAGAAATTCAATCTGTAGTAGGTTCGACGTCTTCAACGTACTCTTCATCTAAAGGTTAGAAAACAGGAGGGAGTGAGACAGAAATCTCAGTGGATGGGGTGATCGTGTTCAAGTGTGGCGATATATAGTTAATGCGAGAAAACGGTTGTATGAAAACGTGTGAGGTATGATGCATGATTTCACACATACCCCACAAGCATCGTGATAAATATATATTAAGTAATATATTTATATAGTTTAAGAAATAATTCGTGGTCACACAGGAACGATGATTCAAGCAGACATGAGGATTGCGTACTGAAGTGTAGCGCCAATCCCATGCAAGACAATTAGTGGTTGCGTACTGAAGTGTAGCGCCAACCCATACATTACAAGTAGCGGTTGCGTACTGAAATGTAGCGCCAACCAAACGCGTTCGTTCAACTCCTAATCGTGTGGATCGATAACGATTCCTCGTTCTTCCTTGTAACTCCCGTTCATGATGGTCCAAGACCTGTCACCTTATCGCTCCATAGGCAAAGACAAAATCCACGTTGGAGCTAGCAAAGGCTCGGATTCGTCATAATCATGATTATACCTCAAATACTACGACCCGCTTCCCTCGACAAACTCCGTCCCTCGGTTGAGAGATTAGAATGATGGGGCCTTAAGAGTGGAATAGCGAGCCGCTGCCTGCCTTCCATCCCGACGTATCCATCTCGACTGTGAGCTCGACACACCAAGTTGACTCAAGCAGGAAAGTAAATACACGTTCAGGTAGTCAACTAGGCAGTCGAGTATTATTGATTCAGGGAAACAGTTCAGGAAAATTTTTGAAAATTCGCGAGTAGCAATTATGGCATTGGTGGAGTTATTTGGATGAAGATGATTATCGGGAGGATAAGAAATATTCAATATCTTGAAAGATTAAGTGGAACATAAGTCCCGTTATAGATTCAAAATCGCAAGACGAGGAAGTCACCCCGTGATCGGGTATTAATCGGTCAAGACGGTCCGATAAGTCAAGAGATTTTGAGAAAATAAAATATTTTAATTAAATATCAAAGTCAGAGGGCCCAGTGATGTTTTATAAAAGGAAAATAATTTGGGTTAGGTCCTTGTTAAAAGAAAAATTACAATTTAGACCCGTTTTGCAAAAACTAATACTTTTGGGGTTAAAATTGAATAAATAAATATCTCGACCTTGAAAAATTATGAGGTCAGTTCCTAAACTCTCCAAATTGTTCAGAGATTCAAATTTTTAAAGTTTTGAGCTCGAGGTTTTATAAAATTCTCACATTGGCCCCAAATTTGTTAAAATTATCATTACGGGCCTTAAGTTTAGAATAATCGGAACTCACAAACCGGAAGGGATTTTAATGTGATTCTAGTTGAAAAATGTCACTAAGGTTAGTAGGATATTGGGACAAAAACAATTTTAAAAAAAGATAAGTTTAGGTCCCTTAACTTTTGAAAATCTCATTTTTGTCCCATTTTGAAATAATTGCCTTTAAGGTTTTTAGGGGTCCAATTGCTATGAAATTTAAACGTTGGGTCCAAAATATAATTAATTTATAGTTAAATTAGTATTTCCAGGTGCATGGGCTGCATAAGTCCTGGAAATTTCATTTGGGTCCTCAAGTTTAATCTTTTACAATTTGGTCCCTCAATTTTTATAAAATTACTTTCCAAGCTCTAAACACTTGGATTTTTGGAATACACTTAAAATATGTTATTTCCAGTCCCTTAAGAGTTAAAATTTCAAATTTTAAAATTAGGGTCTAGTACAGTTTCAAAATTTGCTAAATAGCCCTTAAACTTCTCAAATTTTACAATTTAGTCCTTGGGCTTTTAAGGGTTGATTTTATTTATCTAAAAACTCTTAAAACTTTATTAAAATGTCAAAACATAATTTTTGAACCTGAGTTCAGTCCTAAAAATTGAAAATTACAGAGGGGTCCCTTAAGTTTTATTTTCTTGCAATTAAGTCCACCAACTTTCCATTTTTGCATTTTAAGTCCAAAAGTTGAAATTTAATCAATTATGCTCGACTTGTCCAGGTTATAAATCATTCAAAACGTAGATTTCAAGAGCCATACACATACATATCGTTCTCATACAAAATTTCATCAAGTATAACAATAAAGTGCACATGTATGCCCTATTTTTCGATAAATCGCATTTTTTGAGCAACAACTTGAGAATTTTTCCAACTTGATACAACAAAATAGCATACAATACATAATATATATCTCAAGTGCTCAATAACAAAATACTACATGCATATTTTCAATTTCAAACACCTAGAAGTTGAAAGGATTTTTCCACCCACCTTAAAAATCGGTTTGTTGGTGAAAATGGGATAAATCTCTCTCGATGAAGGAGTGACTTAGGTCAGCCCCTAAGTCAAGTAATATCAAAAAAATATAGGAGTTAGAAGAATGTGGTTAAAATTTTAGGGAAAAGAAGAAGATGGTGAGAAAATTGGAAATACTACACTTACCTTGTGTAGTGAGTAAAATGTGACTAGTAATGGCTTCCAAGTGTAAGGTTTTGGTCACCCTTAATGTCAACCTCCAAGGTCAGCCCCTAAAACTCCAAAAATAAAAATGGAGTATCAAAATTTTGTAAAATAGAAGAGAAGAAGAAAATGTACTAAACATTCCATTTCTTACCTTATAGTCCAACTTCTTCACAATTTTTCTTCAAGATGACTAGTCTCTTAAATTCTTCAAAGGTCTTCTAGGTATACCTCAAGATCAAAAATCAAACTTAAATTAGAAGGTGAAAGAGATAAGTTAGGTGATATCAAAAGTAGATTGAACAAGAAATGTTTCTTACCTTGGGAGTGTAGTTTTGAAATTTTTGAAGAGTAGGGAGATGAATTCTTGAAGTTTTTGGTTAAGTGTTAGTGAAGAAGATGAAGAAATAGGTAGAGAGATGTAGGAGGATTTTTAGAGAGAGAAGAGGAAATACAAGACTTAGAAGAAATTTGGTGTTGGTGAAATGAAATGGGAAGAATAAAACTTGAACAAATTATTTGTTCACCAAGGCCATTTTTGGCCGTCCATATGGGAAAAAAAGAAGACAAAATATTTTTCTTTGGTTGGTTAGATGATGAGTTAGGGAATAATTGAGGTAATTAGGGAAGAAAGTAATTTTTAGGCAACTTTATTAGGGACAATTGGCCAAAATGCTAAGCTTAGGGGGAAATTTTTAATTTGGTGTTGTTTGACCAATTGAATGATTGAAATGGTGGGATTAATCTAAGATGTAGGTTTGAATTAAATGGTGTAAAAATACACAAGATGAATACTTAAGGTGTACATGTACAAGAGTTGGGAGATATTTCTACACCAAATTATACCTCATGGCCGTCCCTTAAGGGGTATTTGTGGCATTTTCATATTTTTTTTGTCCCAAAATTGATGATAATAGATGAATAATATCAATCTCCAAAATAATTAGTGATTTCCTTGATCACTTATAAGTCTCATGATCACTGATTCTAAATCGAATTCTAAATTCTATAAGGAATAAATCTCTAAAATAAGTAGTCTCTTAAATTTCTAAGGTGACTAATAAATACACAATTAATAATAATGATGATCAACCAAGTGATCATAAATGTGAAATAAAATTAATAAATTACGATCACAAGTAATAAATAAAAGAAATTAAAGGTAAAATGTATTTATCATTAATATTTACCCGTCAAAGCGACGCGGTAGAATTGTCAAATAATACAAAAACGATACGTGAGACAAGTACATGTTCGAATAAAAATCGAGGGCTTCACATTCTCCCCTCCTTAAAAGAATTTGGTCCCCAAATTCTCTTCAAAATAGTTCTGGATATTGATTCCTCATGTCTTCTTCCATCTCCCAGGTTGCATCTTCGTCTCGGTTGTGGTTCCGCCATACAACTTTAAGCATTGGAATCTCTCTTCACACGAACCGGCGTATCTGGCGGTCAATGATTCTCGATTGGTCCTCGGTGTAAGAAAAATCCTCCATTAGAGGAGGAGCATCACGAGTGATGATATGCTCGGGATCTGGTTGATACTTTTTCAATCTCGATACATGGAATACATCGTGCATTCCCGCATACTGTGCTGGTAACTCAAGTCTATAGGCCAACTTTCCGATCCTCTGCAAAATCTTGTAAGGTCCAATATATCTCGGACTCAATTTGCCTCTTTTCTTTGGATTGATCAATCCTTTTCGTGGCAAGAGTCTGAGAAATACTTCATCTCCGGCTTCAAATTCCAAGTCCTTTCTCCTCTTGTCCGCGTAACTCTTTTGGCAGCTCTGAGTTGTACGGATCCGTTCCTTGATCAACTTGACCTTCTCCATGGCCTCCTAAACTAAGTCGACCTTTGGAATCGAGGGCGACTTTCGTTTCTCTTTTGGAGTCCATTGGTTATCAATCTCACAGTGTAGTGGAGACCTACACTTTCGCCCGTACAAGGCTTCGTAGGGTGCCATCCCAATTGTGGCCTGATAGCTGTTATTATATAGGCAAACTCGGCCAATGGTATGTGTGAATCCCAACTTCCTTGGAAATCCAATGTGCAGGCTCGCAGCATATTTCCAGGGTTTGAATCATTCACTCAGACTGGCCATCAGTTTATGGATGTGTTGTTGTGCTGAAACTTAGCGAGGTATCTAATTCCTCGTGCAAACACTTCCAGAATCTGGAGACAAACCTCGGGTCTCTGTCTGACACAATGTCGACTGGCACTCCATGTAGTCGAATGATCTCTCGGATATAAATCTACACGAGTTTCTGCAAGCTGTCGGTTTTCTTCATGGGTAAGAAGTGTGCAGATTTCGTGAGTCGGTCTACGACTACCCATATAACATCATGGCCTCCTCTGGTCCTTGGTAGACCCGTTACGAAGTCCATCGTTATGTGTTCCCATTTTTACTCGGGAATTCTCAACGGTTGTAATAAACCAGATGGTCATTGGTGTTCTGCTTTTACTCGTTGACAAGTCAAACATCTCGCAATGAACTCCGCTATCTGGTTCTTCATGTTTACCCACCAATAATTCCGTTTCAAGTCCTTATACATCTTGTTTCCTCCAGGATGTATAGTGTATTTTGAACGGTGTGCCTCTGCGAGGATTCTATTCCTAATCTGCTCGTCACTTGGTACACAAACTCGATTTTTTTGGAACCTAATAATTCCATCTTCATGTACCGAGAATTCTGAACTCTCTCCCTTAAGTATCTTTTCTTTAAGTTTTTGAAGATGCACATCTATTCCCTGTGCTTCCTTGATCTCGTTCAGCAGATCGGGTTTAACCGAAATGTTAGCACATGAAATATGAGTATTGGTTCTCGTCGGATTCCAAGTGCTCAGCTCTTCTAATGATTTCCATTCTCGAATCATTAGTCTGGCTAAACTCACCTTTCTGCTCAAGGCGTCAGCTACTATGTTAGCTTTCCCGGGATGGTATTGAATATCAAAGTGATAGTCCTCAATTAACTCCATCCATCTCCGTTGCCTCAGATTGAGGTCCTTATGAGAGAATAGATACTTCAAGCTCTTGTGATCTGTGAAAATTGTGAATATTGCTCCGTGGAGATAGTGCCTCCATTTCTTTAACGCGAATATTGTCGCTGCAATTCCAAGTCATGTGTTGGGTAATTGGACTCATACGGCTTGAGCTTTCGTGATGCATAAGCGATGACCTTTCCTTCCTTCATGAGCACTGCTCCTAGTCCTTCCTTTGATGTATCACTGTAGACGACAAAGTTTTCTGTTCCCTTTGGAAGGGCTAAGACTCGAGCTGTAGTGAGTTGTTTCTTCAGCTCTTGGAAACTAGCCTCACACTTGTCATTCCACACAAACTTGACTTGCTTCTGGGTTAATCGAGTGAGTGGTCCGGCTATCTTGGGGAAATCCTGAATAAATCTTCGATAATATCCAGCTTGTCCTAAGAAACTTCTGATCTCCATTACAGACTCGGGTTGTTTCCATTCAACCACTGTTTGTACCTTCGAAGGGTCTACGGCGATCCCAGTGCCGTATACTAAGTGTCCCAAGAATGCGACTTCACTAAGCCAAAATTCGCACTTGCTGAATTTGGCATACAGTTTGTGCTCTCGTAGTATCTCCAAAACAATTTTCAGATGACGTTCATGTTCTTTTCATACGAGTATGTCATCAATGAATATCACTACGAATTGATCCAAATAAGGTTGAAAGACTAGATGCATCAGATCCATAAATGCTGCTGGTGCGTTCGTCAGACCGAAAGACATCACTACAAACTCGTAGTGTCCATATCTTGTTTGAAATGCCATTTAGGAAACGTCTTCTTCACGGATCTTCAGTTGATAATATCCTTGTTGTAAATCAAACTTCGAGTACACCGTCGCTCCTTGAAGTTGATCAAATAGTTCGTCTATCCTCGGGAGGGGATATTTAGTGGTAACATCTAGTCGAGATCGTATAATAGTCACATCCTTAATGTATCTTATCCGTGATACCTAAACCACAAGTCAAATTCCCTTACTTAAGCTTGTGCAAGTACTTGAGAACGAATAACACAAGGGTACTATCATCAATCATTATACTTACTGAGTCCCCTACTATCATTTTCCCAAAGTTATATCATTAGGTGTCAAGATCCAAAATATATCACATCCAAATCATATACTTATCAAGAGATAATCTCATATTCTTCAAGTCTCACCATATCAGGCATTATAATCTCCAAATCACGGATTTTCTAAATCACCTAACATCCAAACAGAGGAATATCCAGATATTTTAACACTATGACAATCCAAAAGAGTTCAAATATTCATCCAAGATTTAACTTAGGTCATCTAGTAGTGATATCCAATCCAAGGTCAGAGGAACCTATCCTGGGTCAGCTCGGTGTAAGTTTCCTCCTTACAAACCGAGCTCTGATACCATAACTGTCACGTCCCAAACGTGACGCGACAACGATCAATTACATAAACAGAAATAAATCAACAGTCTAAACCCATGATATGAAACTTCAAGTGAAAAGAGTCTAATGCAGCGGAATTAAAATAAACCCAAGTACAATTTACATCTTAAGGTCCGACGGAATCCGAATACAACCCAATAGATTATCCGAAATTAACTTACAGTCCAAATAGAAACAAAATGAAGAAGTCCAACAACAATAAAAGTAAAAAGAGTGTCGCTCCACATCAACGGTAGAAATTCAATCTGTAGTAGGTTCGACGTCTTCAACGTACTCTTCATCTAAAGGTTAGAAAACAGGAGGATAAGAAATCTTCGATATCTTGAAATATTAAGTGGAACATAAGTCCCATTATAGATTCAAAATTGCAAGACGAGGAAGTCGCCCCGCGATCGGGTATTAATCGATCAAGACGGTCCGATAAGTCAAGAGATTTTGAGAAAATAAAATATTTTAATTAAATATCAAAGTCAGAGGGTCCAGGGCTATTTTAGAAAAGGAAAATAATTTAGGTTAGGTCCTTGTTAAAAGAAAAATTATAATTTAGCCCCGTTTTGCAAAAACTAATACTTTTGGGGTTAAAATTGAATAAATAAATATCTCGACCTTGAAAAATTATGAGGTCAGTTCCTAAACTCTCCAAATTGTTCAGAGATTCAAATTTTTCAAGTTTTGAGGTCGAGTTTTTATAAAATTCTCAAATTGGCCCCAAATTGTTTAAAATTGTCATTTCGGGCCTTAAGTTTAGAATAATCGGAACTCACAAACCGGAAGGGATTTTAATGTGATTACAGTTGGAAAATGTCACTACGGTTAGTGGGATATTGGGACAAAAACAGTTTTAAAAAGAGATAAGTTTAGGTCCCTTAACTTTTGAAAATCTCATTTTTGTCCCATTTTGAAATAATTGCCTTTAAGGCTTTTAGGGGTCCAATTGCTATGAAATTTAAACCTTGGGTCCAAAATATAATTAAGTTATAGTTAAATTAGTATTTTCAGGTGCATGGGCTGCATAAGTCCTGGAAATTTTATTTGGGTCCTCAAGTTTAATCTTTTACAATTTGGTCCCTCAATTTTTATAAAATTACTTTCCAAGCTCTAAACACTTGGATTTTTGGAATACACTTAAAATATGTTATTTCCAGTCCCTTAAGAGTTAAAATTTCAAATTTTAAAATTAGGGTCTGGTACAGTTTCAAAAATTGCAAAACAGCCCTTAAACTTCTCAAATTTTACAATCTAGTCCTTGGGCTTTTAAGGGTTGATTTTATTTATCTAAAAACTCTTAAAACTTTATTAAAATGTCAAAACATAATTTTTGAACCTGAGTTCAGTCCTAAAAATTGAAAATTACAGAGGGGTCCCTTAAGTTTTATTTTCTTGCAATTAAGTCCACCAACTTTCCATTTTTGCATTTTAAGTCCAAAAGTTGAAATTTAATCAATTATGCTCGACTTGTCCAGGTTATAAATCATTCAAAACATAGATTTCAAGAGCCATACACATACATATCGTTCTCATACAAAATTTCATCAAGTATAACAATAAAGTGCACATGTATGCCCTATTTTTCGATAAATCGCATTTTTTGAGCAACAACTTGAGAATTTTTCCAACTTGATACAACAAAATAGCATACAATACATAATATATATCTCAAGTGCTCAATAACAAAATACTACATGCATATTTTCAATTTAAAACACCTAGAAGTTGAAAGGATTTTTCCACCCACCTTAAAAATCGGTTTGTTGGTGAAAATGGGATAAATCTCTCTCGATTAAGGAGTGACTTAGGTCAGCCCCTAAGTCAAGGAATATAAAAAAAATATAGGAGTTAGAAGAATGTGGTTAAAATTTTAGGGAAAAGAAGAAGATGGTGAGAAAATTGGAAATACTACACTTACCTTGTGTAGTGAGTAAAATGTGACTAGTAATGGCTTCCAAGTGTAAGGTTTTGGTCACCCTTAATGTCAACCTCCAAGGTCAGCCCCTAAAACTCCAAAAATAAAAATGGAGTATCAAAATTTTGTAAAATAGAAGAGAAGAAGAAAATGTACTAAAAATTCCATTTCTTACCTTATAGTCCAACTTCTTCACAATTTTTCTTCAAGATGACTAGTCTCTTAATTTCTTCAAAGGTCTTCTAGGTATACCTCAAGATCAAAAATCAAACTTAAATTAGAAGGTGAAAGAGATGAGTTAGGTGATATCAAAAATGGATTGAACAAGAAATGTTTCTTACCTTGGGAGTGTAGTTTCGAAATTTTTGAAGATTAGGGAGATGAATTCTTGAAGTTTTTGGTTAAGTGTTAGTAAAGAATATGAAGAAATAGGTAGAGAGATGTAGGAGGATTTTTAGAGAGAGAAGAGGAAATACAAGACTTAGAAGATTGTTGGTGTTGGTGAAATGAAATGGGAAGAATAAAACTTGAACAAATTATTTGTTCACCAAGGCCATTTTTGGCCGTCCATATGGGAAAAAAAGAAGACAAATTTTTTTTCTTTGGTTGGTTAGATGATGAGTTAGGGAATAATTGAGGTAATTAGGGAAGAAAGTAATTTTTAGGCAACTTTATTAGGGACAATTGGCCAAAATGCTAAGCTTAGGGGGAAATTTTTAATTTGGTGTTGTTTGACCAATTGAATGATTGAAATGGTGGGATTAATCTAAGATGTAGGTTTGAATTAAATGGTGTAAAAATACACAAGATGAATACTTAAGGTGTACATGTACAAGAGTTGGGAGATATTTCTACACCAAATTATACCTCATGGCCGTCCCTTAAGGGGTATTTGTGGCATTTTCATATTTTTTTGTCCCAAAATTGATGATAATAGATGAATAATATCAATCTCCAAAATAATTATTGATTTCCTTGATCACTTATAAGTCTCATGATCACTTATTCTAAATCGAATTCTAAATTCTATAAGGTATAAATCTCTAAAATAAGTAGTCTCTTAAATTTCTAAGGTGACTAATAAATACACAAGTAATAATAATGATGATCAACCAAGTGATCATAAATGTGAAATAAAATTAATAAATGGTTACGATCACAAGTAATAAATAAAAGAAATTAAAGGCAAAATGTATTTATCATTAATATTTACCCGTCAAAGCGACGCGGTAGAATTGTCAAATAATACAAAGACGATACGTGAGACAAGTACATGTTCGAATAAAAATCGAGGGCTTCACAACTTTGGATTGCAAGTGAATGTTATAAATAAATCCGGATAGCCCGCCCACCTACATATAGCCATTGCATCCTGATAATTTTGTATCATATATCGGGCGCCTCCAGTGAAACTGGAAGGTAATATAATTCGTTTTCCATGGCTACTTGGATCTATGTTTCCATTCAACAAAGCATCCGTTAAACCCTTATATATATCACAACGCAATTTCTTTTGATGCAATCGAATATACTTCAAACGGGCTGACTCCACCATCGTGTAAGCATCGACAACAAATTGTTGACATAATCTTCTTGAAGACAAAATAGTAGAAGCATCTTGTTCCCTGTCGTGCAACCGGTAAGCAAAGAATTATCGAATACTTATCGTTTTTCTGCTCCTCTGATTAATTTTCTTCAGATTCGAAATGGTTTGTCTTCCCTGAAACCGTCTTCACCAAATGGTAATAATAACGGATACTGGAAGGCCAAGTAGGATGTATTCAATTCATTGATTCGTTTCAAACCTCCAGATTTTGTTTCCACTAAAATATCTCGATCTCCTAAAGCTTGATCAAAATCTCCAATTATCAGTGCAACAACTTCTGAACTTGTAGGCACATTGTATTTCCTAGCATCCGTACTCCGCTTTCCGATCAGACGCAATCTAACATCACAATCAGCGTGTTGTTGAATCTTGTCCTTCGCCATTCTAAAGGTCTTGACTAAAATATTACTCTCATCTAACATTCTCTTTAAGTCACTAACGATAAGTTCGTGCAAATTATTTATTTCGCCCCCTTGTCTACAAAAAAAAGGGAAATATTAGCATAATAAAGGTAAACAAATAAGAAATATTATATAATATAATTTTATTAAACGCAAAATACCTGGCAGAATTTAATCGATTTGATATTTAATTTTCTGTATCATATATATACATTTGGGCGAATTTTGGTGTAGAACCATCGGACGGCAATAAACTTCCAATAAGATGGTAATTCTGTCCATGCATTCTAAAAACAGGAGAACCACGACCACTGTTTATATCTTTGTCTATTTTGCCTCCCATTGAAGTGAAACTGAACATATTGTTGTATGATCTTATGTTTTCTTGAAAGTGCTTAGATTTAATTCCATCTCCGAATAATAATTCGCAAAGCACATTTGGTGGTTGTTTAACTGGAGGTAGTTGAATAACGCCATTGCTGCAACACAAAGAGTATCTAGGCTTGTTTTTTGAAGAGGAAGATAGCCTTTCCTCGTACCAAAACAAAGCTCCACAAAATTCGCATTTGTATGCCGCATCACCCATGTCCAAGTATTCTGAATAATATAGAAGAAATAATTTTAAACATTTATTTAAAAGAAATAATTCACTACCTTACAAATCATAAGTTATACGAAATTAAACTCACCATTTACTGAGAAGGTAATTCTCGCATTTCGCTCGATCTGATCAACATCATTATTAATATTGCCGCATGGTGTAGTATCATTTGCGGTGATTGCAGTTATAGTAGGCTCATCAATTGTGAGATCAATTACTGTTTCCGCATTTGAATTTATCAGAGAAGATGAACACGTTGTTTGATGTTGGATGTTGTTATGATCATTGATTCTAGTTCCAAAGTGTGGTCCCACGCTGCAAACTGAATATCCAAATTGGTTAAATACATGTAATAGATATTAACATCTGAATATTGTACTTAGAAATTAACAAAAACACATCAATATTAATAATATACCATTTGTGATGTCACTAAGCGGAGTGTTTGATAATGGATAGATCATTCTACTTGATGAACCTTGTAAATCAACTGTCGTAGATACATTTGGAAAAGACATTTGAGGTATTCCGTGATTTTCTTTAAAAAAAAAATTGAACCATAACCAATCAAAATAAAGATTAGCTAAACAAATTACAAATCAATTTTATATTGAGCATGAGATGTCCTATTATTCCAAAATTTATTTAGATTTAATAAAGTAAATATATTAATGCAATTACCATATGTATTTTTTCTCAGCGGAGTGCTTGATAAAGAAAATACTTTTCCTCTTGATGAGCCGTACATCTGAAATCTTGTAGGCAGTTGCGGAGTTGCAGTATCATTGTCTGTCAAGTCAAAGGTTTGGTAAGATAAGGAAAATAGATATTTATAAATTTTATTTTTTAATGTAAATATTAATATAGATATATTAATTAAATAAATAAAATAATTTTATTTTAAAATTTATTAATTAAATTATATAATTCTTTCGGTATACAATGTGAATATTGTGTAATTTACGTACATATTTGTTTTGGCCTAACTATCATAACATTTTTTTGCACTACTATATAAAATTATACCAATTTGTATTTATAAGTATAAACACTAAATCGCTCAAATTGTAGATAAATATATCAACTTATAACACATTATTTTATAATTAAATGCAAATATTTTTTTAGATTTTTAAAAATTTAATAATTAAATTATTATTTTTTTAATTTTAATAGAAAATAATTTTGTGATTATATCGAATTTATAGAAAAAAAGTTTTTAAAATAAATTTATAGAATTCAAATTAAAATTTCTGAAAAATACATTAAATTATAATTAGATTTGAATTATTTAATAATAGAAATTCTGTAAAATTAAAAATAATAAAATCGTATTTTAATGATTTATATTTAAATATATTTTCAAACAAATTATTTATTTTAATTTAACAATTTAAATAAATTCTAATTTATAACATGGATATTTTTTTATTTATTTATAGACTTAAATACATATTATGATAATTATAAATATAGATATTATAATTTTACTAAATACCTTAGCTATATGTAGCCCAATTATAATAAATTTGTTAAATAACCCATTTGAGATCCATTATGCAAGCTCATTACACACAAAATCAAACCCCAAATATGACCCATTACCTATTTCTATACAGGCCCATATTAGCAGCCAAAAATAAAAATTAAATGAAGATAACACGTGTCTCAATCGTGTATTGCATGCCTTGATTAGACACGATTGAGACACGTGTCGGAATGGATGGACGGGATGATGTTGAGGTTATTTATCAGCAAAAAAAAAGAAATGGAAGAGAACACGTGTCTCAATCGTGTTTAATCAATGCCTTGATTAAACACGATATAGACACGTGTTCAGAATGGACGGATAGGATCATAATTAGGGCAAAATATACCCATTTCGAACCACCCCCCCCATTTCTGGCTTCCTCTAGAAGCCACATTTCATTTTGCCCACCCCTCTCTCTCTATACCCGGTCATTTCTCGCCCAAACCCTAATTTTCCACTCTGAAATTTTCATCTTCTAAAATCACTGTTTCTATTCTTCTTCCTTCAGATTTTAGAATACCTTTTTGGTTTTCGCCATTTCTGAGCATGTATGTTTATGTAAGTTCGATTCTGAAAATAGGCTGACATTACAAAATCTAGGGTTTGTCGAATCGAAAGGATTCCTAACTTTTTTTTTATTTTTATTCTGTTTATTGTAGATCGTCGGCATTTTCTGGTCTCCATCACCAGTTTATGGTGATGGAGAAGAAAATCGTGTCGAATACCAGAAAGTTTTTTGAAAACATTTTTTTTACGGAATGTTTGTTCGTTTTTTATCCTAAATTCTTTTTTTAACCAAAAACAATTGTATATTCTCGATATTTTCTGGTCTCGTCACCATTTTATAGTGATGGAGAAGAAAATAGTGTCGAAAACCATATTTTTTTTCTAAAAACTTTATTAACCGAATGTTGTTCTGTTTTTTTTTTTTTTTTTTTTTTTAGTTATGGGTAAAGAAATAGTTGGATCTGTAAAATAACAGAAGAAAATGAGATTTTTAGATCCTTTGAATTTTGTAAAAAATTTTACACTAAGAAGCATTTTTCGTTTTCTTGTGATTTTTTCTAAAAAGCAGTATAAATGTTTTAATAAATATTAATTTTTCGATCTTTTATATAACGTTAAAACCCTGTATTTTTTTTAAACTTGAAAATCTGATAATTATTTTCAGTACAAACCTACGTTTGTATCTAAATTTTCAGATGTTTTTTTTGACCAAAAAACCCTGTAATTGATTATAACTTGAAAATATGATGATTATTCTCAAGGTTTGGATGGATTTTTCTCAGATCTGAAACACTGTAACTGCAGATCAGAAAAGTCGAATGAAAAAGATAAGTGTCAATTTATTTCATTTTTCTGATTTTAATTCTTGTTTTTTTATATTTTGTAATGTAATTTTTTTATTATTGCAGATGCATTAGTTCGGGGTTTGCAAATTCCAAATTCCAGAAATTTGAAGAAAAAGAAGTATAAGCACGAAAAAAGATAAGTTCCTACCCTAAAGTATGAATATTATTTTCGGGACATCTGTTTTTTTAACTCTGTTTTTTAACTCGAATGAAAAAAATCATGTTAGTTTTTGAATTTTATTTTCGTTAAATATGTTTTTTTAAAATTCATAGTAGTTCATTTTGTGTTTCTTGTTAATTATCTTATTTATTTTATTAACAGGTAACATTTAAATAATTTAACAAAAGATATTATTATGTGAATTTTTTTTATAAAATCCATTCTGGTTTTTACTGTATAAAAGACATTAGTTTACCTGACATATATTAATGTAACATGTTTAAGAAAAAAATAATATTAATTCAGGATTAGTAGATAAGAGTAAAAACATATATTTTATAATTATACTTTATGTTCTTTTATCTTAATTTCATTTTGTTTTTAATAGTTGAGTGATCATTATTCTATTTTCGGGGCATCGAATGTTGAATGCATGATGTATACATTTCAAAAATCACCACCTGGTAAGTAGCATTCCAGGAATAATTTATCAAACAAACTAATATAAAAATTTCATCATCAAATTAACAACAAAAAATCCTTATACCGTGTGCATTTTCTTCATGTCTCCTGCGTTTGGTGCCCAAGATGTTATACCCTGTGAGCTTTCTCATTGTATGTTTGGGTATGTGTATTGTTGTTCGTATTTCCTTTGCTTATGAATGAGTTCCTTTTGTTTTTTGCAAAGACTGTGAACTGAAAAATGATGTTATGTCAATCATTTATATTCAATGATAAAATATGGAAACTTGGTAAACAAAGTAATAAATTTGATTACCATTTTTATATTGATTGAGAAGATCATAATTGTAACATATAAATCTAAATAATATTAATGACCATTTTGAAATTTCATTGACATTTCATACCTTAATTATTAGATATTCATAAAACGTATATCCCTGAAATATGAAATGATTTTTGATGAAAAAAAAGTCATTATTTATTTAACTGTATATTTTTTTTATAGCTCGAAGTATGTAAATGTATTTATCAGTGTTAAATCTATCCCATTTAAAAACACTGTTATATTTGATAAATATTTAAGCCATAATTATTGAAAATAATTTGCACAAATTTGGATTCAATGTTGGTATCCTTTAACTGTTTAGTATGCATAACTTTAGCTGTTCATGGAACTCTTTATAATGTGTATGAATGTCTTTGTGGTGTTGTTAAGTATGTAATTTATATGAAATGATATGTTTGGTATTAAGTTAATACGGAGATCCTAAGCAAACAAAACCACTTGACCCTACACCGTGAGTGTAGTGGAATCATGTTGGTGCTAGGATCCTCGGATTTTTTTTTTTAAAGTTTATGTTTTTGAGTGAATTCTTGTTTATTCCGGTTCCTTAGCTAAGGTATTTCGTTAGAGCACATAATCATTAAATTTAATTTTTTTTAATACTAAATAAAAATAATCAATAATGGTAAATAAACAAAATATTAATATAAATATTCTCAAAGTAAACAAATAATAATCCATTAAAAGAAATAGCAAAATCTCCAAACAAAATCCAGAAAAATATCAAATGTAACTGTAAGATGGTTCAAAGAAACTAAGCAATAAAAAACATACTCTGATTCTACTAATAAAATTTAAAAATTCTTCTAATCATCCTTGCCATCTTCCTTCTTGATAATACTCTTCAATTTCTTGCAAGTAGTAGAAGAGGAGAATTCCTCAATCAATGCACGCTTAGCAGTCGAACTTGTTTGATACATGTTTTTATCTTAATTTTGATGATTTTATTTTTTCACCAAAACAATGTTTTTAAAGGTTGTCCAAATACTCCTAAATGATTTAAAATAGTTTTAATATTTTCCGGAGTATTTCCTCAAGTTTATTTTCGATAATATTGGACAACACTTTTAATGATTTTATGTCAATGGGTTTTTTACTTCTAAACAAGGTTCCTAAATGTTGTCTAAATACTTCCGATTGGTTTAAAATATTTTTACTATATTTTCGGAGTATTTCTTGGGTTTTATTTTCGACAAAAATTGGACAATTTTTCTGTCTCGAGGTCGACCGGTCGCCCTATAGAGCAACCCGTGCACTGAAGATGAGTTTGGAACAAAAAATGAGACAGTGAAAAACGGTCAGTCGACCGGTGCATCACAAGCGTCGGCCGTCGCCAGGGGTCGACTGCACTGAACGTTCTTCCGAAAATGCAGAACAATTTTTTCTCAACAAAACACTTAGGGGACCGGTTGAGACAAAGGGTCGACCGGTCAAGCTTTATGTCGACCACAATCGCCACCCCGTTGTAATATTCAATGTGTTATTCAAATCTCTTATTTGTGCGCGACCAGTCGCCTGTGCTTTGACAAAGAAAAAATATGACCGTTTGATAATGAGACATATTTCCTTAAAATGTGGGATTGATTTCTAACAGCTATATTCTTGATTTTAATTGTATTTTTCTCAGAAATTCAATCCCCAAAAGGAGCCTATGCTTGATCAATCATCTCCTATAAATAGAGGAAGTTTTGGAGCAACCAATACAACAATTGAGATACAACACAACAAGATACACTTCAAGCAAATATTTATTTTTCATTGTTATTATTCTTGTTGTAATTTTGCCTAGCTTTTCACTTTCACATCCTTGAGGTCTAGGCTATTCTTGATTACACTTTGCACTCAAATTGTAATATTCATTATTGAGTTGTAATCTTGATTTTTGGTTATCATTCAAACACAAGATATCCTTGTGAGTGTTCTTGTGGTAAGAGCACACTTGGATGATCTAGGTGATAGGTGCAAGAAGATTGTGGTAATCTTCTTATTGAGGTGTTGAAGAATTTGGTATTCTTCAAGGTTGAAGATTGTGGTAATCTTCACAAGGTGCCGCTGAAGGAAGATTGTGGTAATCTTCAAAGGGAGATTGTGGTAATCTCCAAAGGTGGTGTTGAAGAAGAGTGTGGTGCTCTTCAAGGTGTTGTAAGTTGAATTTGTATTAATTTTGGTAATTAATAAAATTCTTTTTCTTTTTTGAAATCCATCCCTGGATATCTGGGGTGGTAGTAGATTAGGCCCTAAGTGGGTTGAACTACTATAAATTGACGCGTGTTGTTTACATTCCGCACCTTTATTATTGTCTTTGAGCATTTGGTTCGAAAAAGAGGGCGAAATCGAAAAGATGGAAATAATCTATTCACCCCCCCTCTAGATTATCGTAGCCGCTTGGACTTACAGAACTTTCAACACCCTTGCTTGATTTCCTTGCAATTTTGTTTGGCGTGTTAACCTCATCCTCTGATGAATAATCCTGAAAAGAAAAATAAAAAACAGAACCAAAAAAAGTTAAAAAAGCTGTTTACCTATAATAGCATATTTTACTTAAAGGACTGAAAAATTAATACCTTCAACTGGGCTGAATCATCGGCCTAAAGCTTTGAAAAGAAGTCTGATTCCTAAATGATTGTTAGTAAGTTTAGTATACAATTGCTAAAGATAAAGAGTGAATAATCAGTTATCATACCTGACTCTCAAAAACCGAGCATCTATATTTTGAAATCAAATCTGGATCATCTGTGAGCTTCACAACTGTAAATGCCCCTGTATAATTTCTTAGTTGTTCCGACTTGATTTGAACCTTGAACAAAATTTTTTTCTCAAGCAACGCACAGATTTCTTCTGGAATCTCATCATTGGTTTGTTTCTTAAAAAAAATAATACATAAAAAATTTAGTCATAACACATTGAAATCCAAAAAATAAATTCTAAGTTAAAAAAAGATAAATTAAAATTATACAATTAAAATTTACCTGCATGGACTCCTCCCTCAATAATGTGCAAGGCTTCCCTATCAAAGTCTCACAATCTCTGTCCCAACACAGAAGTGATGCACAGGCAGTCTCATCAACTGTTTGAAATTGTATTTTATACCTAAAAACACCGGTCTCATGTTGACTGTCACATTTCGCACAATAGAGTTGTTCACCGGCCTCTTCGAGTTTCTTTAGGCAATTATTGCAGGATAAGTACCACCATTCCCCTATGAACGACACTATCTTTGCACATATCCTAAAGCTACCTACCTATTTAAAATTAAAAAAAATTAAATTAATGTATTTATGAATGAATAAAATACTTATTTAAGAAGATTTTGTAAAATTCTAAAACTGCAACCTCTCTTCTTGTATACAATCGCTTTGTCCTAAACGGCGAAGTGTTTTTCGGATTCTAAATCCTCGACAATAGTTCGAAAGCGAGGCAAAGCGATGGCGTAGGCGATGGACCTAGTCTGTGAGCTATTTTCTGGGATCCTAAAAAATTTAAAAACGTTAGTGGTAAATATTATCTTATACATATTTTAAAAAAAATAAAGAAATATGACATGCAAAAACCAATATTTACCTCTATTTAAAATCAACAATTTCTTCAACACTGGTGTCCAAAATCATCTTTGTAACGTGAAATGAATTTGTAACCTTAACTTGATCTGCAAAAAAATTGTTAACAATCAGAATACTGAAATATTAAATCGAAAAATTTGAGATTAATTTTGTAATAATACGTATATTAAATATTACCTCTGAAAACTTTTGCACGACACATTTGCAATATAATAACAATGGGTTCTAAATTTTGTGTTTCAAGATGCCCTAAAATCATATCGACGTAATCCTCCCACATTATGTGCAACATATATGCGATTGTTCTAAAAAAAATAAATTAGAAAGATAGTACTTCAAATATAACAATTTTATAATCTTTTAATTATAAATTTTTACTCCAAATCTTCAAGGATCAGTTCTATGAATCTGGTCATTTTTCCAGCAAACTCTTAGTTCTATACGGACTGCATGGAAACCACTCTTCCAATTACGTCTGCCAAAAAACATTAATTTTCAAGATATGCATATTTTAAAATTTTATGTAATAATCTTGCAAATACTTAAAAGTTCATACCAAACAGAAGTGTCTCATCAACACTCTCAACATTTGACAATTCAGAATAATTTTTGAAATTGAACATTAATTTTGGAAAAGAATTGTCAAACATTTCAAAAACGTGTGTTTTGCCATGAAACATTATCTTATGCTTGGTTGTAGTTGCTTTGTATTTATCAGTCTGTTTAGCAACAATGAATTCCCGGATAGCAAAAATATGTCCTTCTTTCAAAATCTTTTTGTACTGGTCAATCTGAAATCGTCTAACAGTTTCATGAATTCAGTCGCCCTAAAAAAATAAAATTAATCAGGTAAGCAGTGAATATTTCAAAAAATAAACGAAAAATTATTAGAAACAAAAGTACCTCGCTATCATGGAAGACACATTCGAGACTCTGAATTTGGTTTCTGTCGTTGTATGCAGGTTTTTCGTACATTCGAATAAGTCGAAGCTAAACAACTCATTGTGTTTTTGTCATGTTCAAATCCCGAATAAGAGTTATCATTGGTGCCATTGATCTTAGTAGCTGATAGATTACTTGAACAGATGTTTTTTAAATTATTCTGCGTTCAAGGAATTTTTTGGCAATGTGATCGTGTACAATGAAATTGAATCAGTATTTATAGCTGTGAACTCAGTTTATTTTTAGAAAAATCGGTTTAATTTAATTTAAATTTAAATCAGATACTATTTGGGAACAGAATTTAATGTAACCCTTTTATATATTGCTTGGCCATTAAGCTAAGAAAAATTTCCAAATACATTAGAAGATTTTGGAAACTGAATTTGTTTTAATTAGTTTGGATTTTCGAAGGCAATTGTAATTCTATAGTTAGATTCGTTTGTAATTGAGTTACCAATTCTCAAATATTTTCTTATTGTAATTGTATAGATTCTTGAAAGCCTTTTCAATTATTTTATTTACGTTCAATTTGGGAAGGCAATTGTAATATTTTTTTGATTGTACAATTTAGTGTATTTCCATTCTGATTTAAACTTGCTGTCCAAATAATGTAATTGCAATATTTTCGCATATCTATTTGAATGGATTAATTAGCTGCAATCAAAAAATTAAAGAAAGTCAAATCTATATACATAGAAACACAACCGTTATCTAATAAAAAAGTAAATTAGGAAAGTTGAAAATCGAATTAAGTGACCACAATCAGTGCTAATGTATTGGTCTTCGATAATCGTTTCCATAATTACAAAAATTAGTCTTTAAAAAAATGGGCACAAATAACCAATTATAAAACACTTTTTAATGAAACAACAAAGAAACGTGTTTTACAAAATTAGAAAGAGTGTTTTGGGCGGGAAAACATATTTAGCAAAAGGTTTGTTATTATATATATATAGATGTTATTGCTATTATCATCTCTGTTGTAAAAATCCCCGCCTACTCCCGATTAATCCCCGTCTAGGCGCTAGGCCCCCCTTGTCCGCCTACGATTTTTTTTCCGATTAGGCCCGCCTAATCCCGCCCAGGTCCCGCCTAACCCCGCCTAGGCTCCGCCTAGGTGCTAGGCCCCAGTCTGCCGCCTAGCGCTTTTTACAACATTGATTATCATTATTGTTGTTAATATTATTATTATTATTATTATTATTATTATTATTAATAATAATAAATTGTATTAATTATTTTATTCATTTGTATAAATAATTAAAAAAACAATAATGGATCTAGGTTTTTATAAAGTATATATAGTATAACAATTTATTTTAAGTTGGGGAGATTTTTATCTGAACTTTTAAACACAAACAAGCTAGCTAATAATTCCACCTACTTAGTTGATATTTCTGATAATATTTCCTAAATATTTCATCACACGAAGGAGCAATTATAGATGTAACACCTGGTAATTTTATATTTGGACGAGTTAATTATGAACTTTAGGATTTTAATCTTGGGCCGATATAAGAAAATCTTTAGGTTTATTTATTTATTCAGTTGACCTTTATGTTATAAACCCATTAAAGCCTATATGAGTACTTTTTTTAAAATTTAAAATTCAGCATTATTTTTACTTATCAGATTAGAAAAACTTATTTCAAATAAAAATAAAATATTTTTAAACTTAACCTAATACAATGGCAATTAGGATTTTTAAGCCTACAACTAGATAAGCATCCTGATATTTACAGATACATCAAACTTTCTTTTCTCTCAAATCAGTTTTCTCACTCTTCCAAGCTTATATTGATACATATTAACGGATATTCTAGGAATTCAGTTTCATCGCACGTACTTTACTTCCTCACGTTCCTTCACACGTAAAAATCTGAATTCCCACAAAAACTCAAATTCTCTCAAGCCTATATTAACAATTATCTCTATTATTAACAATCTCATGTGTTTCAAAAATCAATCTCAAATATTCTTTCGGTTCTCAAGCTCTCTGCAATATAACAATCTCACATCCAAAGTTAAACATTCAGTATAGGATTTCTCTCAAAACTCATATCATTTATTCAACAACAGATGCCAAATAGAAACCCAAACCCATCGGAGATAATCTCAAGTCCCGATAAGAACCCATCTAACATACCCAGTCCCGCCGGAAATCCATCTTCGAAAAGCCCAAATCACGCACTGCCACTCGCCGCCACCGGGAAACCCATCGAATCCACCAATTGAACCTACCAAAATTACACAGCCCAATCGTTGACAAAAACTCGTCCCCAAGAATCCAAAGCTGGAAACTCAGAACACGAAAGCCTAGGCTGGAACACCCTTCGAAACCAACCGCTAAAAATCCCCTCCACCATCAAATCCAATCGAAATTTGCCTCTGTCTCGCCGCCGTGCCCACTGTTCGTCGTAGCCGCCTTCAGTGGCCGCCGGTGTGTACGTGGATGACTGAGAAAACCAGAGAGAGAGAAAGAGGGTTCAGGTTGAGGGAGAAGAGAAGTGAGTGAAAAAGAAAAAAAAAAGAAAGGAAAAGAGATATGGGAGAGAAGTACAGACGGGAAGAAGAACAAGAAATGGAGGGTTGCTGATTTGAGAGATGGATTTATGAAATTGGGGATTTCAGTTCAATGTTAAAGATTTAAAGCCATACTTCCAAAATTACGAATATGCCCCTCAGTACCTAAAGCTCACAATTCACAAAGAAACACCCATCGTGCCTTGATCATAAAAAATTCAATTCAATCCCATTCTTCATGTATTTGTTTTCCTTCTTTATTTATTTAAGTCCTAGTATTTCCTACAAGTCATATATTAAGTTAAGCTACTTTCATGTGTAGGAAACACGTATTTCAAGGTCTAGGATTTCAAGCTCAAGCAATTGCATACTTTTCCAAGTTCACGAACTTCATATAAGGTAGGGATTTTCTTTACACTTTTTAAGTGCAAAGTTTAATTGTTTTTATTAAATATGTCATGTATAATTTTATGAATTCTATGTTTGACAATGTGATTAAATTTTTTGAACTTGATGTGCATATTATATGTGAAGAATCTGTATTTATTTATGTGTGGCTTCGGCCAAATGGCAAAGTAGGCTTCGGCCAATGACAAAGTATGACTTCGGTCAAATGGCAAAGTATATGTGTGGCTTCGGCCAATGGCAAAGTATATGTGAGGCTTCGGCCAATGGCAAAGTATATATGTGGCTTCGGCCAATGGCAAAGTATATGTGCTCGAATTCATTAAATTATGCTATTTTATATTTAATTTGGACAATTAGAATCCTTACTGAGTATGTGTTACTCACCCCTATTATTTCAAACTAATTTTCAAATTTAATGGGTGGATGCGCTGCCGATGTTGGGGATGTAAGTCCGAGCGGTTACGATAATCTAGAGGAGGGTGAATAGATTATCTCCATCTTTTCGATTATTCCCTCTTTTTCGAAACAAATAAGCCAAGACAATAATAAAGGTGCGGGAAGTAAACAACACGCGTCGATTTATAGAGGTTCAACCCACCTAGGGCCTAATCCTCTACCACCCCAATATATCCGGGATGGATTTCAAAAAAAAAGATTTTATTAATTACCAAAATTAATAAAACACCTTACAACATCACCTTGAAGAGCACCACACTCTTCTTCAACACCACATTTGAGATTACCACAATCTCTCTTGAAGATTACCACAATCTCCAACGGCACCTTGTGAAGATTACCACAATCTTCAACCTTGAAGAACACCAAATTCTTCAACACCTCGAAGAGCACCACACTCTTCAATAAGAAGATCACCACAATCTTCTTGCACCTATCACCTAGATCATCCAAGTGTGTTCTTACCACAAGAAAACTCACAAGGATATCTTGTGTTGAATGATAACCCAAAAATTCAAGATTACAACTCGATAATGAATGATACAAATTTGAGTGCAAGTGTAATCAAGAAATAAGCCTAGACCTCAAGATGTGAAAGTGAAAGACCTTAGGCTATTACAACAAGAATAATAATAATGAAGTACAAATATGTTTGCTTGAGTGTATCTTGTTGTGTTGTAGTATTCTCTTTTGTTGTGTTGCTTCAAATCTTCCTCTATTTATAGGAGATGATTGATCATTGATAGGATCCTCTTGGGAACTGATTTCTACAAAAAAAAATTGCAATTAAAATCAAGATTATAGCTGTTAGAAATCAATTCCACAAATTAAGGAAAAGTTGTCTGCTGCACAACGGTTAGAATTTTGCTGTCAAACCATAGGGCGACCGGTCGCGCAGAAATATACGTTTGAAAATAAGAACATATCTTTACACAGGGCGACCAGTCGATAGGGGGTCCAACCGGTCGACCGTGCCCACATTGGTCCGATCCGCGATTGATTTTGCAATACGAAAGGTTCAAATAAATAAATTCTTCCCAGGCATAATCGGCGACCAAGGGGTCGGCGGGCGACTGCCGATGCCGACACCTTGGTCGATCGGTCGACGGGTGACCGGCCGACACCTTGTCGACCGGCCGACGCAACTGCCGGTTGACACACGGGTTTCCCTCCTCAAAGATGTTCTCTGTTTTCAAGTTTAAAATGCGTCCAGGTACGGGTTGCCCTCTAGGGCGACCGGTTGACCTCAAAACAAAGGGGTTGTCCGATTTTAGTAAAAAATAAACTTGAAGAAATACTCCGAAAAATTAGTAAAAATATTTTAAATCATTTAGGAGTATTTGGACAATATTTAAAAAAATTGTTTTGGTATAAAAATAAAATCATCAAAATCATGATAAAACCATTTATTAAACAGGGGATAGCCGAAGACTTTACACTTTAGTTATTTAAATTTTTGAATTGTTGACTTGTTTTCAAATTCAAACAAATGCGATGTACTATCTCTTATTTTATTACAATATTATTAATATTTATTTTTAACCTTAGCTAATACTCTAAGGTTGCTTATTTCAAAATTATTTTTGGTAATTTATTTTAAACTTTATTATTGATTCCGCTCGAGTTATCTATTTTATTTTAAAACATAAAAAAAGGTAAGTGGCGTAGCGAAACTTTTATAATTAGACTATGCTTTATAAAATCAGAGTAGCGCATCGAAAGTGTGATGGATTTTTGGATTTATTAATAAAATAGTTCTATTTTTTTAGAAGTGTCTTTTTCGTGGACATTTAAATATACTTTCTTATTATATTACGGAAAAAAAATTAAATGCATTCTGTATTTTAGTAACGCTCAATTACCCTTTATAAAAATTGGGGCGTTACAATTAATCTTTGAGAATCATTTACACCATAGTAGGAGGAATTAATACCTAAAGAAAACATCTTTAAAACGTGTCTAGCCTATACAAAATTTAATTTTCGTCTTGATAAACATACTCCACTACCCACTATTCGAAAAATATATACAATAATAGCCGAGTGATAAAAAGGGTTAGACAAATATGTGCTGTCCTTCAGCATGGGTTTGATTCCCGGCTGAAGCAACCCCGTCATGCTTCAGTCCGGGCCAATCTAGCAGGGGAGCAGTTGGGTCCTGGTTCTACCATCGGGCACATCCCGCGATTCACCTCATGTTGGGCCAAGGGCTCTCTGGTTCTGGCAAGTTAATGATTAATCGGGTTATGAGTGCACCCAGATATTTGGATTATTAAAAATAAAAGATAAAGACTCTATTAGTTTAAATTGTATATTTTTATAGAAGATATTCTCTTATTTGAATTTATAATATATATTTGAATTTAAAAGATAACAAATTTAAAAATTAACAATCAACCCTATATACTATAACAAAAAAAAAAATTAAAATATATAAGAGGTAAAAAATAATCTAAACAATCTATCTATATAATCTAAATAAGCAAACTACTCTAAAATATTTACGTTATAGTTATTGGATATTTTATATTAATAAAATTAGCACAATTAACTATGTGATTTTTTAAATGCCAATAAATTAAATACCACTCATCGCAATATACAATTAATTTGTGCAAGATTATTGTGAAAATGGTTGTAACAATGTAATTAAGATTAAAATTTCACGTCACTTTGACAAACCAAAGCACAAAATAATAAATAATTTTATTAGCTATTTAAATTTATTAATAAGAAATTTGTTTGTTTCTTATTAAATATCATATAAATTTAATTGAAGTGATTTTACCCAACCACATTGCGTGCAAAGCTAAATAAACATTATCTTCCTAGATATTTAAATTTTATAGAAAAAATTGAAGATATTTTTATTGGATATTTTTTTATTAATAAAATACACAATTAACTAAGTGATTATACAAATGCCAAAACACAATGATAATATACTTGAATATTTTTATTGAATATAGCTTATAAATAAGTTTTTCAGAATTTAAAGTGAATGATTTGTGTGATGTTCTTCCAAATTTTGAATTTCTTTTTAAGTACTTCTCAATATAATTTTAGATTTGCTATAACTATCACAGAAAAAATTGTTGGCACAATTTCGTTTTTGTTTTGACAAAGCCCGTATAATACACGTGTATTGTTCTAGTATGTATACACACACACACATATAATGAGAGGTCTCTATAATAGTAGTTAAAAATTTCCCGCCCATATTGATTTACTATATAAAACAATTAAATTCTGTTAAAAAAAAAACGTTGACTAATTTTGACAGCTATTGCATGTTCTTTAATTTTAACAGCTGCTATCTTTTCATACTTTAAATATAGATATAAATATATCCAAATTTTTATCATATATTGCCGAATCATAAAAATAGTAATATTTGTGTCTCATAATTTTGATGGTTATTATCTTTTCATACTTAAATAAATATCAATTTTGATTTCCACAATTCGTATTTTCTAGATTGCATACATTCCTAACTAAAATATTTTATTATTAATCAAAATTTTCTTATATAATACTTGCAGAAAAAATAATTGCATCATAAAAATAGTAGCATTTGTGATCTCATAATTTTGATAGTTATTATTTTTTCATACTTAATAAAGATCGATTTTTTTATTTTTGCAATTTGTATTTTTGAGTTTTTATACATTCCTAACTAATATATTTAATTTATTTTACTACTAAATCAAATAATGTCTTATATAATACTTGCAAAAATAAATAATGGCATAATCTATTTTTTTGCTTTTTAAATTCTGATTTATGTGATCACATACTTTCCTAATTTAACTAATATACTATTGATTTATTGAAAAGAAAATCCTTGATTACCACTTGCCAAAAGTATGTGTGATATTCAATGAACCGTATATATAATACTCCAATATTTATATATTTATACAATGATATCATCATTCTAATATTGAAGTATTTCAACATTTACAAAATACCTATTTATTTTGACAACTTTTTGGTGAAATATAAAATAATAATGAATAAGTACCATACAAAATTGAAAAACTGATGGCATAATCGAAAATAAAAATTAGGATATTAAAATACACAAAATCTTAAAAATCGTAAATAAAAACTAATATGTCAATTAAAAAAATCATTTAAATATGAAGAATATATCAATTAGCCTATCAAACCATTTTTATAAATATTTTCATTGGCTCACCCATATATGTGTATTGGCACTGCTCATAACTACATTCATTTTTGCACAACTCAGTTTTATGTCAAAAATCACAAGACAAGAAATTAGCTTTCAATCTAAAAAAAAAAAAAAAAACAAATGGCCCCAATTTTGACCCTTATCAAATACTTAAATATGACAAAAACACAGTGGGCTACTCAGCCTTGTGTGTGTTTATGAGAAGTCAACGTATAATAATAAAACACAAATACACATTCTGGAGTGCGTTTTCCACGATGCTCAAGTATGATAATATACTTGTACGTTTTGTTTATAATAATGCAAATACAAATATCAATTAATTAGCTAATGTTAATTTTAAATTTAAATATACTAATTGTAGGGAACATAATACATAGAATGATCAGAAAAACACATGTCGAATAGTATATGAAACACTTAACTGAAGGACATTTTTATGTAATTAGGGATTTTATAGTTGTAATTTTGATATATAGTTATATAATCTGATTTTTTGAGACATGTATTGTAAAATTTTTCTTACATATTTGTACATTTTATATGCATTTAATTTATATGATCGAACACAACACATTCTGTATTGCATGGGTCAAAAAAATAGTGATTTGAAAGAAATGAAAATCACCATTGATTCTTGGCAAGCAGTTGGCAAGCAGTAATAATAACGTTGCCAAAGCAAGCAGGCTGTCCCATTCTCAAATAGGCAATTGTTGCTTGTTGGTATTGCCAGCTGCCATTCCCGATTTTTTCCAAATTGTGCCAGAAAAAGGATATGGGCTGGTCGCGGGTGCCCTAAACTGGACAACTCTTGCAATTGGACTGTCGATGTTACAACTTACATATATATTCGGCCCACACTCAAATGGGTTTGGGGTGAGCTGGACTCAATTTTTCAGTTTGGTCCATATTCAAACATCTAAAACCGGCCTAAACTGTTATCAGCCAATTTAGGACCGGTTTTTAGCGGTTCGACCTGGGGTAGGCCGGTCAAAACTGGGCCAGTTGACAACTTTACGCAGCAGTAGGTGAAATTGTGAAAAGCATTTCGCTGACTGTAAAGAACACATTTGAATTCATTTGGATCGTAATAAATCGATTGTGGAAAGCAGATCTCCTTCTCATCTGAGTGGATCGGGAGCTCTCGTGAGATCGTAGCCATGCCCGTGGCAGCTTCCGCTATTTATTTCCTCAATCTTCGTGGCGATGTCCTCATTAATCGCCTCTATCGTGACGACGTCGGGTCAGTCCCCCTCGCTTCTCTCTCTTTTTGTATTTGTGCTTGAAATTGTTTCTGTGACTGTAATCTTTGTTCCCAGATTTCTCTTGCACGATTTGAATTTTGCCTTTTCTCTTTATGCTTTTGGGAAATATAATTGATGATGCGAGAGAAATGTGAGAGGATATGGGTGAAAGCGAGAAACCAAGCTAAGTTGTAGTTGTTGTGTCATTACACATTGGGTGAAAAACAAATGGGTTTTGAATCCGAAGTTGTAATCTGCACAAGAAAAATCATGTAATGGAAAGATTTGGAGTTTAAGGGCTTTCTTCAGCTGTTAGAGGCAGAAATTCAGAGAAAGAAAGATGATTGACCCATTGTTTTTGTGAGATGACTGTCATTTTGATTTTAGAAAATGAAATAATTGAGGCTAAGAACATGTCAGAGGCAGGTCTAGATTTCAAAACAAGTAGCAATTGACATAATGCTTTCATCTGGCTTTCAAATATCAGGTTTTTTATTGCTTGCATTAGCTGCCTCCCATTCAAAAAAGGCAACCCTTATTTGGGTACTTGAAGCTGCTATTGTGCTGTCAGGAACAACTCATATTTTCTTCCTTGTGAATAGTTCCATCAAAAGAATTAACCATGAAACCCCCTTGACTATTTTTACAAAGTATTGTTTGCCAATTGTTATGTCTTCCGTTCCAACAAGAGATAAATCAGCTGTGTCTCAATCAATTAACTTAAAGTACCTGCCACCTCTGCTTAACGTGGTAAAATAGACTAAGGCCCTTCCATTCTCTACAAATGCACTTATTTCACAGGAAATTGAAATCACAGACTCTGCACCATCTCATATGGTTTCTTGCTCATTAATAGCATACACAAGCCATAAATCTTTAGATAGCAACTCAAATATAGATGTGCAAGTAACATAAGTAGCCCCAAAATCAAATAAGTTCATGAAAATTTTCTTTTAGCTTAGGATGTGTATAGGATTTTAAAACATGGGGCTCTACAACAATTTGATCACCCCTATACCAGGTAGACAGATTTCCATTTTGGACATGGATAAAACAAAAAGCATTAGGGATTTATGCCTTTTATCATTCTCACGTTACAGGTTAGTGGAAGACTCATTTATCTACAACAAATTATCTTCCTCTAACAGCATCGATCAACAATATGGTGTCCATTATGTATATCTGAGGGTAACTACTAAATTAAAGAACCACTTATACTCAAGACATAGTTTCAGATTGTGTAATGTTCTTGTACTTTGTCCTTTGCCCTCTTCCATTGATCTTGTGGAAACGAAGTTGAGTTACATAGACAATAGAGGAATCTCAATCAAAATTAGGCTGCTATTATATTTGTGTTTAAATTTTAAACTGATGGCTTCAAAGTATTCAAAAATCAACAGTGCACTTGTTATTTTCAATATCAAAGTAGTGTTATAATGTTGACGTGTGTTTTGATCTGCTGGAGGACAAGTTGCCAACTGTCGTTTGTGTATGGGTCATTCGTCCAACCTTTACAAAGGCATCTGCATGTGAATATGTGGTGTGTATGGGCTTTTTACATTCATTATAACATAATGTGAATCTGTCCACCATTGCCCTTTGCTTAACACACACCAAATCTACAGTTACAATTATCTTCCGTCAAAGCTCTACGTAAGAGGTTCTATGTTTTCTTACATAATCTTTGACAAAGATTGTGTTGTAACAGCTATTCTTACATGCTCCAATATTCCTTGATGCAAATGAGTCAGAACCAGACCTCAGACCTCAAGAAGAAATGATATGCATAATTGCATACAACTTCATTCTTTGTATGATAATTGTTTTAGTTGGGACTATGAACCCCTAACTACTAATGGAATTATTAAACTAAATATGTATAACCTAATTAACCATGATTATAACTATTTGTTGTTTTAGTACTAAGTGATCCTTTCTTGATAGCTAATCACTATCTTTTGGTCTTATTGTAAATTTCTTTAGCATTCATAACTCTGGAAGTACACAACTATAATCTAATTGAGCAAACTAAATATTAGCCTTGCTAATACATCCACTATCTCATTGGTGATGAGTATTGGATCTAGCATTCATCACCTAATACACACCACCACTATACACAATAATATGGCCAGGATTGTCTCCATCCTCATCAAACTCATTAGAAATCATCGTAGCATAGATCCTATGAGGCTGATTGGCCTGAATTCCTATAATCCACACCCTGTTTTGTCTTGTTGACGACCATGAAAGGTTGAATTGAAGCTGGTTTTCAAATTCAAATGTAAAATTGATTTGCCAGTTGCCACTTGCAAAAATTCTTCTCACCACCTTCCAGAGTCCTACAACTTGATAGACAAGTGTCAAATCTGATTATCAGAATCTAAACCCTTAACTATGGTTGTTCTAGGCTTCTGAACTTTGATCCACCCATGTATTGCTAATATATTACTACTTAATTGAGTTTTTGCATCTAGTTCCTTTTCAAGCGTCGAACTGTGTGATCTTATTTAAAAATTTAGTTGTGTGCTAATTCATTTCAAATTTCATTGCCGCCATTTTCTTGAGCTTACTGTTTAATTTGTTTCTTGATCTGTATTGATTATCGTGTTCAGTTTTATCGAAATTTGATAGTTGCTTTTTCACTGTATAAAGGCAATTTTTTATGACATAGAACTGCACATTCTTAATCATTTTTATTGAAATTAATCAGAGGCAACATGGTGGATGCTTTTCGAGTGCATATAATGCAAACAAAGGAACTTGGCACTTGTCCTGTACGGCAGATTGGGGGCTGCTCTTTCTTTTACATGAGAATTAGCAACGTTTACATTGTGATTGTTGTAAGCAGCAATGCGAATGTTGCTTGTGCATTCAAGTTTGTTGTTGAGGTATATCTGCATCAGATAACTTTTGAATGTATGCCCCTAATTTATGAACTGGAACTAGCTCGTGATTTTTTCTGGAGATTTTTTTTTGCACGATGCATTTAGTGCTTGAAGAAACTAGTGAACATGTACTGATTAGGTAACGTATTGGAAATAACATCTGGGAGTTTAAAGCATCATCAGTTATATTTTTCTCTCATTATTTAGTTTCAATTGACATAATTTGGAGCATTTCTCCCTCCTCTAAATTTGTCCTGTAAGATAAAGAATCAGAATTGTAGCTAGTTGAAGCCATGTACTTTGCATCACCATTTATTAGTCTGAAGGAGGCATTAATACACTCAAATTCTTTTATTAGATACTTCTTTTAGATTCCTTGACGTGTTTATCTGCTTTTTGTGCAGGCAGTCACATTATTCAAGTCTTATTTTGGTGGGGCTTTTGATGAGGATGCTATTCGCAATAATTTTGTTTTGATATATGAACTGTTGGATGGTATGCCAACTGGAGTATATTGTCTTGTTAACATTTTTTTTCCGTTGTATAATTTCTATCTTTACAAGAATTAGTACATGCTGGAAAAATGTCTATTCAAAAAGTTGTCTTTGAGTTATATCTCCATGAAGATGACATAAAGTTTATTTTCGTGCACCTCCTCTCTTAGGAAAGAAAGAAAAAGAGCTCAATGGTTTAGTACATTAACTATAATCAAATTCCACAAGTTTGATTGTTGTATTAGCCACATGTTACTGTGGTAGGAAGATTATTTTGCTTGATAAGTTGCTCCAAGTGTTTTTTGGGCACTTGCTGCTCCTCTTGTACATAACAGTGAAAAAGGAATATATAACAATTTCATCAAGCCAAAATGACGAATAGCTGCATAAAAGTTCTGATTTTTTTCGCACTAAAATTGCAGAAATCATGGATTTCGGGTACCCTCAAAACCTTTCGCCTGAAATCTTGAAGCTTTACATAACTCAGGAAGGTGTGCGCTCTCCATTTTCATCCAAGGTTAGATATTCAATTACAATTTTCTTATAGATGTATTATAATTATGAAAATTTTAGTGTTGAAGAGGTATATGGCATTATTTAATTCATGAATTATTATTTTCATGTTCTTATGGGTGGATTATCCTGACTTTTATCATATGTGAGTACCAAACAGGCTGCTGACAAACCAGTTCCAAATGCAACTTTACAAGTTACTGGCGCTGTTGGCTGGCGCAGGGAAGGTCTTGTCTATAAGAAAAATGAGGTAGTCTCTTCAAATAACTCCACTACTGTCTAATATTTTCTTTGTTATTGCTATCAGGCTAGACTAAATTAGATTTCTTGATAGGTGTTTCTTGATATTGTGGAAAGTGTCAATCTTCTTATGTCTTCAAAAGGTAAACTAATCCATGTATTGTGAAAATATTTGATTAATTTATTTTAATACTTTTATCTTAATACCATTAGCAGACAATTTTATTTTATGATAATGTATATATTGACGAATCATTTCAGCAGCTGTTGCCTATTTGTCATTTGTTTTATGTAGGTAGTGTTCTACGCTGTGATGTAACCGGGAAGATTCTAATGAAATGCTTCCTTTCTGGAATGCCTGATTTGAAGTTGGGATTAAATGATAAAATTGGACTAGAGAAAGAGTCACAACTTAAATCTCGTCCTGCTAAGAGGTAGTTTCAAATTCATTTTTTAAATACATCAAATTACAACTGATAAACAGGATGCAAACAATGCAAATTTCAATGAAATGACATGTTAATGACATCATATATATGTATCTTCTTTGCTTTAATTTGAGAAGAAGAGCAAAGGCAGGTTTTTGTAATTGTATGTTTATTGCATGTGAACTTTGAGGACAGATCTCAAGCAAAATATCTTGAATGTGAACTGTTGATTGCCCAGCTCACGGGTATAGATAGTATGGGTTTGATTGTTTATGAATATTGTTTTTGCAAAATTTTTGCTAGAAAAGGTTTTTCCCCCAACTTACAATTACTTCTGAAAATTTTCAGAGAAAATACACTATTTACTCACTTTCAAGTTTCAAATTCCAATCACCAACCACATTCAATTATAATTTCAATAAAAAAATCATATCTGTTGTCATCATTACATTTTAATCTAAAAAATTATTGTACTTCAACTTTTCCAATCATGCTCACAATCAATTTCGTTGAAAAAATAGTCGTCATTACACTTTTATCACATCCCTTCACTCTTAACTTGTTGCCATGATACCCTTCATCCTTGCTATTTAATTTCCTATTATACAGTTCATTTGGCTGTGACTTTATACCTGCTTTCTGAATTATGCACGATTATTTTATCAGAGAATTATGTTCCCTGCTTCCCGCATTAGGTGTTGCAATATTGTTTAGGAGCAGTTCGTGTTCCTTTCTTTGAAATTGTTATCAACTTCTTTTGCTTACATGTACTTTGTTATTTGCAGCCTCTGCAATTATTCTGTGTTTTTCTTCATAACCTTGTTGGTTTTATGTTGGTTTGCAGTGGAAAAACTATTGAGCTTGATGATGTCACTTTCCATCAATGTGTAAACCTCACAAGATTCAATTCGGAAAAGACCGTTAGTTTTGTTCCTCCAGATGGTGAATTTGAATTGATGAAGTAAGCTAATTTTTTTAAAGTTTAATACGCGATCAACAATTTCTTGACTTTATGTTGGTGCAAGATAAATTAGTGATTATAGCTTTATTGTTGTTGTGACAGTATTTCTTGGATGTCATATGAACATCCCTTACATCCAACCGAGATTTACAAAATCTCTATGGAACATCTTGATTAATTCAAGCAGATCACATAAAACGAGATTAATCTGATGCAATCGTTTTTTTTAATTGTTCCGACAAGCCCTAATTAGGAAATCTCTTTGCTAATAAAATTCCAAGTGTACTCCCTAGAATCTCAAAGATTCTTAAAACATATTCCAGATGAAGCCCCCTTTTTTGTGTAATTGTTCAGCGTCCCATAAACAGGCTTAATGCTTGTGTTTCCTCCAAGTTTTGCTTAGCGCCAAATCATCATGGTTTCCTCATTTACATTTCTATTGTATTTGAGAGTGATAAATCCAAATAGGAGAATTAAGGGCAACTCCCCTTTACGTTCTTATTATATTCAAATATCATCATCATCATCTTCTGGACCTTAATCCCAACTATATTGGGGTCTGTGGCATGAAGTTTATAGTGTCAATTAATTGTCTAAAATTAGTAAACACTATAAATTCATACAAAAAACAAAGTAGCCAAGTTTTATGCCAGATGCCCTTCCTGTCGCAACCTTCATAAGAAGGAAAATGAGATGAAATTCCAAACCGTCATTATCATAAGTTTTTGCACTTATATGAAAAATATGATGAGACGGCGATGAGTTGAGATAGTTGCTCTAGTCATGTCTCATTACAAGATTGATATTGTAAAATTAACATGCACATCATGGAACATGACCTATATTCAAAGATTCATGTTTGCTTTTATTCCTTAAATATTTTCTTCTCTCTTAGAGCAAATAGGTTTTCCCTTGATTTCCACTTGTTTTGTTACAAACGTAAATGCCTTTGCTGTAGGTATCGTATTACAGAAGGGGTTAATCTTCCATTTCGGGTTTTGCCGACTATAAAGGAATTGGGTCGAACACGTATGGAAGTGAATGTAAAGGTTAGTCATCTAATTTCATGGAAATATTGTTGTCAATAACTTGTCACATTTCTAACACTTATTCTTCATTTTAGGTGAAGAGTGTGTTTGGTGCGAAAATGTTTGCACTTGGAGTGGTTATTAAGATTCCAGTACCAAAGCAAACTGCAAAAACAAGTTTTCAGGTGACATCTGGCCGAGCAAAGTACAGTCCTTCTATTGACTGTTTAGTCTGGAAGTAAGTTGTTTATTTGTGGCACTGCGTCATCTGAGCATTTTTACTTGTACTCCAGTGGAATAGCTTTCCATTCTCTTGAACCTAGTTCATTTACTTGTCATTTAAAAGATGAATTTGAAGGGAATGTACTATCATGTGAATACAAAGTGTAGAATTTAGCAAATCATTGCAATTGATACACTGTTCTAAATCTCTGAGCATTCTGGGCACTCCTTCATCGGGAATTTTTCCTGGCATTTTTCTTGAAACAATATATTCACATGAATAAAACTGAGCTACGATTTCCTACCGACTTTATTGAATTATCCTGTGCACAGTACGGATTGGTGCTGGAAAGAAGAAAACGGGTTGCTTTCAGCAAGGCAATCTTTCTTACTCCCTCAATTTTATTGATAACTTTATTTACTTCAAAATCAGATTGACACCGCTAGCATGCATATCGTTGTTTGCATCTCTATTAATTTGGGGATTTTTCTCCTCCAGAACTTAGTCATTTTTCTTATATTCTATATGTAAGTTGGTGAAACCAGAAAATACATATATTTTTCCTCAAAACTCCTCGATGCCAGTATCAACTAGGGCATTCACAACTGTAATCAACCAAAAGTGGGAAATGCTACTCAAAATAAGCCAATCTAGTATTATTGAATAAGTTAGCACTTGCTTATTTTTTGAACTTATAATGCGTACCCATGACATTTGTCTGCTAATACATGGTCATTGGGGATTACCAAACTGATCTTGTGGATATAGTTGATAAGTGAGGACAAATTACTGCCATAAGACATGCCTGACAAAGTATTAAGTGGAATCATGTGGGCTGAAATTCTCAAGGGGATGCATGAGAGTTTAAGATGTAAGATGACATTTGAAGATTTGTATGAGCATGTTTTGGGTTGCGAATTTGCTGCCCGCAGTACTGGGAAATGTTTGCCATTATTTTATTTGTAGAATCACTCACCTCAAAGGCAAATCATTATAGTTATACTCAGGCTCTATCTTGAATCATTGTGGGGTGACTATTGCCATACCTCTATTTAGTTGCATAGATGGAGACCAGAAACCCTGAATGCTTTTTCTGCAATTTCACTGCACAAGATCCACCGTTGGCCTATGTTGACACAGTTGTAGAGACAAAAATTTATTTCATATTTATTAACTGTCTCCCCTATTATGAGTTTAATTTACATGCTTTTATTTTGCGTTTACTAGTGGTCCTTGTCCTTTTCTCTCCTTATCAATGCCACCTTGTGTTAATATTGTGTTATATTTGTGACTTTATGTCAATGTGAAAAAGCCTAGAAGCAATTTGTTAAGCTGCTCTGTCATACTTATTACTAAGATTGATCATAGGAATGCTGGGTTCTTTGCAGGATAAGAAAATTTCCTGGACAAACGGAGCCAACATTGAGTGCTGAAGTAGAGCTAATATCCACAATGACCGAGAAAAAGTCTTGGACTCGGCCTCCAATTCAGATGGAATTTCAGGTGCCTAAGCAAGTGATATCTGTCACATGATAATAGTTCAATTTCCAGCATTGCATTATTTTCAAGTGTATCATTTGCAAGTTACATAATAAAGATGCAATTGACATTTTTCAAGTCATTTAATGATTATCCTTTGATTAAAGTTTTTTGGCTGTCAATTTTTCAAAAACATCAGTTGATATGTCGATACAGCTGGAGTCTTCTTAGATTGAAGAATAGAGTGTGAATTTTTAAATCTTGTACAATTGTGGGTTGATGGTTTTGGTGGTTTGGGAGGGGTCTTATGTAATGGGGGAAGATCACTGGAGCTTCTCTCATGGGATTTTCCGAATCATCAGCAGTAGATCATTGACCAGTGTGCCTGTGGGAAATTCAGATGTAGAAGGTAATAAGAAATAGGAAGTTCTATTATGACTTCTGCTGGACGCTGGGGTTTGTAAGTATAAAGAATAATATTAGCAAAGAGAAAACAATCAAAATAATAGACAAGAGAAAATTATCTTTGGCCTCGAGGTACATTTTAGAATCCATTTGGCGGGTATTTAATACCGGGAGCAGTAACTTAATCCAACAGGCGACTTGCTAAAATTACCAAGTGTCAATCCACTAAAAAAAGACAAGTTTTGTTGAGAAAAGTTCCTTTCAAAAGAAAGATTTATAGTGTCTTCCCCAACTACCTGATGTGAAAGGCATAGGAACAGACTGACTTGCAGTCATCTAAGTTTGGCTTCTTTGGATGTGCTTGCTTGTTGCGTTCTGTGTACACTGGTGTGGCTTTTTGCTATTTCATTGATTACTTTATTACCTCCCTTTCTTTTTGTCTTCTGTCTCCCAACTTTTTCATCATCTTTAATTTCTCCCCTAGTTATTCCACGTTCCCCACCAACAATTGTAATATGTGAAATATTGTCAGGAATGTTAATCTAATCACAGAAAGATACTATTATGTCTTTCTGCCGACAATCTTGAGTCTTCATGAATCAAGTGAGCATTAAAATCATGCCAAAATGATCATTACCCGAAATATGCAACTAAAGAAAAGAACACACTCATTATCTCCGTAGAACATTAAGGGGAGCCTGTGGTCTTGTATTGCAGGGATTTTGAGATTCTATACAATTTAAGATATTTTGTCAATCTAGATGCTTCTTACTTCTTTTCTCCTGTCTCACAAACATACCATATATGTGGCAGGTTCCCATGTTCACTGCATCTGGATTGCGTGTCCGTTTCCTCAAGGTATTCAGCAGACTTCATATGATTTTCTTGATGTTTTACAAATTATTTAGGACTGCAGTAATTGTGGTCAATTTTCTGCAGGTATGGGAAAAGAGTGGATACAACACTGTGGAATGGGTTCGTTACATTACAAAAGCTGGTTCATACGAAATTAGGTGCTAAATGAAGAGTTGTGGGCTCTTCATTCATGGCTTGTTTGGGGACAACACAATGCCTGCTTGAGTAGCACAAGAAAATCATCTTCCAACTATATGATGCCCTCTGGCCCCAACTTGGTGCGGTTTCTCTTTCTGTATTGTGTTAGATTATTTGCTGAAACAGGAAATACAAATATATATGAGATCAATGTTGTTTGTGGCAGGCTGTCGATAGACACTTGCGAATTTTAAATATTTTTCGGAGTTTTCTTGTATAGTGTAGGCCGTAATTAGGACTGCAGAGTGAGCATTACATTATTTTCTATTACATTAGCACCAATCTAAAAGGACTTATTCATGATTGTGTGAAAATCATTGTGTTTGGGACTATGAGATTTTCTTAAACGATTGGAACTGTGAGATCTGCACCTATTCTTAGAGTCAACTTGATCTCCATATTTCCTTTGCTAGAGCTGATTAAAAGAATCGCTCGAGACATACAGTATGCTGGTTTTCTTATTTTCGGTGTTTATTAGCACATTTCATTCCCCTCTTCTTTTTTGTAGTGCATATAGGCCCATGTTAGTGTTTCCATCTACCGACACTTGGAGCTAATGACATTGAACAGAAGTTGATTTTTTCAGGGACTCTTTAGTTTGAATGGCGTAGTACATAATGTGATTTGCAGTAAATGTTTTAGGTTCCATTTAGATGGGCGGATTTGAGAGGAGGATTTCAAATGACTTCACATATAGTGAATTTGAAATCTACCAAAATTACTCAAAAAATAGTTCAAATTAGGAGCTTAAGGATTTGGGATCTGAACAAGCACAATGGATTTGTTGTTTGGATTTGAAATCCTCAACTTCAAATTCATCAATTCAAATGAAGCCTTAGTGAAAATTGGAAACATAAAGTAATACATTAGGAACTTCAAATTCATCAACTCAAATGAAGCCTTAGTGAAATTTGGAAACATAAAGTAATACATTAGGATTTTGTGAAACGAAAGCGAAAATTGGAGTAGATTGCACTTTCCTACTTGTAAATGAGAATTTGGATACTTGCCTACTACATAAATTGAGAAGGTTTCCTGTCGTATCGTCTTACGTATCTACATTCGTAAGATGGGTCCCCAACACCCAAAATTGGATCCATACGCAATCTAATAAAAATTGATCTCCATTACTTTTCAAGGAACTACGGAGTTCGTGACAGAAAACGAAGCGATTTTGAATCGGCCTTCAGGGCAATACATTGACATAGTTGGAATTTGATCCCAATACTTCAGATGCAGAAATACTATTCCATTGTTGATGTCATGCTGGAGCTAAAGAAAGATGCAGAGAAGACAGAGAAAAGTGTTGTGGATGCCAAGGAGATTAAGGAGTTGGGGGATGGTGGTTGTGCATTGGCTTTGGAGGAGAAATATAGAGAAATGTAGAGTTGGGTAGAGAGTGATGATGAGATTGGAGGTGAAGGTGGTGGATGGAGATGGAGATGATGGTGGTTGATATGGCGGATGATTCACCTCATAGTGAAAATCACGGATTCATATTCATTAGAAACGATATTCGTGGTTTCAAGAAATCCTAATTACATGATTTGCAAATTTTGTTTGATTGAGGTCTTAATTAAACTGAACTTCTCCAAAATTAAACCATATAAAGAAAAAAAATTAGTACTTTTCAGTGGACTACTATTACTTTTCAGGAGGAAAAATAAAACATTTCGGGGAAATACTGAATATCTTTTATGAGAAAAACTAATATTTTTCAGGAGAAAAACTAATACTTTCTAGGAGGACTACTAAATAATATTTAGGGGATTATTAAATACTTTTCAGGGGACTACTAATATTTTTCAAGGAAAAAACTAATATTTTTAAGGGTAACTATGAATACTTTTCAAGAAAATATTAATACTTTTCAGGAAAAAACTACTATTTTTTACGGGAACTACGAAAGTACCATCGCCCCTAGTGATACTATAACACTGGCTAATATTATAAAAATGTCATTACCCCTAGTGATACTATGACATTACCTAATCTATATCTATACTATTATAAAAAGTGTGATTGAGTTTGAAGGTTTCTTGAAAATTTTGATTTGCCAAAAATATCCTTATAATAAAGTTAGCTTTAAGGGCAATTAAGTAGTTTTCTATAATGATTTTATTTTTTATTTGTTAATAATATGATTAGTGTTTTTTTGTATTCTAAAGTATTCTCTTATACTTTTTTTTTTAATTGTAATTCTTATAATATTTTGAATTTTTAAATAATATTTATTTCATATTAAACTAGATATTAAAAGCTTTCAAACCATATGTCATAAGCATATATAAAGGACTTCCTATGAGATAATTTTAGCCGTTTAAAGTTGCGTTATGTAAAAATATACATTTATATATATATAATATTTTTATTTCATTTTCTCAACAACTAAATACACCTACAAAAGGGGGAAAAAAGTATGAATTTATAACATAATGAAGAGTAAATTAAATAAATAAAATTAGTCCACTTTGTTTGATTCAAATAAATAGGAGGACAAAATATATTTTTTAAATTCACTTTGGGTTGCCAATATACCATAAAATAATAAATTATCATTTATTACTCTCCCTAAATTGTGAGATGATTTTTTCTTTGAAGTGGAGTAAGTGACACATTTTTTAGGTACAAGAAGATGGGGGTTTGAGTTCATGGAGTATTGTAGGGAAGTATATGCATTTCCAATAAAAAATAATCATCAGTTTGAAGATTAGTGAAATATAAGTTATTACTAGAGTTTAGAACAGAAAACTAATTTTGTTATCTAAGTTTTATTCATTAAATATCTATTTTTTTTAATTATGGATATACAATTTAGCATGATTTAGATTTAATTTTTTTTATTAATGCAAAAATATGTGTTATCAAATTTAATGTAAGCATGTAAAATTACTGAATTAATTATTTGAAATGCATCCAATCCAAAAAATCTTAAAAGTAATTTAAAAAAAAGACGTATCTAACCGTCAAAACTAAACAACAGAAAAAATGATCGTAAACTTAACATTAAATTCTATTTACTACTATAATACTTTTAAAATTTTCTTGAAATGAGTTGTATAAAACAATTAGTTAATAATCGAAACAATATTGAAAATTTATAACCATATCAACAATGTTATATATGTAGTCACAATATATAGTTAACTTATGTAGTTATACTAAGTAATTTCTATTTACGAGAAATGTATTATGTTTCAAAAGAATTGTTGACAAAGCGAAAAACAAATCATACATCTTCATGGATTTGCATTATTTTCTAAAAAATAAAGAAAATATCACTTATAATAAATATAATGAGGAACATATTGAAACAACACCAAGGTAATAATAATATTTGAAGTACTTTACTCATCCATCAAATACTAATAATTATTTCATGAATTTTAAATATTGATACAATTTACTGAATGTCATACAAGGTGCTTTCATTATGTTTGAGGAGGCACTAACTATATATATCCGATGTCCAATAAGTGAATACTGAACATTGATTAAATATATGACAATATTATGATGTCATAGATTACTTATCTTTCTTCCTATTTTAATTTTTTCTTTTTCTTTAATATATAGTTTGCATGGTAGATGAAAATGGATTGTGCTTCAATAATTTATATGATATAAAACATGTGACTTTCCTTTCAATTTGAATTCGTTTTATTCACTATTTTCAATCATAATTGATTAATTTAATTTATTTTTATTTCTAATATATAAATATTTAATTTAATCAGAGAGAACATGAGTCAAAATATTAAATGGTGAGACACTATATATTGAGAATTTTTATTTTCGCTATTTCCATTGAGTGGGTTTGATTTTCGCATGAGAAATGAAAATATGGTTGGTTGAATGTAGTCTAAAAAATAAATATGTGCTTAGAAATGAATTGATTTTTAATGAGTATTCTTAAGACTTTTTTTTTTATACGCAATACCCGATACAAATAAAAATATATTTTTATGTATTTGAAAATAATTCTTAATTTTTTTTATTATTTAAAATTATTATTGGTAAGTTAGTGGTGGACCCAACAATTAGTTTTTTAAGTAAGAGTGGGAGATAATGATGTAAATTTTACAGATGTGATTGACTGATAAGGTAGGAGAATATGTAACAAAAGTAGCTTTGAAAATTAGATGAAAATCAGTTGTTTTCATTCAAACACTTGATACGAAATATTTTTAATTTTATGAATAGTATAAAACTGAATATAGGTGTTTGGAAATGAGAACATACGAAAAGAAATTCCACTTTCTCATTGCTCTATATAAAAAGACACATGTAGTGAATGAAAATCCGAATGTTCTAGCTGAGTCGATCTAGGAGATAACACTCATTCCGGAGATCGAGAAATGGAGTAAGACATCAATACATCAATCAATCATGCTTGGGCTAAAAATACATTAGAAAAAGTTGCAAAAAAGTGTCAAAGCCAAACATGAAAAAGAATGAGACACTCAAAAAGTAAAACAATAGTTAAATTGACGCAAAAAAGAGTTCTCAGAATACATTTTTTCTAATTAGTCTTTAGTTTGTTAATATCCATTGTACACTGTTCAATAATAATATCATGTAAGTATTGTGTTTTTTTTCAAAAATGTCCTAATTACCATATTTCACCTACTAAAAAATTTAATTTTAATCTTGCAAATTTTATTTTAGAATCAAAATATACGAGTGACACTTACTATATATACAAAACAATTTAATAAAAAAATCATTCCAATTTTAAAATTTAATTTAATTAAACTAATAAATTATCTGGATTACGTGCAACGCACGTACACCTTACTAGTATTACAAAAATACCACTATCCCCAAATATCACAAAAATACTACTGTGGGCTTGGGCATGGATCTGTTTGACGGATTTTGACCGTTCAGACAGTCTGACATAAGTTTTTGCCTAAATTAAGAACCTTAGGACATGATGGTAGTGGTGTGCACGGGACGGGACGGTTCGGAGATTTGGAAATCTCCATAACCGTCCCGAAGTTTGGAGATTCTAAAAATAAATCTCCAGAACTGAACCATAGAAACAAATCTTCGTCCCGAACCGTACCAAAAGTTCAGGACAGAGATTCGGTTCTAATGGGACAGTACGGTACGGTTCGGTTTGGGACGGAGATTCGGAGATTAGTAATAAATAAAACATACAAATTTGAAAAAAAAAAGAAAATAAATATAAAAATCACCAAATTGATATACTTTCAGTCTCTTTTTAATGTGGTCTCAAAATAAAAACTTAAACCATAATAGGCAACCCAATCCTAAATTCTAAACTTAATAACCTCTATAATACAATATATTCTATTATTTGGGCAATTGATCTTCTATTGACTAAGAACAATTATAATTAACTAATAATTTTGATAAATTAATATGAAATAAAAACTAATATAAATTTATAATATTAATATCTCCTACTTAAAAACTTAACATAATCAATAAAATTATATTTATAATTTATGTGATGTGGTAAAAAAATTAAAATATAATTTATTTTTATATTGTTATAATATGGTACTATTACTTGTTTGGAGTATGTTTCTCTTTTAAGTTTTAAGTGCAATTTACTAATCATTTCACTAATTTTAATTTCAAATGATTTACTCTAATATTAATATTAAAGTATTTTAAAATTCATAATAGTTGCAGTATTATGGTTTTTTTAGAAATATATATTTTATTCAATTTAATTTCAAATAATTTGTAGTTAATTCAATATCAAATATAAATAAAATGTATACGTATTTATATAAAATCTTTAAAATCGGTTCTAGTTTCGGATCCTCGGTTCGGAGTGGTTAGGTATGGTTTGGTACAGTTCTCGGTAAGGGTATTTAAAAATCTACAGAACCGTACCATAAATATTTCCGGGACGGTACGGTTCCGAAAAAGTCAAAAAGCCAATGGATCCTTTCGGTTCTGAGATTTTTCGGTCTGGATATCGGTTCGGTTTCGGTAATGTCCAAGTCCCGCACACAACCCTACTTGATGGTTATGTTTCCATGGTCCATCCAGTTTCTAATGTTGAAAAATGAATTTTGAGAATTTATTAGTTTTCGTGTAAAAATTGGTATCATTTTGGCTAAATAAATGAGAATTAGTTTTATGTAAGTTTTGGAAATAAGAATATGTTTGGTTGGGTAGTTTTGAAATAACATTTTATGTATATAATAGTTTAAAAAGTTGATAATGTTTAGGTCCACTTTCAACATTTAATTTGAGTATATAATATTATACTTGTTAGAATATAGGTGGTGAGCCTCATTAGATATATAAAGTTTTAAAATAAGATTATTTTAAGTATATAGAGTTGGTAGTAGTGGGTCTCACATGTATAATTGGATGAAAAGATGAGAATAATGATTGATAAGTGATGTAATTCCTCTAATCCAATCTTCTCCAACCCCTGGAGGTAATCCACTAGGTAACAGTGACTTTGATACAAAATGGTGACAAATTAAGCTAGCCTTGATTACACATTACCGGCTTTGCTTCGACTCAAACTTCTTCACAAGACGGGTACGTCCCCGCTACTTTAGCTCCTTTAGTCTCTTGGATTTGTTCACACAGCCCTCCAACAAGTCCAAAACTTCTGGTTCGAACTGGAACCCCACTACACTTCCTTCAACCTTGGTTGTGTAGTCCCTTTTTCTTTAAACAAGATTTTCGTATTCAACAGTGAGAAGTTGTCTTTCCTTCACTGAATGTGTTGGATTGATTTCCTTCGAGTTTTAGGCTTGAGGATAGTATTGAATACTTGAGAGATTTTTGCTCTTATTTGCAGGTTAGTGTCTGTTGCTTTGCATGCATTCGTAACCTTCTCTCAGTGTATTTCTCAGCCTTTTATAGTGCTTGTTTGAAAAATATTTCCGTTAAAGAGATAGATGTATTTTTCAAACTACACTTTCAGGTTGTTGGCTTGTCTTGTCTTGCAGCTTGATGTAGACTGATCCTCGACCATCGTTTCGGCCTTTCCTGAGTCTTTGCAGGTTTTCAGGGACATCTTAATGGTTCCTTGCTTTTTGCACTATTTCAACAAAACAACTTTAAGGATGACAGTATGACACATACCTACTTTCAGCAAACATTTGACATTGCTTTGACAACGAACCTCTTCAGCTTTCTTGAGTCCTTTCTGCTGCATAACCTCTTTGACAGTCAACTCCACTTATCTGGGAGTGATTTCACTGTATGTCGTCACGACGAGATGCTTTTCTCACTTGACTGAGACTTGTCTTCACTTCACTCAACTGCCACACTTCTTCATCTTGGTCTCCAGTCGACTCCTGCAACCTCCAACTAATTGGCTGCTTCCATCAACTAATAGAGCCCTATCTATTACAAGTTGATTTACAGTAGACTTGGGGTGCCAACTTCCTAAACTAAGTTTTACATGGTATCATCAAAATCTATTACATAAATTTTCCAACATAGGGTAGTGCATAGAGTTGAAAATTCAAATTATAGGTTTGAGATGATATTTTATGGAAAAATGGAAAGTGAAAATGATGATTCCATTGAAAGTTTCATAAACAAACATGATTTTATTCTTATGAATAGTTGAACAATGGAAATGGACACTTGGAAATATAAACATACATACATGGCCTTATTGTTTGGGCACTTTGCACTTTGAAAACTAAGAAAGATAGGTTTATGTCTCGAGAGTAGGAATTTAAGCCTTTCCTTGGCGAGCAAATTCGGGTATAAGTTAGATATATTTCAGGAACATGTATATATTACAAATGTTAAAACAATGTCTTCAATTACTGTAAAGACACGAGACTCTGCCATGTTTGGGGAAATCAAATGATTGTGCAGTCATTCTTGTTAGTAAGCTTGAAGATGACATGCTTGATCTTTTTTACTCATAACATGCAAATCAATAAAGCCCATAAAAGAATTTTTTTTTTTTTCTGCAGAGTTTGTGTCGGTACAACTTGAGAGAATTTACCAATTAAGGTATATTTATTTAAATTGGACAGTCATCACTTCAAAAAAGAAAAAAAACTGGACAGTCGTCATCTGTTTTCTTCCTTTGAGAAGGATCCTGTGTATAAATTTTGAGACCTTATAAAAGTTTTAGGAGTAGCCAAGTTTAATATATCATTAATTCCCATTTTAGTTTTCTAGGTTCTTGGGTGCAAAATCTCTTATCAAAGTTTTATAATAAAAAATTCTAATTTTTGATAATCAATATATAGATAACATAATTAGTTCATTCAATCAATCTTATAGCATATTTAATCTCAAATAAGACTTAAACACTTTTCAAATTGAAAATCTTCTTTCCTTTAGTAACCGATGTTGTAAAAATCGACCTATGCGCTCCTAAGCCGATCCGATTTTGCTAAAATCGCCCAAAAAAATTGTTCAGGCCAAAAATCGGGCTAGGCGCCCGCCTAGGCAGCCGAAAATCAGGCCTAGGCGGCCAATAAATCGGGCCTAGGCCCCCGCCTAGGCGGGCTAGGCGGCAAAAATCGGCCAAAAAATGGTAAAAAAAAGAAGAAGAGAAAACAATACTATTTCTAGGCGTCCTAGGCGCTAGACCACCGCCCGACTAGCTCTTAGCGATTTCTGCAATCATGGTAGTAATAGTCACATGTATCATCAACAATATTTTATAAGCAACACATGCATTTCAAAAATTATTTATTATGATATAGTTTAATACGAAGCATTAAATTCTTTTGTTAACATTTATTTCAAAGCCTCTGTTAGAAAATTGTTATATAGATTTTGATGTGGCGAAATGATTTAGGGATAATTACAAAAAACCCCTTAAGATTTGTGCTAATTACAAAAAAAATTGAGAGTTTTTGGAAAATTAAAAAAAAAAACCCTTGATGTTTGATATTGTCTTACATTTTTCTCATTTATATGCGAAAAATATTTTAAAAAACTCCATGATATTTCTAAAAATATTACAGTTACCCCTTTAAATGTAAAGTAAAGTCAAACTTAAGGGGGCTTTTTGTAATTCTGAAACATCTCTGTTTTTTTTTTTGTAATTAGTCCGAACTTCAGGGGATATTTTGTAATTATCCCAATGATTTAATATAGTAGGATAGAAACCCCCCACCCATTTTTATAATTTTCTTTTAGTTGTGTCGTCGCGGAGTTAATAAAAGTTGTCATTCAAACAAATGAAAAATCAACAAGATGAGAAGTCAACATAGTTAGTCCATAGAAAAAGTCTGTCAAAGATGGAAAATAAGGAGTAAAATGACCGCAGACATACTGCAAAGTCGAGAACTACAGAGTTGCTGCAACATTTTCAACTAGCTAAATGAGCTGCAGACCCAATGGCGTAATTGCAGAGTACATTTTGATGCTGCAGAGTGAGACCGCCCATCCAAGTCAGAAGAACTGAACCCATAAGGGAATTTAGAATCCATGAATTCAAATCTAAGCAGGAGAAAGACATAATTCTAAATATTCATCGTACGAGTGAAGGACGACCATGACCATTGGCATAACGAAATATCAAACGTACATCACAACTAAAAGATAAGGAAGGGGATCCATCAACTAAGATTTGAACGACTAGGGTTGCGATTGGATGTGGAAAGGATTCCATTTTTGTTTTGTTGGAGATTTTTTTTTACCAAACATGCGATTGTTTATGGAAATTTTCTGAAAATATACTATTCTCTTACTTCTACTTTTTCTCTTATCAATCACATCTACACATATTTTCACAAAAAACTAATCATTATTACACATCCTCCAACAAATTTCATTATTCACTCACTCACACATTTCTAACTATCAATCATATCCAATGATTATTTTACTATTTTTAAATCAAATCAACTTTCATCATTACTTTTTCATCTTACATCCAATCACACTCTCAAAATTCATTTTTTTCTTTCCAAAATTTCTTTTACCACTATTCTCTAGCAAAATAAAAAATTTCAAAATAAAAGCATATCCAATCGCGCCCTAGGTTTGTCAAAGGATCTTTCTCTTTTCAACAGTAAATTCCTAAGCCTTATCCATATAAAGGATGCTCAAAATAATGTTTTAAGAACCTTTGCTATGTGTCACTATACATATTTTTAGGTTGTCCATTTTAGTTGATTTTTAGTATTTCTAGTCATTATTTTCTATTTGTTTTGTATTTTCTAGCTCGTGTTATTGCAAGACATTTTATGGCGCATGTTGAGCAGAATGGAGCAATCGGGGCAGATTTTGGATGATAATAGAGCACTTCATATTCTGTGACAAAATAATAAAATCAGTTCAGTGAAATGTTTAAGTTTTACTCATTTTGTTGGGAAATTTATAGTTTAGATTTTGATGAATGCCATGTAAAATTTAGACTAGAAAGTTGGCATCCCATTTTCCTTGTAATTTGCATTGTAATAGATAGGGCTGTACGAGCTGAGTATGCCTGGATATACAAGAAGTCAACTGAAGACTGAAATGAAGACTCCGCTGTGAAACAGTTGAGTATGGCAAGGAGGATAAGTCAAGAACTCGATTGAAGAAGTATCACCGATACTGTTGTGTGAAGTGTCGGTCAAGTCAACTCAAGAAGCCAAGTCTCAAGTTGAAGTGACAGATGAGTCATCCATTGATTGAAAGCAAACTCGAAGTCACTTGGGGAAGTTAGAGAACTGTGCAGTCAAGTCAAGACAACTGAAAAGAATCCGTTGCACAGAAGTCAAGAATATTACCTAAACAAGTAATACTTCCATGCTGCCATGTCTTAAAAGTGTTCATCCCCAGAAGCGTGCAAAAGGAATAAACCAATGGGAAGATCGCACCTTGACGACTCAAAAGTCAACATTCATTTAATACGAGGATATGTCAACATCAAGGACTGCAACAAGACAAACCAACGAACACAAGTGACTTTTGAAAATCAGTCTATCTCTTCAACGGGTAGATTTTTGAAAGTTCACTATAAAAGGCTGAGGAATCACTTTGAGAAAAGGTAACCTTGCATACCCGAGCATTCAAGCAATTATTCATATCAGAACCTCGCAAAATATTCTCAAGTTATTCAAGCAAAATCCTCAAGCCCTAACTTTCGAAGGAAATCGATCCAACACGGCAAATGAAGGAAAGACAACTTCAAACTGTTGAAGAGAAAACTTTTGAAGAATCAAAAGAGTCTACATTCCAAGGAGGATTGTAGAAAGGTTCAAGGTCGAACCGTCTCAAGTCATTAGAGGACTTCGTGATCAAATCCAAGAAGCTTGAAGCAAGTGAGTCAAGTAGCAAAGCGTACCGCCCTGTGAAGAAGCCGAGTCGGACGAGAAGCCAATCAGTGACCAAAGCATCTCCGATCGAGTCCCAAAGGATCAAGTCACCGTGTGATCAAGACTTGTATCCGGACCGATAACCACTTTGTACTGATCAATACTTAGTGGATTCCTCCAGGAGTTGGAGAAGAGAGGAGTAGAAGAATTACCCCATCTTCGAACCTCTATAAAAATTATTGTGTCATTTACATTTCAGCATTTTTAGTTCTGCATATTACTTTATATCTGCTGATAATTTGCTATCCAACTGATAATTAACAAAGTGCTAAAACCAAGTGTTAAAACAAACTTAAACCAAATTCAAGAGTGTTAAGTCTTCCGATGAAAATCTCATCACAACCAAGTTAAGGTTTAGACTAAACAGCTGAGTTATTCTATCAACAACTCAATCGAGTCTGTTGAGTGGATAACTCTGCTGGTTAACTAACTTAGCTGTCCCTCAAGGACTTAGCTGTGTATTTAACTCTGTATTATTTTAAAAGGACTAAAATAAAAAAGGTGGTAAGGTTTATTCAACCCCCCCTTCTAAATCTTACTCACACCCCTTGGGACCTACAAGTTGTATCAGAGCGGTTGGTTCATTGAGCCTTCCGCACTGGTTACTGAACTAGATCTCCAATCTTTCAAAGAAGTTTTTAACACTTGTTCTTTAAAAAACCATTTTTAAACAGCAAAGTTATTATCATGGAAGCAAATTTGACACGCATTCCTATGTTCACCATTGAAGAATTTGATGACTGGAAAATACGTATGCAGGCTAATCTATTAGCTTTACATGATGAGATGTGGATAGTGATAGAGGATGGGCCACTGCAAATAATGAAGGTGAACACAACAAAAGGAGAGTCTGCAGCACAAGGAGAAGAGGTCTTCTTCTCTAGACCATCTATGGTTGAAAAACCAAGAGCTGAATGGACAAATGATGACAGAAAAAGATACAACCTAGACAATGTGGCCAAGGATATACTTTACAAGACTTTGGACAAAGCCATGTTCAACAAAGTCAAATCTTGCAAGACAACCAAAGAAATCTGGGATAAATTAACTTTAATTTGTGAAGGATCAGAGCAAATTAAGGAAAATAAGTTATCTGTTGCTGTACAAAAATTTGAAAATTTTAAAATGCTTGCAGGTGAAACCTTGGATCAGCTGGATGCTCGATTCACTGAGATTACCAATGAACTATCTGCACTTGGGAAAGAATATACACAGAAGGAAATGTGTATGAAGATTCTAAGAAGCCTCCCAGCTGAATGGGAAATGAAGGTCATGGACCTAAGACATTCAATGAACCTCACCACAACATCCAACCATGAGCTATTCTCAGATCTCAAAGCCTACGAATTTGAGCTGAGAAGAAAAGATCAAGAGGAGACAGCTATACCCAAAATAGCTGCACTCATAGTCAAGGATGGGAAGAGAGCTGAGGTCAAAGAAGTCATTGACCAGGAGGAGATTGCCCTGATGGTTAAAAGATTCAACAAGTTTTCAACAAGAACTACAAAAGAAACAAAGGTGAATCCTCCAGAAGGCATTCAGATCCCTCCAAGTCAAGAGAAGATAGGCCACCAAAAAGAGCTGAGCATCAAAAGGTCGAATATCAAAGAGCTGACAACTCAAGAAATGAAAGAGCTGACCAAAAAGTTGAAAACCTGTGTTGGAACTGTAGGCAACCAGGACATTTTGCTATTGACTGTCCATATCCTGTAGTCAACAAATACATGAATGAAGAAGAAAGAAGAGTCTTCAGAGAAAGAAGACAAGAAAAGAAAAAGGCCATGTTGGCTGCGAGATCACGAGACAATTTAAGTCAAAAGAAGCGGCAGACTCGAGAGAGTAGTGAAGCTGACTACTCAAGTGACTCTGAAGAAGAAGCCTTAATCTGTCTAATGGCCAAAGAACAAGACCAGCCTGACCAAGAAGATGAGGTACACTCTAACTCATCTCACTCAGATTCTAGTGATAGTGATTGTGACACACACACTTCATCACCCACTGATCTTTATGATTCATTAGGCAAAATGATGAAAGACTTTGAGCACATTAAGTCCTCACACACACTATTAAATGAGGAAAATAGCCACTCAAAAAGCCAAAACTCACAAATGACTAAGGAGCCGAGTTCTCTAAGTCACATAGGCCGATGAGAACAAAGAGTCAAGGCCGAAAATGCTAAACTAATAAAGCGAAAATAGCTGCTATAGAAAAGAGGGAAAATGATCTCAAAAATGTGATTGCTTCATTCACAAAGGCATCTAAATCATTGGATGACCTTATTATGAGCCAAAAAGAATGTGGAGATAAGACAAGCATATGATTCAATTCCTTTGTGCACAAGAAAACTCCAGAGTGATTTTGGAAAAAAGGATCTTCAAGTAATGAAGCATCTCAAAAATCCAAGACACCAAATGTTGCACACACATTCATTCCAAAGCACAACCACAAACAAACTGGCCTTGGTTATAAAGGAAAAGGAAAACAACCAGTTGAGTATGCTGAGAGGACAGCTGAGAAGAAATCCAGCAGAGTGCCTCAACAAACTCCAAAAGGAAGTACTCTGTGAAGAAGAAACAGAGCTACCAGAAATCCCAGAAGTTCTATCAAAGGAACACATATGATGGGAATGGTAAAAATTATCCAAGCCAAGCTGATTGGAATAATGTGAAATATCAGTAAAGACCCATGGAATACAAGCCTAAATGGCAAAGACCTAGACCTCATCAAATGTTATTCCAAAGGCAAAAGAGCTATCATCAGCACACATATGCACCCAAGCACTACACTCAGAAATATCACAATTACTCAAAGAAGGCAATTGCTAAAACTCACACACAGGCATACAGACAAAAGAGATAGCTGTATGAACCTAAAACCCCCAAGAAATTTTCCAAAGTGAATTATGATTATGGCACAGATAGATGGCAACCTCTTAGAGTCAAATCATTTGGCTATCGGTTGGTTGGATCATCTTACAGTACTAACCCCCCTCAGGACCCAGACAAGTATGGGTACCTAAAAACTAATTTCCTTAATTGCAGGTTCATGGAACATCTTAGTGCCAAGGAACCTGGTACATGGATAGTGGCTGTTCCAGACACATGACAGGAATCAAGAAAAATCTATCAAAATTCAAGGAGATTAGAGGCGCAAAAGTCATATTTTGAGGAAATGAAGCTCCGGGGGAAATAAGAGGCACTGGATCCATCAAGAAAAATGGATTAGAAATCATAGATATTGCATACGTTGAAGGCCTCAACTTCAACTTGTTAAGCATCAGCCAACTCTGTGACAAGGGCTATAATGTTGGATTCAATATGGGAGTGAGCCAAATCAAAGACACTGAATCAAATGAAGTAGTGTTGCAAGGATCCAGACAAAAGAACATGTATGTGGTAGATTGGTCGAATGCCACACCAAGCACTTGTCTGCTAGCAAAGAGTACAACCGAATCAAGTTGGCTGTGGCACAAGAAACTGAGTCACCTGAATTTCAAGACAATTAACAAGCTTGCAAGGAGTAATCTTGTAGAAGGACTGCCAGACTCAGTGTACAAGAAGGAAAGTGTTTGTGATGCATGCCAGATGGGAAAGCAGATCAAATCATCATTCAAAGAGAAGTCAAGTCCATCTTCAACAAGGATATAACATTTGTTGCATATGGATCTATTTGGTCCAGTTGAGCCATGTAGGTCCCAAGGGGTGTAAGTGTAAGGTTTAGAAGGGGGGGGTTGAATAAACCTTACCAAATTTTCGTTTTAGTCCTTTTAAATATTCAGAGTTAATACTACACAGCTGTGTCCTTGATGGACACCAAGTTAGTCAATCAAGAGAGTTAGTCTCTCAACGGACTCAACTCGAGCCGTTGATGGATTAACTCACCGTTGTTAGTCTAAATTAACTCACCATGGTTTTGTTTTCATTGGAAGACTTAACACCCTTAAATTTGATTAAGCAAGAGTTTAGTGCTTGGTTTAGTACTTATAAATTATCAAGTGGATAGCAAATTTATCGTGAGATATAAGCGATTAAAAATGCGAATTAAAGTCTTTGAAATGTAAATGACACAATGAAATTTTTATAGAGGTTCAAGATGGGGTAATTCTTCTACTCCTCTCTTCTCCAACTCCTGGAGGAATCCACTAGGTAATGATCGGTATACAAAGTGGTAACATCCGGATCTGTCTTGATCACACAAATGACTTGATCCTTTGGGACTCGATCTGAGACGCCTTGATCACTCACCGGCTTCTTGTACGACTCGGCTTCTTCACAGGGCGGCGCTTTGCTACTACAACACTTGCTCAAGCTCTTTGGATTTGATCACGAAGCCCTCCAAAAGCTTAAGACTTGGTTTGACCTTGAACCTTCCTACAATCCTTCGTGGAATGTAGACCCCTTGATTTTTCGTGTTTTCCTCTTCAACCGATTGAAGTTATCTTTCCTTCACAGGTGAGTGTTGGATTGATGTTCTTCGTAGAGTAGGCTTGAGGATTGAGAATGTTTGATTTTCTAATAATTGCTTGAATTTTTTTAGTTCGTGTCCGTGACTTGTGTCACTCTCATATGTCACTTTTCTCTTATTCTCAAATAAACTCCTCGGCCTTTTATAGTGATCTTTCAAAAATTTGCCCGTTGAAGAGATAGGCTTATTTTTGAAAGTCACTTGCGATCGTTAGCTTGTCTTGTTGCGATCCTTGGAATTGCCATTTCCTCGTATGAATTGTTCTTTCACCTTTTCGTAGTTCGACACGGTGTAGTGCTTCCCATTGGTTCATTCCTTTTGCACGCTTCTCGGGATGAGCACTCCGAGAAAGGTGGTATGGAGATATTACTTGTTTAAGTAATTCTCTTGATTTCTCGTGCAACGAATCTTTTTACTGATTATCTCGACTTGATTGCATTTCTTTGCTTTCCCCAGGTGACTTAGAGTTAGCTTCCAATCATTGGGTGACTCTTGTCACTTCAATTTGAGACTTGGCTTTTCTTGAGTTGACTTGATCGATACTCCACTCACCGCATCTCACCGCTTCTTCATAGAGTTCCCGTCTACTCTTCTTTGCCAAACTCACTTGCCTCGCAATGTGAGTCTTCCTTCTAGTCTTCATTGTCTTCTTGCATGTTAGGCGTAGTTGACTTAACTCGGCTTGGCCACTCTATTTATTACAATGCATTTTACAACAAAAATTTGGGGTGCCAACTTTCTATTCTAAGTTTTACATGGCATTCATCAAAATCTAAACAAGAATTTTCCTAACAATTTCCCCCTTTTTGATGATGCCAAAACTTAAACCATTCAAAAATGCAAATAGCAAAGATACATACTGAGATAGTGTATTGACATAGAATGTATGCGCATAATCAATCCTTTTATTGATTATAACATTCTTGTTCTTCTACACAATCAAGTTTACAAGGTGTATCAGCACATATTTGTCTACAAAAATAAAGAATTTATAGCTTTATTACGTAAGACTTACATTGTATGTATTTACATAATAAAATACACGAAGGGTGGACAAAGAACACTTCATCTCCTTCGTGTCTCCTTCTTTCATCTTGTTCAACATCTTCTTCTCTTCTTCTCTTTTTCTCATCGTCACCGCTTGCCTTCTTTTTCTTTTCATATGCCTTCCTCCCCTAGCTTCATCTCTTCTTAATCTTTCCCCTCTTTCCTCCCATAGCCGAGTTTGTCTCTTGTTTTCTTCTTTCTTTTTTTTGCACACTCGGCGTTGCTTTTAGCCACTTGCAAATTTGCTACTTGGTCAAGTTTCCACCCAAAGAGATCCCACCTTTCTTTCCGGATCTACGTATTCAATATTTTTGGGCGAGGCCTGTGGTCCAAAACCTCTTCCTCCACCACTACTTTTCCTCTACCTCTGGGCGTGTATTGTCTTGGGGTCTTCTTCTTTCCGGTTGAGTGACCAAATAGAGTGACTAGCAGTGCGATCGACCGTAGTCTGCCGCTGTCGCTTCTTCACATAACGTGAGACCCTTTTCCCGAGACAAGTCCCAAGCTTGAGCCATAGACATTTTTGCAAAGTATCCTTCGGATGCGGCGTTTTAAATTCATCAACTGATCGTGGCTCGTCCCGACATCCGAAATGGCATAAGTGTCTCTCGTCTCACCGGAATGCCTCCATGTTCTTTCAAGATGTTCATAACCCGGGCATCCATTCTTCCTTCCACTTCCTTCATCCCCGCTTCAATTGTTTTTCTCTTTTCACCATAGATATAGCAGAGTGTTGGAGTGGCGAGTCACAGGGAGTTTGGCTTTGATAATGTCACCGTGTGATGTGACCTTGTTGGGGGTTTGTGCAATCATCAAGGTCACATCCGCCGATCCTTCCCCCTCAACAAGCTTTCCTTTCTTTTGTTTCAACACTTCCTCACCGATTTTCCCTTCACAAATTCGCTGCTCCTTCCTTCTCAACTTCGAGATCCCCTTGCGCTTTAGGTATTCCTCTTCCCCCTTTTTGGCATCATCAAAGGAGAGAGGAACGTCTGAAACAGAGACTTGCAAGCGGAAGTCGAGCCTGGCGATAGTTGAGTTTTGTCTCGAGTCTGCTGCAGAGTATGCATCACGAAATTCGGATCGAGTAGCGTTGGACTCTCGACATCGACTTCATCTCACCGGCCATGAGAAGGTGAATTTTGTATTCATGGTTTCTTCCAAACGTCGTAGATCACTCTTGTTTTGCTCACGCAGCCACTTAATCTCGGCAATGTGAGCTTCATGCAGTGCTCAATATGTTCCTCGCCTTCGTTTTTGCATCGGCATTTTTAGCTCTCTATACCAACTTGTTGAACAATGTCCTGAAGTATCTAACTTGTTCCACACACATTGTTTCTTCTTTGTTGCCACCATTCCCCGATCCTGACCGTTATGCCCTTAAGTCGCGATGAGATTGGCATCTCTGTTGTCGATCAACGCATGTCCATAGAGGCCTGATGCCTCTCCATCCATTCAATCTCGGCGAATAATGCCTTGAACACTTCATGGACTTCACCGATTCTTCCGTTGCGGTGATGGCCCATGCAAAACAAAATCATAATCACCGAACAATGGTGCCTCGATTGAAAAAGCGGAGCTGTGCAGTGGTAGCGTGCGAGTTCATTTTCTCGACTCTTCATGGAGGTCGGGTACCTCCGAGAGAAAAAGGAAAAGATTCTATAAAGGATTCATCACCGCCAATCGGGATTTGTTCGATGATGAGCGGTGCGCGTGAAGTTCTTTTAGGAATCGACTCTGCGCCTTGAGGAGCTGCGCGCAGCTGGACTCGGGTTCACCGGGTTTTGTTGTGAAGTGGACCCGCTTGTCGAGCCTCAACCGGTGTCTCAACAACCGTTGGTCTGGTCTCACCGATTTCTCCAATTGAGTAGACTTGTCCTCGGCCTTATCGAGCGTCATCGGACGATGATGAGATTTCCATTGGTGGCTCATCATCAAAATTAAAGGTTTGACGAGTAGTCTTAGGATCGACTTGCTCGTGCTTGGAACATCGCCAAATGAGTCTTTTGGATTTGTCACGGGGGATGACTCGGCTTTTTCTTCTTCGCCTTCCGATCCCGGAAAGGTTACATCGATTATCCTGGGAATCATGAAGTGCGCTTATCTCCTTCTCGGATGGGTCGATGATAGCAGGAGGATGTTCTCTACTTGACTTTTTTTACCCCGGAAGTCTCAACCTCCCGTGGGCCTTCATTACCTCCCGCAGCCTCAACTCGCAGCCGAGGCATGGACCTCCCTTTCGACAAAGTGTCACTGTCTTAGGGTCTTTCTCGTGGTGGCATCCATTGGAGTCTCAACCCCATGGATTGCACTTTCATCGCCTGCAGTGTTAACTCCCGTACATTCCTTCCTCGTGCCTCGGCCGCATCGCGGCGTCATTAGCCTTCGAGAGCGAGTTGACACCTCACCGAGACAGCTCTCAATCGCCTGGAGCTTCGTTGATGGCAACTTTCTGTTCTTCTTGTGTTTGTATTTTCTCTACTTCGCCTCCTTGATTCGTTGTGGAGTCATCTGCGGATCCTCCGACCTTGCTGCAGGTGGAGGAGTTTCCCCCTCACCGGCGCACCAACCGAGTGACTTGGAATGAGGTCACTCGTCTCCAAACTCCCGGCTATTGCGATTGAATGTTCAGCCGTTGGGGCGGTGGTAACATACCTTCAATAGGGGTTGCTCGACCGGGGTCCCCATTATCCCGGTTTCATCGCCATTTCCTTATCGCTTCTTCCGAGTGAGTGGGAAGTGTCAAGAACAACAACAACAGTGGCGATTTGCTCAACCACTCCCATTGGATCAATTTCCACCGTGTTCGAGGACTCTCCTGGTCCCTCCATCAATCTTTGCTCGTGAAGGATTCTAGATTCGTGCAATGCTTGCTGCATTTGCAACTCTTCTCGCGGCGCAGCATTCTCCGTGTCCTCATCAGCATCGAGAAGACATCAAGGAGAGGATGTGTGTGTTTCTGTGGTACCGAGATAGGGCATATCTTTGGCCTTCTCACGTGCCTCAACTTCCTCTGCTGTTTCTCCTTTTCCTTATCCTTGTAGATCTGCAGGATATCTGTGCGATTGTCTTCATCCTTTGGGAGTACAGTGGTCGACCCAAGGAAGCTCAGCCTTCCTCTTCTTCTTCTATAAACTCAGGCCGTTGGAACTGTTCCCTGGATCGACTCAATTTCCATTTCTCCACTCTCGCATGACGATTTTGAATGTCCAGGTAAGGTGGGGATAGAATCATCACATCACCGTCGGCTCTACCACTTCTTCTTGTGTCTCACCGCTCGGACTACAACTATTTCTTCATTTGCCTCTGATCGCCTTCTTCAGAGACTTGGCAATTTCATCAATTACATCCGAGACTCTACTTCTCCAAAGAGCCTCTCCAGATATCTGCTCCACCGAGTGGTCGACTCAGCCGGTTTCTCAAGCTCGGAGTGCTTGACAATTCTTCTTCGTCTCCTAGTCTGTACTGCAGGGATTTCGGGTTCGAGACGGTTTCCTCTCGAGTCTTGGGCGGCGGGGCCGTGCCGGTGTCTTTTTCTCGAGGAGCCGGCCGTCTTGACTTGTCGGTTCTCCTCTTTTGATGATCGGAGAAGGTATTTGAGTGTCCTTCTCGACCGCTGCTGCGGGGCGGGACACGGCTGCAGGGGCAGGTGACTCTGCTGCAGGGGCGGGGAGCATGTTTGGCTTTCTTTCTTTGCAGGGGCATCTTCTTAGCAAATGCAGGGCGCTTTCTTCTTGGGTGGAGAGGAAACAATCGTATCTTCAGGGTCACCGATTCCCCCTCACTCGTGTCGCTCTCTTGCGTAGGCTCTCTTCTCAGTGCGCCGAGAGAGGTTTGCTCTGAACATCCTCTTGTTAACATGGAATGCCTTCCCATGTCTAAGAGGGACTCCTTTCACCTCCATCGCCGGCCAATCACTAGGCCATATCCTAGGGATCCTCCAAATGTGCCATCTTCCTTGAAGGATTTGTTCCCCACGTTAAAGCGAGTCTGTAGACAAACTCAGCCAGTTTATTTTCTTTTTTCTCGCGATGATTGCAGCCATTACAATCAGCTTTGCTTTTGACAATTGGTCAAAGCCGCCAAATTTGATGTCAATACATTTGGCAACTATGTCCAACAGACTTGTGATAATCCTCCTTCAGCCAGCTCTCTTGTTAGTGTGTATACTATTTTATCAAAAAAGTCGGGCTTGGCTATTTCTTTCCAAGCATCCGCCAGGTTTACATCAGCTTCGTTAATCTCGATGCTGCTCCTTCACGGTAGTGAGCAATGTTCACCAAATCCTTGGCAGAGATAGTCACCGCTTTCCGTGAACAGATGACTTTATTCCTTCATCGTGAATCTCGGCATTCACGTAGAATCGCTGCGACCTCCTCCACATAGGTCATCGGATATTCTAACGTCGAAACGGTTTCAGCCGGATGTTTCCAATTTTTCAGCGATTTTCTTCACTAGGGTGTCGTCGGACCCTGTTTCACCATTCCGTCGAAATCCACAGTAGACCCGGTGTGGATTTGCTTTCCTAATTTGACAAAGTCGTAGGTTGGTTTTGTGAAGATGTCAGCCAATTGTTTATCAGTTGAGATATATTCCAAGATGATATCCTTCTTTTCAACATGATCTCTTATGAAGTGATATCTGACATCGATATGCTTTGTTCTTGAGTGCAACACAGGATTTTGAGTAATGGCAATTGCACTTGTGTTATCACACATGATTGAAATTTCTTTTTCCTCAACTTCATAGTCTCTCACCACTTTGTCTCATCCATAGGACTTGGGCACAAACAATTGCCCGCAATATGTATTCTCCGCTTTGTAGAGGTGGCTATAGAATTTTGCTTTTTGCTAAACCAGAAATCACTGTTTCCTAGCATTTGACATGTGCCTGTGCTCTTCCTGTCCACTCTGCATCCAAAGATAGTCGAAATCAATAGCCAATTAGCTTGAATCCACCTTCCTTTGGATACCATAGGCCTACTTCCCGGCTTCCTTTCAAGTATCTCAATATTCTCTTAGTCGTTGTCATATGGCTCTCTTTTGGAGCGATTGTAATCTTGCACATACACCTACAAAGAAAGGTGATGTCCGGCCCGCTTTGGCTTTGTGAGATAGAGCAATGATCCAATAAGTGCTCAGTATCTTGTTTGATCTACAGGCTTGCCATCCGCATCCATGTCCATTTTGATGATGTATTCATTGGTATTTTTACGAAGACTTCTCCTCCATACCAAACTTCTTCATTAAATCTCTGTGTATTTTGTTTGACTTATGAAGGTTCCATCCTTCACCTTGTTTCACTTGGAGTCCAAGGAAGAATGTCGGCTCTCCCATCATGCTCATTTCAAATTTACTTTGCATGAGGTTTGAAAACTTTTCACACACTCTTTGTTTGTGGATCCAAAAATGATGTCATCCACATATATTTGAACAAGCAAAGATACTCTTTTTGTCTTGAATTAAAAAGTGTTCTATCTACTTTTCCTTTTGTGAATCCATTTTTAGTTAGGAATTGTGACAAAGTATCATACCATGCTCTGGGTGCCTGTTTCAATCCATATAGAGCTTTCTTGAGTTTGTATACCTTATCTCCAAGAGTCTTCTCGCTCAAATCCGGAGGTTGTTCAACATACACTTCTTCTTCCAATAAACCATTTAGGAATGCACTTTTTACATCCATCGATATACAATGAAATCCATGTGAGCCGTGCATAGGCAAGAAACATCCGTATAGCTTCCAATCTTGCTACAGGAGCAAATGTTTCATCAAAATCTATCCCTTCTTCTTGGCGGTATCCTTTGGCTACTAATCTTGCTTTGTTTCTTACCACGAACCTTCCCGCTCATCTTATTTCAACACCCATTTGGTGCCAATAACATTTTGATGTATGGGTCTTTGCACTAATTCCCATACTTTATTTCTTTCAAACCGATTCACTCTTCTTGCATAGCTTGAATCCAATGTGTGTCGTCCAATGCTTGTGACACGTCTTGGGCTCTATTTGCGAGATGAAGCATGTGAACATGGCTTCTTGTTGAGTTCGATCTTGTTTTGACACCTTCTCTTATATCTCCAATGACAAGTTCGTGGATGGTCTCTCACCATCTTACATCAAAGTTGGAGTAAGTTAGCCGGATTGATCGACTTGCACTGTGTTGTTCTTGTGGTCACTCTCTCGTAATCACTTAGCTGCAAATTTTCCAAATGTTTTTGAGATTCACTATCTCATCTTCTTCCTCGAATTGATAATTCGAAACTTTTCCACCAAAGATAGGGACTCTTCTCGTATGGTTGGATGATTCACTTATCACCGACTCTTCAATGTCTTCTCCATTTACACTTGGCTCATCGAATACCACATGAATGGATTCTTCGCAACCATAGTCCTTTTATTGAGTACTCAGAGGCCTTGCTTTCACCGAGTATCCTAAGAAGATACCTTCATCATCTTTAGCATCAAAAGCCTTTAGATTGTCTTTGCCATTGTTGTGGATGAAGCATTTACATCCAAATATTCTAAAATATGCAACATTTGGCTTTCTCCCGTCCAAATCTCATAGGAGTCTTTGTCGCTTGTCTATTTATCATGCATCTATTTTTGAGTATAGCATGCGGTGTTTATAGCTTGACCCAAAATCTTTTAGGCATCCCCGTCACTAACATGGTCCTTGCAACTTCCTTGAGAGTTCTGCTTCCTTCTTTCTCGCTACTCCATTCTGTTTGTGGAGTCCTTGTCGTAGATAATTCATGAGCAATACCATTTTCAACACAATCTTGAGTTATTATTCCATTGATAAACTCAGTTCCTCTATCCGATCTTATTTTGATAATGGTTTGGCTCTTTTCGTTTTGAATCCTCTTCATCACCGTGGTAGTTTTTGTAGAGTTTCTTTCTTCTTACACATGAATATTGTCCATGTATATTTTGAGTAGTCATCTACTACCACCAAGGTGTATTTCTTTCCACTTATCTTTGGCCGGTTCCACTGGGCCAAATAGATCCATATGTAGCGGATGCAATATTCTTGTTGAAGATGAACATGTCTTTTCTTTGAATGAAGATTTGATTTGTTTTCCCTTCGACATGCGTCACATATACTCTCCTTCTTGTATACTGAGTCTGGAAGTCCGTCCACAAGACTACTTCTTGCAAGTTTGTTTATCGTTTTGAAGTTTAGGTGACTCACTTTTTTGTGCCACAACCAACTTGATTCAAACAGTGCTCTTTGCTAGCAGACAGTCTTTGGGTGTTGCGATTGACCAATCCACGACATACATATTCTTCTCTCATACATCCTTGCAAAGACAACTTCATTTGATTCAATATCCTTGATTTGGCATATACCCATGTTAAATCCAACATTGTAACCCTTGTCACGAGTTGATCGATGCTTAGCAGTTGAAGTTGAGTTCTTCAACATATGCAACGCCTCTGTGATTTCTAATCCATTCCTCTTGATAGATCCAATGCCTCTTATTTCACCAGGAGCTTCATTTCCTCCAAATATGACTTTTGCTCCTTTTACTTCCTTGAATTTTGACAGATTTTCTTGTTTCTCTCATGTCATGTGTCCGGAATGCCACTATCCATGTACCAGGTTCCTTGGCACTCACTGCTCCTTGAACCTCGCAATCAAGGAAATTAAGTTTTAGGTACCCATACTTGTCCGGGTCCTGAGGGGTTAGAATTGTAAGATGATCCAACCAACCTATAGCCCAATGATTTGACTCTAAGGGGTTGCCATCTATCGCCCATAATCATAATTAATCCTGGCAAATTGCTTGGGGATTTTAGGTTCATACAACCTGTCTCTTTTTGTCTGTATGCCTCCATATGTGTTTTAGCAATTGCCTTTCTTGGGTAATTGTGGTGTCTTTGAGTGTAGTGCCTAGGTGCATATGTGTCTTTGATGAAAGCTCTTATACTTTTGGAATGGCCTTTCTTGAGTTCTGGCCTTTGCCATTTGGGCTTATATTCCATAAGTCTATCTTTGATAGTTCACATTATTCCAATCACTTGCTTGGATATTTTCTACCATTCCCATCATATGTATTTCTCTTATAGATTTTCTGGGGTTTTTGGTAGCTCGCTTCTTCTTTACAGAGTAATTTTTGTTCGAGTTTGCCGAGAACTCGCTGGATCTCTTCTCACTGTCCTTTCAGCACTCAACTCGGTTTTTCCTTTTCCTTTATAACCAAGGCCAGTTTGCTTGTTATTGTGTTTTGGAGTGAATGTGTGTGCAACATTTAGAGTTTTGGATTTTTTAGACTCTTCATGGCTTGAAGATCCTTTTTCCAAAATTACTTTTGAGGTTTGACTTAGCACAGAGGAATTAAATCCTAAGCCTGTCTTGTCTCCACATTCTCTTTGACTCAAAATAAGATCATCCAATGATTTAGATGCCTTAGTGAATGAGGCAATAACATTCTTGAGGTCATTCTCCCTCTTCTCTATAGCAGCAATTTTTGCTATTAATTTAGCATTTTCAGCCTTTAAACTTTCATTCTCATCAGCTATTTGACTTAGAGTACTCAGCTCCTTAGTCAGCTTTGAGTTTTGACTCTTGAGTAGGCTGTTTTCCTCATTCAATAGTGTGTGTGAGGATTTAATGTGTTCAAAATCTTTCATCATTTTGCCTAATGAATCATAAAGATCAGTGGGTGATGAAGTGTGTGTGTCACAGTCACTATCACTAGAGTCTGAGTTTGATGAGTTAGAGTGTACCTCATCTTCTTGGTCGTTTGATCTTGTTCTTTGGCCATCAAGCGGATCGGGGCTTCTTCTTCTTGAGTCACTTGAGTAGTCGGCTTCACCGCTTCAATCACTGCTCTCTTGACTTGGTTTTCATTTTATCTCTCTAGCCCATCATTGCCTTTTTCTTTTCTTGTCTTTTCTCTCAAGACCTTTCTTTCTTCTTCATTCCCGTATTTGTTGACTACAGGATATGAGCATTCAATGGCATAGTGACCTGGTTGTCTACTAGGTTCAACATAGATATTCACCTTTTGATCACTCTTTCCATTCTTGGATTGTCACCCTTTGATACTCAACTTTTTGATGATCTGTTCTCTTGGTTGGCCTATCTTCTCTTGATTTGGAGGAGCCGAGTGTCTTCTGAAGATTCTCCCTTTCCTCTCTTGTAGTTCTTATTGAAGAACTTGTTGAACCTCTTAACCATCAGGGCTATTTCTTTGTCCAAGGTTTTGTAAAGAATGTCCTTGGCTACATTGTCCAGGTTGTATCTTTTTCTGTCATCATTTGTCCACTCAGTTCTTGGTTTTTCAATCATGACCGTCCGGGAGCAACATCCTCTTCTCCTTCACCGCAGCTCTTCTTACAAAATTGTTCACCTTTAAGATTTGCAGTGGCCCATCTTCTATTACTATCCACATCTCATCATGTAATGCTGATAGATGAGCCTGCATACGAATTTTCCAATCATCAAATTCTTCAATTGTGAACATAGGGATGCGTGTCAAATTTGCTTCCATGATAATGACTTTTAATGATAAAAAGAGTTTTGAAAGTTTAAGTACTAAAGCGAGACTTTGAAAAGTTTGGAGATCTAGTTCAAGAACTGGTGCGGAGGGTTCAATGAACCAACCGCTCCGATACCACTTGTAGGTCCCAAGGGGTGTAAGTGTAAGGTTTAGAAGGGGGGTTGAATAAACCTTACCAAATTTTCGTTTTAGTCCTTTTAAATATTCGAGTTAATACTACACAAAGAAACCTTGATGGATGGCCAAGTTAGTCAATCAAGAGTTAGTCTCTCAACGGACTCAACTCGAGCCGTTGATGGATTAACTCACCGTTGAGTCTAAATTAACTCACCGTGGTTTTGTTTTCATTGGAAGACTTAACACCCTTAAATTTGATTAAGCAAGAGTTTAGTGCTTGGTTTAGTACTTATAAATTATCAAGTGGATAGCAAATTTATCGCAGATATAAGCGATTAAAAATGCAGAATTAAAGTCTTTGAAATGTAAATGACACAATGAAATTTTTATAGAGGTTCAAGATGGGGTAATTCTTCTACTCTCTCTTCTCCAACTCCTGGAGGAATCCACTAGGTAATGATCGATATACAAAGTGGTAATGATCCGGATACAAGTCTTGATCACACAAACGACTTGATCCTTTGAGACTCGATCTGAGACGCCTTGATCACTCACCGGCTTCTCGACGACTCGGCTTTCTTCACAGGGCAGGCCGCTTTGCCTTGCTACTACAGCTCACTTGCTCAAGCTCTTTGGATTTGATCACGAAGCCCTCCAAAAGCTTAAGACTTGGTTTGACCTTGAACCTTCCTACAATCCTTCGTGGAATGTAGACCCCTTGATTTTTCAGTGTTTTCCTCTTCAACTGATTGAAGTTATCTTTCCTTCACAGGTGAGTGTTGGATTGATGTTCTTCGTAGAGTAGGCTTGAGGATTGAGAATGTTTCAGATTTTCTAATAATTGCTTGAATGTTTTTAGTTCAGGTCTGTGACTTGTGTCACTCTCATATGTCACTTTTCTCTTATTCTCAAATAAACTCCTCAGCCTTTTATAGTGATCTTTCAAAAATTTGCCCGTTGAAGAGATAGGCTTATTTTTGAAAGTCACTTGCGTCGATGGCTTGTCTTGTTGCAGTCCTTGGAATTGCCATTTCCTCGTATGAATTGTTCTTTCACCTTTTCGTAGTTCGACACGGTGTAGTGCTTCCCATCGTTCATTCCTTTTGCACGCTTCGGGACTGAGCACTCCGAGAAAGGTGGTATGGAGATATTACTTGTTTAAGTAATTCTCTTGATTTACAACGAATCTTTTACGCTTATCTCGACTTGATTGCATTTCTTTGCTTTCCCCGGTGACTTAGAGTCGCCTTCCAATCATTGGGTGACTCTTCCGTCACTTCAATTTGAGACTTGGCTTTTCTTGAGTTGACTTGATCGATACTCCACTCACCATCTCACCGCTTCTTCATAGAGTTCCGTCTACTCTTCTTTGCCAAACTCAAATTGTCTCGCAATGAGTCTTCCTTCTAGTCTTGATTGTCTTCTTGCATGTTAGGCGTAGGTGACTTAACTCAGCTTGGCCACTCTCTATTTATTACAATGCATTTTACAACAAAAAATTGGGGTGCCAACTTTCTATTCTAAGTTTTACATGGCATTCATCAAAATCTAAACAGTAATTTTCCTAACAAGCCAGCTAGCATAAGTGGAAAGAAATACACCCTAGTGGTGGTGGATGACTATTCAAGATATACATGGACAATCTTCATGTGTAAAAAGAAGGAAACCTTGCAGAAGTTACCTCAGCTAATGAGAAAAGTTCAAAATGAGAAGAGTCAAACCATTATTAAGATAAGATCTGATAGAGGAACTGAGTTTGTCAATGGAATAATAACTCAGTATTGTGTTGAAAATGGTATTGCTCATGAATTATCTACAGCAAGGACTCCACAACAGAATGGAGTAGCAGAAAGAAGGAACAGAACTCTCAAGGAAGCTGCAAGGACCATGTTAGCTGAAGCAGGGATGCCTAAAAGATTTTGGGCTGAAGCTATAAACACTGCATGCTATACTCAAAAATAGATGCATGATAAATAGACAACTGACAAAGACTCCCTATGAGATTTGGACAGGGAGAAAGCCAAATGTTGCATATTTTAGAATATTTGGATGTAAATGTTTTATCCACAACAATGGAAAGGATAATCTGAAGGCTTTTGATGCTAAAGCTGATGAAGGTATCTTCTTGGGATACCTAGCTGAAAGCAAAGCCTATAGAGTGCTGAACAAGAGGACAATGGTCACAGAAGAGTCTATCTATGTGGTTTTTGATGAACCTAATGTAAATGGAGAAGACATTGAGGAGTTAGCTGATAAGCTAAATCAGCCAACTATGCAGAAGAGTCCCTATGTTGAAGTCAAGCCGAGCAATCAATCAAGATGAAGGTGAAATAGTGAATCTCAAAGACAATCGGAAAATCTGCGGCTAAGTGATGATGAGAGAGGCTGCTCAAGACAACACAAAGTACCAAAGACGCTTGAATCCAGCTAACTCACTCCAACCTGATGTGAGATGGCTGAGAGACCATCCACCAGAGCTAGTCATTGGAGATGTAAGAGATGGTGTAAGAACCAGATCCAAAGCTCAACAAGAAGCAATGTTCACTTGTTTTATTTCCCAAATAGAGCCAAAAGATATGTCCCAAGCATTGGATGATACACATTGGCTTCAAGCCATGCAAGAAGAGATGAATCAGTTTGAAAGAAATAAAGTATGTGAACTGGTACAAAGACCAACCCATCAAAATGTTATTGGCACAAAATGGGTATTCAGAAACAAGATGAATGAGGAAGGTTCTGTGGTAAGGAACAAAGCAAGATTGGTAGCGAAATGGTATTGCCAAGAAGAAGGAATAGATTTTGATTAAACATTTGCTCCTGTTGCAAGATTAGAAGCAATAAGGATGTTTCTTGCCTATGCTGCACACAAGAATATCACTGTATATCAAATGGATGTGAAAAGTGCATTCTTAAATGGATTGTTGGAAGAAGAAGTCTAGGTTGAGCAACCTCCAGGTTTTGAACAGAAGACTCTTGGAGATAAGATGTACAAGCTCAAGGAAGCTTTATACGATTGAAACAGGCACCTAGAGCATGGTATGATACATTATCTCAATTTCTGACAGACAATGGATTCACCAAAGGCAAAGTAGACAGAACACTCTTCTGAATTCAAGATGGAGAGAGTATACTGCTTGTTCAAATATATGTGGATGATATCATTTTTGGATCCACAAACAAAGAGCTGTGTGATAAATTCTCAAACCTCATGCAAGGCAAATTTGAAATGAGCATGATGGGAGAACTGACATTCTTTCTAGGACTTCAAGTTAAACAGCTGAAGGATGGAACCCTCATAAGTCAAACAAAGTACACCAGGGACTTAATGAAGAAATTTGGTATGGAGGAGAAGTCTTCTGAAAATACCAATGAATACATCGATCAAGATGGATATGGATGCGGATGGCAAGCCTGTGGATCAAACAAAATACAGAGCACTTATTGGATCAATCGCTTCTATTTAACGATAAGCGGGCGGACATCACCTTTGCATAGGTGTATGTGCAAGATTTCAATCGCACCAAAAGAAAGCCATATGATCGCAGCCTAAGAGAATCCTAAGATATCCGAAGGGATGCTTTAGGAAGTCGGCTTATGGTATCCAAAGGAAGGTGGATTCAAACTTATTGGTTATTCGACGACTATCTTTGGATGTAGAGTTGACAGAAAAGTACTTGTGTACATGTCAAATGCTTGGAAACAGATTTGGTTTCCTGGTTTAGCAAGAAGCAAAACTCTATAGCCACATCTACAAACAAGCGAGAATACATAGTTGCGGCAACAAGTGCCAAAGTCTTATGGATGAGACAACAGCTGAGAGATTATGATGTTGAAGAAAAAGAGATTCCAATTATGTGTGATAACACAAGTGCTATTGCAATCACTCAGAATCCTGTGTTGCATTCTAGAACAAAGCAGATTGATGTCAGATATCACTTTATAAGAGATCATGTTGAAAAGAAAGACATCACCTTGAAATACATCTCAACTGATAAACAGTTAGCTGACATATTCACAAAGCCATTATGTGAATCAAGATTTGAAGAGCTTAAGCATGAGCTAGGGTTAATTGAGCTGAGTTGACACTAAGAAGACTCAATGAGAAGAGATGAAACATGATAAGATGAAAATAGAGCAAATCTTATAAATCAACCAAGTGAATCACCAGAAAAGTCACCAGATCGAGTTAGCTGACAACTGAGTCACTATACGTATAGAGAGAAGAAGAGTTGAGTCAGTTAAGAAGTAAGCTGAGTTATTTATGAGCTAAGTGACAAAAACACAGTTGTTTTTAATGAGCGGGAATGTTTTTAAGGATGACGTCAACGTAATAATGACAGGTACAGTCCAAAGCTGCACGACAAAGCATATGATTGGATATAAATGCTGCCGCATTAAATGCGGGCAATTAAATGCTAATCGGCGTGCTAAATCTGAGCCGTTGATCTTGATCAAAATTTCAAAACCGAAAGCACGTCTTTTCACAACCCTTATATACTCAATCGTTCAGTTTTCTCTCTCTCACATTACTCAAAACTGTTCATCTCTCCAAAGCAAAGAAAACATTTTTCTCTCAAAACCCTACCAGTCTTCATGGCAAGTTTGTCAAGGTTCGTTCGGTAAAACTCAGAAAAATGGCATCAACCTATGATTTCACCAAACTAGGGAAGCAAATCCACACTGGTTCTACGGTGGATTTCGAAGGAATGGTTAAACAGGGTTCCGATGAAACCCTTGTGAAGAAGATAGCTGACAAAATCGAGAAATCTAGTCTGAAACCCTTTCTCACGATGGAGTTTCAGATGACTTATGTTGAAGAAGTAGCACAGTTCTACGTGAACGCTGAAGTTCATGACGAGGGCATCAAATCCTCTGTTCACGGGAAGGATCTTACAATCACTGCTGAAGATCTAGCGGAGCATGTTTGCTACCGTCGGAAGGTGTTCCGGAAATATTTGAGGCTGATGTAAACTTGGCTGCTTCATAGAAGGAAGTGGCCAGACTGGAATGTGCTGCGAAAGTGGTTTACACAGCTGACAAGAAGCTACTAAAGGATGATTATCACAAGTTGATGGATATCATCGCAAAGTGTGTGGATATGAAGTTTGGAAGCTTCAATCAACTATCCTAAACGAAGCTGATCATCATGGCTGCGATCATGGAAGAGAAGAAGGTCAATCAGGCGGGGATCGTCGCTATAGCAGCGACTCGCCGAGAATGTTGCAAATAAGTCCTTCAAGGACGATGGCTCATTTGGAGGATCTCTGGGCTATGGCCTTGTAATTGGCCACTTGATGGAGGTGAAGGGTGTTCCACTCCGACATGGAAAGTTGTTCCATGTCAACAAGAAGATGTCCTGGGCAAACCTTTCAGGAGCCCAAAGGAGAGCCTATGCCAAGCGGGCGGATACTAGCGAGGGGGAATCAGCTGATCCCGAAGAAACATCTGTCACTTCCCCTCCGAAGAAGAAAGCTGCCCATGCAACTGCTGGAAGAAGCTACCGCCCAAAAAGAAAGAATAAAACCGCACTGCCCCTGCGCAGCCAGTCACCCCCCTGCAGCCATGTCTCTCCCGCCCCTGCGGAGGCGGAGAAGGAACCTCAAATACCTTCTCCACCATCAAGAAGAAGAGGACTGCTAAGCCAAGAAAGGCAGCTCCTCAGGCAAAGAAAGATGCACCGGCCCCCACCACCAAGGAATCTGAGGAAGCCGTATCCGAACCAGAAATTCCTCTAGTAAGGACAAAAAGAAGAAGACTCACCAAGCGTTCAGAGCTTGAGAAGACAATACGCGCCACTCACCGAAAAGATCTCTGAGACTGCTGGAGAAGTGCAGTCTCCAGATATCATTGATAAAATAGCCAAGTCTACTGAGGCCGATCAGCAGAGGCAAATCGAAGACCCAGCTGTGGACAGAATAGCTGAGGAACAAGAAGCAGCAGAGATAGCTGAATCTCCTGTCGACAGGACTGTGTCTCCACCTGCGATAGATGCTGCTGAGGGTGAAGAGCAGCAAGGTCTGCTACCCTCCATTCCTGAAAAGGAAGGACAACAAGAAGAGATGAAGATGATGTGATCATGCTCTCTCCACCATATCCAGACATCCAAAATCGTCTGCGAGAATGGAGGAAATGGAAGCTGAGTCGCTCGAGGGAACAATTCGAAAGACCTGAATTCATTGAAGAAGAGGAAGAACTGATGAAGTTCCTCGGGTTGACCACAGTGGTCCAGGCACTTGATGAAGATAACTGCCTAGATATCTTGCAGATCTTCAAAGAAAAAGAGAAGGAGAGATTGGCTGAGGAAGCAGAGGCTCGTGAGAAAGCCAACATTTGTCCTCTAAATGGAACCAACGACCATACACATCCTCATCTTGACATACTCTCAGGAAGTGACGAGGACTTGGATCCTGTTGCTGCGACGGAGGAGTTGGAAATGCAGCAAGCCATGCGGGAATCCAGGATGATGCATGAGCAACAGCTGACGGAAGGACCAGGAGAGTTCCAAAAAACACATCGAAATTGATCCGTTGGGAGTGGTACAGCAGATCGCCACTGTTATTGCTGCAACCACTTCCCCAGTTCACTCAGAAGATGGATCTAAGGGACTTGGCGATGACACTGGGAATTTGGGCACCCAAGTTGAGCCAACCCCTGCTGAAGGTGTCTTACCACCTGCCCCTACGGCTGACCACTCATTTGACAGACTCGGGAGTCCGGAGCGAGTGACCCCAACATAAGTCACTCACCGGTGAGCCACCGAGGGGAAACTCACTCCACCGCAGCTAGGTCGGAGGATGCTGCAGCTGACTCCACCCTGAATCTAGGAGGCGAAGTGGAGAAGGAAAAAGAAAAGGAAACACAACAAGTTGTCACTGACAAAGCTTGGACAGTTGAATCTATCTCAAACTGTGCCAATCGCTCTGCGGCCGAGGATGCTTGCTAATGCGGTCGAGGCACAGATGGTTACGCCCGGAGTTAACACTGCGGCAATGAAAGTGCCATCCACGGAGTTGAGACTCCTGTGGATGCCACTGCAGAAGACCCTAAGACAGCTGCACCTATCGAAGGGATTATACAAGGCCCCGCTGCAGTTGAGACTGCAGGAGGTAATGAAGGCCTAAGGGAGGTTGAAACTTCCCTAGGTAAAAATCAAGGAGATAAGAGCATTCCTCAGACCATGAAATCAGTGCTCTTCATGACTCCCAAGATGATCCTGATACAACCTTCCTGGGATCTGCAGATGAAGCTGAGTCAACCCCAACTGCACATCAAAAAGACTCAGCTGAGGAAGTTCTTCCTAGTACGAGTAAGCCAGACTTCAAGGCTTCTTGACAAACGTTTAATTTTGATGATAAGCCAAGCCTTCAAGACTCATCATCTTTCGATGACGCTGATGGTGCAGTTGAGGAACAACAAATTCATTTAGCTGAATCCACTGAGGCCAAGAAGAAGGCATTAAGGCAGTGAGGCTCGATCACCGCCAAACCACTCACCAAGGCCCAGCTGAAACCGAGTCGTCTGCGCAGGCTCCCAAAGCTGTAGCAGATTCTACTCAACTGGGAACATCACAAGCATGAGTAACGGTGGAATCTATACCATATGTCCGTGATGATGCATTTGAAGAAACTTTCCCTTTCTCTATTGAGCTTCCTGAACTTGATGAAGAAACAGCTCGAGAGCAGCGACGCTTCAACGTACGACCTGACCCAGTTATTCCCACAGATACTATCGTCCCAACAGACTTTGATTTTGATGCTGCTTGGCCGCCAGCTGAGACCGAGGTGACAACTGAGGTACGAGAGGTCTTCAAGACAATCTTTGTAGAGATTGAGAAGATAGAACGGCACTAGGCCACATTGGATATGCGGCTGGACAACAGGGATGCCAATCTTACGGCCGATCTGCGCATAATAGTGTTTAGAATCAGGGAATGGTGTCAACAGCAACGTACAATGCGACTAGAACAAGTCAGATATTTCAAGGCATTGTACAACAAAATATTGATCTGGAGCGCTGATAATGCTGACATGAAAAGGAGGATGCAAGAAAATATTGACAGAATGCATGCCTCCCACAACACTGAAATGGAACTGCTGCGAGAATTTCATCGCAAAGAGCTTCTGCGCGTAGAGGAAAATATGAATAACAAATTCAACCTTCTCATGGCTGAAATGAAGCTGGTGGTAGCCGAATCCAAAGCCACCCGCTCAGAATTTCGTACAGCATACTCCGCAGTAGACTCCAAGCAAAACTCAGCTATTAGCCGTCTAGATTTTATGCTTGCTGGCATGTTCCCAGGGGTTCGTCTCTCCTTTGATGATGCCAAAAAGGGGGAAGAAGAATACGTGAAGATGCTGAAAGGGTCAGCGGATGAGAAAGAGAAGGACGTAGCTGTTGAGAAGAAGAAGAAAACAACTGAAGATCAGAAGAAAGAAAAGGGAAAAGCAGTTAAGGGGGAAGGTTCAAAAGATATGACTCTAATGTTTGCTGAAACCCCTCAACAAGTCCTTGTCACAACTGACATAATCAGCAAACTTCCAAGAACTGCGCGCTCCAACACTCTGCTGTACCTATGTCTGAGAAGAGAAAAATCGTAGAAGTAGGGATGAAGGAGGTCGAAGGAAAAATGGATGCCCGTGTGATGGATATACTGAAACAATACGGAGGCATTCCAGCGGGAAGAGACACTGATGCCATTTCAGACATCGGAAACGAGCCTAGATCAATTGATGAACTCAAAACGCTCGAATCCGAGGGATACTTCGAGAACATGTCCATGGCCCAAGCTTGGGACTTGTACTGGGAAAAAGGCCTTAAGTCAAGGTGTGCGAAGAAGGCGATAGGAAGCAAGACTACCGTGATCGGCGACTACAAGCAGCAAGTCAGCTGACAAAAGGAAGGCTCCTGTACAATATACACCAAGAGGAAGAGGAAGAAGCAGTGGAGTCAGACTAGAGGTAGATGTGGCAGTAGAGGTGGAAGCACATGAGGACGTAGAAGAGGGACTGGTCCTTCGACATTAGACTTTATTGTATTTTATGCTTCATGTTATGTAGGATTTATACCTTGTATATTAACTTGTAGAGACATTGTATTGGTATGGTTTTTAACATAATATATCATGTAATGAATATTATTGAAATTTTGCATAAGTTGTGTGTTTTTAGTTTAATTTGAAGGTATGTCTTGCAGAAATACAAATTTACAGATATAGTATTAACAAAAAAATACAAAATATTTGCATAAAAAAAATAAATTTGCGATGGATTTAATCCGTTGGTAATTATTTATGATGAAAATTAACGACGAACAAGTGTCTATAGCTAATTAATCGACGAAACATCCTTCATTACATATTACATTTAACAACTAATTTGAGTCTGTCGTTAATTCAATGACATATATTCCGTCATTATTCCATTGTTAATTTGTCGCCACATATGTCAAAAATATCGTGCTAACATCCGTTTAATGACGGAGAGTTTGCATATTAGCGATAGAATATATGTTGCTAATTTAACGATGTAAGTTATTTTACGTCATTCAAATATTACCGATGAGATTTTTGCATAATTATACTTATTTTGCATAATTACTTATGTATTTTTATTGTTATTCCCTGACTTAAATGCTTGTTGTTCAACAACAAAAAAGGAAAAATTGTTAGGGACAGTTGTATATATTATGATAATGAACATGTTATACGAAATTAGACTCCTTACATCTAAATTCATTTTTTCTAAACCTTAGAACTGATGTACATGACTTTAAAAGGTTCGTTTTTCTTGAATAGGAACTGAAGACGTCAACATTGAAGAACTGAAGGTAGATTTAGAGTTAACACAAAGTTGAGAAATTGAAGACATTGAAATTGAACATGTTGGCAAATCAGATCAAATCAGATTTGATTAGGGAATAAATATTGGTCAAAGTTTCTTAATTAAAATTTTATTTGTATTCAGAATGAGTTGGGATCTGATTTAAGATTTGATTTTTATTTGTGCATATCAATCTGCACAATCTTAGAAATATGTTTAGGGATTTGTTGTTAGTGATTAGTCTATATAAGTGTATTATCTCAATTGAATAAAAATAACACTGAATTAGTATTCAAAGTGTGTTCATGGTATCAGAGCCTAAGGGCTAAATCAAGATAAAACTGCCATGATCAGTTTTTCGCGAGGAAAAAAAATCTCAACTGTGAGTTCTGGCCAAGCCAATCATTTTACAACAAAGTTCCATGGAGGGGCATACCAGACTACTCCAGAAAGTGGTCAGGGAGGATGTGCACAAAAAGGTAGAACTCCAAATCATTTCAACAAAGAACAAGTGGAACACTTGTATCATCTTCTTCCAAGTCAAAATCTCATCTATTTCATCTCCATCGTTAAGTCCAAATCCAAGGTCATGATCAATAGCTCAATCTGGTAACTATTACTCGGCCTTGAAATCTTCACTTTATCCTTAAGAACCTTGGATCATTGATTCAGGTGCTTCCGACCATATGACAGGTGGTTTTTATCCTTTTCAATCTTACATTCCTTACTCCAGTAACACTACCATTAAAATTGCAGACAGATCCTTGACCTCAGTTGCTGGAGTAGGAACAATTAGAATATCTAAGGATCTTATCCTTGAATCTGTCCTTCACGTTCCCTCGTTAAAATGCAATATGTTGTCTGTTAGCAAAATCACTCATGATAATAATTGTGTTGCTAAATTTATGTCTTCATCATGTCAATTTCAGGAACTATCATCGGGGAGGATGATTGGCAGTGCTAGGGTTCATGATGGACTTTATTTCTTTGAAGATGAAAATAAAGAGAGTGGACAAACTCTTATGTCTGGTGTTGGATCTGTTTCTATTTCCAGTACTGAGGAAATAATGTTGTGGCACCATAGGCTTGGTCACCCATATTTTTCATATTTGAAATGCTTGTTACCTTCAATATTTGACAATAAAATCCAGTTTCTTTTCAATGTGAAATTTGTCAGCTTGCTAAACATACAAGAGTGCCATTTCAGCCCAAACCATACGTACCTTTTGCATCATTCTCAGTAATCCACAGTGACATATGGGGACCGTCCAAAGTCACAACTTCAAATGGGAAAAATGGTTCATTACATTCATTGATGATCATTCACGGATTACATGGGTGTATCTTCTCAGAGAAAAGTCAGAGGCATGCTAAGTATTTAAAAATATGATTCAGACCCAGTTTAAGAAAAGTATTCGTGTGCTACGAACTGATAATAGCAGAGAATATTTTCAATCGGTTCTGGGAGAATATTTGTTGCAAAATGGAATCATTCACCAAAGTTCGTGTGTGGATACTCCACAACAAAATGGAGTTTCAAAGAGAAAAAATAGACATTTATTAGAAGTAGCTCGTGCCATCATGTTCACCATGAATGTTCCAAAGTACTTGTGCGGAGATGCTATACTAACAACCACCTACCTCATAAACCGCCTACCTAGCCGAACCTTAAACTTTAGAACTCCTTTATCCGTTCTTACAAAACTTCACCCACAACTTTCAACTTTAAATACTCTTCCACCAAAAACATTCGGATGTACAGCCTTTGTCCATATCCACTCTCACAATCGATCTAAACTTGATCCAAGAGCCATCAAAACCATTTTTGTTGGCTACTCTCCTTCCCAGAAAGGTTATTGATGCTATTTCCCACAAAATAAGAGAACTTATGTCTCTAGAGATGTGACCTTTTTTGAGAACACTCCGTATTACTCCCCAACTTCACTTCAGGGGAGTGTGGTTATCAGGAAGCTCGTTCATGGGACATCATTGATTCAACGATACTTGAACCAGAAGCTCCCACCGTGCACACCATTCCCACTGAACCAGAAGTTCCCATTATATTTAGCCCCTCATTTTTACCCGAACCAACAACCCCAACCAATAAATTAATGAACCCACCAAACGAAAATGTATCAATACTGGAAACAGGGGGAGATTCAATCATTCCTAATCAACAAGAGTTACGTGTCTACTCTAGAAGAAAAGTCTCTCAAGCAAATAAAGAAATCAAGAATCCTACTCACAGTCAAGAAGCCGAACTGGTGGTAGAACCTCAATCCCCAAGTGTCTCAGGTAATTTCGAAAGTAATCCAAGTCCTGCCTCTGACTTAGATGTACCAATAACTATTAGAAAAGGTACAAGGTCTTGTACCCAACATCCCATCTCCAAATTTATTTCCTATTCTAATATGTCATCATCTTTTCGTGCTTTCACCTCGAATTTGTCAAGTATTGTAATTCCCAGGACAATTGAGGAGGCTCTAAGTATTCCTGAATGGAAAGCGGCTGTTCTTGAAGAGAAGCATGCCCTTAAACAAAATAATACATGGAGATTGGTGGAGTTGCCGCGGGTGAAGAACGTTGTAGGGTGTAAATAGGTGTTCATGGTGAAATATAAGTCTTATGGGTCCATTGAGAGATACAAACCAAGATTAGTGGCCAAGGGTTTTACTCAAACCTACGACATTGACTACATTGAAACATTTGCTCCTGTTGCTAAACTCAATACCATCAGAGTCTTACTCTCACTGGCATCGAATTCTGATTGGCCATTATACCAGCTTGATGTAAAAAATGCATTCCTAAATGGTGATCTTGACGAAGAAGTTTACATGAGTCAACCACCAGGTTTTAAGGAGAAATTGAGCAGTCGAATTGTATGTAAGCTCAATAAGTTACTATATGGTCTGAAACAGTCCCCACGAGCTTGGTTTGATCGTTTCTCAAGAGTGATTAAGAACCATGGATATATTCAAGGACAAACAGAACATACGTTGTTTGTCAAACACTCAGAAGATGGAAAGATAACGATTTTGATAGTCTACGTTGATGATATCATAATTACCGGGGACAACCTTAAGGAGATGGATGATATTAAACAGATGATGGCGAAGGAATTTGAAGTTAAAGTTCTTGAAGCATTGAGATACTTTCTGGGGATGGAATTTGCCAGAAGTAAGAAAGGTATTTCTGTGTCACAAAGGAAATATACTTTAGATTTATTAAAAGAAACTGGTATGATCGGATGTAAACCAAGTGAAACCCCAATTGAACTTGGAAGTAAGTCAAAAATTCTTGGAGGATATCTAGTTGATATGGCAAGCTACCAACGACTCGTTGGGAAACTCATTTATCTCTCATATACAAGACCTGACATTGCTTTTGCTGTAAGTTTAGTAAGCCAGTATATGCATGGACCCTGCCAAGGCCATCTTGATGCTGTGTATAGAATTTTGAGGTACCTAAAAGAAATTCCTGGAAAGGGACTGTTCTTTGCAAAACAAGAAGATCGAACAGTAAAGGTGTCCACAGATGCAGATTGGGCTGGTTCAATTGATGATAGAAAGTCAACCTCTGGTTATTGTACTATGTTATGGAGTAACTTGGTGACGCGGCGCAGCAAAAAAACAATCTGTGGTTGCAAGAAGTAATGCAGAAGCAGAGTATAGATCTATGGCACATGGAATTTGTGAAGCAATGTGGATAAAAAGGCTGCTGGAAGAATTGAAAATCAATTGCATGAAACCTATGCAACTATATTGTGATAACAAAGCAACCATAAACATAGCTCATAACCCAGTCTACCATGATCGGACGAAACATGTGGAGGTAGATAGACATTTCATCAAAGAGAAAGTGGATAAAGGTATCATCAACATTGAATATGTGCCTACTTCTCAACAACTGGTTGATATACTTACGAAGGGATTGATAGGGCAAGTTTTTGATCTTCTTGTGAACAAGCTTGGACTCATCAATATCTAAAGCCAAGCTTGAAGGGGAGTGTTGGCAAATCAGATCAAATCATATTTGATTAGGGAATAAATATTGGTCAAAGTTTCTTAATTAAAATTTGATTTATATTCAGGATGAGTTAGGATCTGATTTAGGATTTGATTTTTATTTGTGCATATCAATTTGCATGATCTTAGGGATATGCTTAGGGATTTGTTGTTAGTGATTAATCTATATAAGTGTATTATCTCAATTGAATTAAGATAACACTGAATTAGTATTCAAAGCGTGTTCAAAACATAGACTCAGTTTCAGATAAAATCCGAAGATTGGACAGTGCACTAAGACAATATGCAAGAAACCGAATGGAAACTTTAGTTCTCATTGGCATATATTAACAAAGAGAATGTTCAGTAATGACATAATGTTCCACTGAAGAGTCAGTCCAATGAATTCTAGAGTGAAAATAGAGTTGTTTGACTTATATGAGGTTAGCTGCACGTTATTCAGTAATATTTTAGAATATCTAGAAAAATAATATATGGAAAGCGACAACTCATAAAGCAAGTACAAAATTACAGTACAATGGGAGGATTTCAATATTGTATTTCTTCAACAAAAATATTTTGAATGCTCTACTAATATTATAGGTCCCAAGGGGTGTTTAAGTAAAGTCTAGAAGGGGAGATTGAATAGACTTTACAAACTTTCAATTTTTGTCCTTTAAATTAGAGTTTTATCACAAGTCAGCTTAGTCCTTGAGGGACAGATTAGTTCAACCTTAACAGTAGAGTTAACCACTCAACAGACTTGAGAGAGCTGTTGATAAGATAACTCAGCTGAGTGAGGTGATCTTTTTAGAAATACATTAGACTTGGTTTTCAGCAGAAATCTTACACCCTTTGTTAAAATATGTTTTCAACACTCGTTTTATGGTTAAGTTATTATCAGTAGACTTAGCAAATTTAACAAACAACAAATAAGATATGCAAGAAATAAATGTGCTGTATGTAAAAGACATAGAGCAATTTTATAGTGGTTCGAGGATGGGGTAATTCCTCTAATCCACTCTTCTCCAACTCCTGGAGGAATCCACTAAGGTAATAGTGACTTTGTTACAATAGTACAACAGTTCAAGTTTGGCCTTGATCACACAGTTGACTTTGCTTCTGGAACTCAGCTGTTCACAAGACGGTTGTCCTACTACTTTAGCTCCTTCAGATCCTTGGATTTGATCACGTAGCCCTCCAACAAATCCGAAGTTTGGTTCAACAAGAACCTCACTGCACTTCCTTCAACCTTGGATGTGCAAACCCCTTATTTTTCAACAATGTTTCCTCTTCAACAAATTTGAAGTTGTCTTTCTTTCACTAAGTGTGTTGGATTGATTTCCTTCGAGTTTAAGCTTGAGAATAGAATTGATAGCTTGAGAGTATTTTGCTCTTTACTTGAATATTTGCAGGTATGTGTCTATTGCTTCGTTGCGTAAGTATTCTCTCAAATGAATTCCTCATCTTTTTATAGTACCTGTTTGAAAAATGTATCCGTTGAAGAGATAAATTCATTTTTCAAACTTCACTACATGGTCGTTGGCTTGTCTTATTATGCAACATTTGATGTAGACTGATCCTGGTATTAATGCTCTGCAACATGCATGAACCTCTGTAGGTTTGCAGGAGCATCCTATTGGTTCCCAACTATTTGCACTCTTTCAGCAAAACAGCTTTATGGTTGTAGTCTGTCATGTTTCCTCTTTCAGCAAAGATTTGACTTTGCTTATCAACGGACATCTTCAGCTTTCTTGTGTCATTTTTGCTACTGAACCCCTTTCATAGTCTTCTCCACTTATCTGGGAGTGACTTAGCTGTCAGTCCGCTGACTGAGACAATGTTTTGGTACTTGACTGATCCTTCATTGCAATACTCAACTGACACACATCAGAGTATTCACTTTAATCTTCAGTCAACTCCTGCAATATTTAACTTGTCTACTTTAACTCAGCTAATATAACCTTATCTATTACATGGTTGATTTTACAGTAGAATTGAGGTGCCAACATCCTAATCTAAGTTTTACATAGCATCGTCAAAATCTATTACATAAATTTCCCAACAATTTCCCCCTTTTTGATTAACTTAAATAAAATAACAAAGTAAATAGTGCTTGAAAAAGAATGATAGTATGAATATGTCATTTTATTGAACATATCATTCTGCACTTTTGCAATGTATTTACAAAGTACAATGAAAAAATTACAAGGTACTTACATTTCTTTCTGTGTATTTACAGTTAAGTAAAAATACAACAAAAATTTGTCTTCAGCAGCCTTCAACGTCTCTGCTGCTTTCTTCTTCTCTCTTCTTCTTCATCAACTTTCCTCCTCCTCCTTTCTTCTTCTTCTTCTTCTCTTTTCCTCTTCCTATCTTATTCTTCCCTTTTCTTTTTCTCAAAAGCTCTCTTATGAGCTTGATCTCTCCTTCTTCTCTCTTTCCATTCTCTTTCTTGTCTGATATTTTCTTCTTCTTGGCGCTTAGCAGCCTCCTCATTTCTCTTGGCAACATCTCTATTTTCTAGTTCCCTTAGTCCAGCCCAGTATAGGAGATCCTTCTTTTGGGGATTTACATAGATGAGCCGAGTTGTGATTTATCCAAAATAACCTCCAAGGGGTTGGGGGTTTTCTTAGGTTCTTCCCCCTTACTACTGCTTCCATCCTCCAGTCTATCTTCCCCCTTTTTGGCATCATTAATACCAACTTGAGGAGTGTGAGTCAAAAGTCTGTCCAAATTTTCATGGGTGACTGAGTGAGATGCTCTCTGTTCTGATCTTAAAATCTTCATCTCTGCGCTCATTTGCATCATCTCGGCTCGCAGAGTGCTTTCAGTGTTTTGAAGATACTGTTTATATTGCAGTCTCATCATCGCATCGTGGTTGTCAAGCCGTTGGTTGAGTGTAGCAAAGCTTCTCTCCATTGCTTCCATTTCAGCCAACATAGCCTTGAAGGCTTTTCTGAAGTCACCTGAAAGTCAGCTGCCTCAGGTGACTGAGCTCTGTTAACACAGAGTAAAAATCAAAGCCAAACGGTATAACTCGTAAATCATCCAGAGCTACGAATTCTTCTGGATCTATATTCACTAAATAATTTGCACGTTCTTCACCAGATTCAGTCTCCAGCGGGACTTCTTCAACAAACGAAAAGTAGTCTTCGAATAGGCCACTAGGGACTGAAGGGATTTCTCCCACTCCTTCTTTGGGAGCCTTTCCTTCATTCCTCTAGCTTCCAGCTCTTTGTGCCTCAGCTGTGTGAGCTTCACTGGCAGACGCATAGCCTGCTAAGCTGACTGGGCCTCAGCTGTCTCAACAGCTTCGTTGGCTCCAATTGTTGCTTCATTTTGAGTATTCATGGCCTCAACCGCCTTAGTAGCATCACAGGCTGGTGATGGCATCATTGGGGATGGGCCATCAACCAAAATGAATTGGGACAAGACAATTTCCTCACGTGCCTTTTTCAATTGTGCCACTTGTTCCTCTATAGCTGGGTCCTTTACAACTTGGTCATTGGGGGTGGAATCAGCTTCATTGTCAGAGTCAAGAAACTCTACTCACACATTGTCATCGGAGTCATGCAATGCACTTATTTCTTCCATTTTGGTGGACTCTGTTGCAGGAACTGCCAGTTTTCCCTTCTCAAGTATAACACCCCTGGAAGTCTCAACCGCTGCAAGGCCTTCAACAATCCCTTCTACAGACTTAGTTGCATTAGGGTCTTCAATAATATTCCCTTCTGCAGACGGAGCTGCATTGGGGTCTTGATGGTGGTATTCTTCGAGGTCTCAACCTCTTGGATTGCGCTTTCAAGACCAACAGTCTCAACTAACTTGGTCTGCTGTCCATCCTGTGCCTCAGCTGTTTGAGCAACGTCCTCGGCCTGCAGTGCAGTTGGAATCTTAGCTGAGACAATCATAACCGTCAAAGCGTCGTTAATCCCACTCTGCTGTTCTTTTTGAGTCTCACCTTCGCCTCCTAACTTCAGTTTGTTTAAGTCTCCCATAACCTACTCCAACCTGGCTGTGGTGTTTTTAGTTTCCCCCTTAGCTGGCTCACCAACTGAATCACGGGCAGCGAGGCCAACTGACACATGTGATTCAGTTGTTCCCTTTAAGTTGTCATCCGTCTGGGCAGTTGTCTCAACAACATTCATAGGGCTTGGCTCAACTAGGTTGCCCACTACATCTTCATCCCTAACTTCATCGCCAGTTTTCCTAGTTGGTCACTCGGAGTGTGCTGGTGAGGTTTTTTTTAGCGATTTGCCTCATCGTTCCAAGAATATCAGGGGTTGGAGAGATTTAATTTGAAGATGACTCTCTAGGGCCCCTGAGCATAGGTTGCTCATGCCTCACTAAGGGCTCTTTCAGTGCTTGCCGTAGCTCAGCCTTCTCGACTGGGTCAGCTGCATCCAAAATCTCCATGTCGCTACTGCTGGCTCATTCAATAGCCTCATCAGGAATATTAGGATCTGTAAAGGCATAAGAGTGAGGTTTTAGGGACTCTTCAATGGCCTTGGCCTTCTCCAATTCCCTGGCCTTTGCAGCTTCCTTCTTATCATACAACAGGGTAGTGCAAAAGTTTGCATCCAGAGTAGTGCAGATAGTGGTATAATCTAGGAAACCTAGAAGGTATTCCTCTTCTTCAATCATGTCGGGCCTCTCAAATTGGATTCGGTTGGCACTCAGCTTCCAAGCTCTCCATGCGCGCAACCATTCCTAAATATCAGGATATGCAGGGGGTAGGATTTGAAGATCATTATATAGGCTCTTAAGTAGCATTCTCTACCTCAACAATAGTAGTATCGATCTGAGGTGGTATCACAACTAAGTCTACTTTCCTTGTATTAGTTGTGTCTTTTTCTGATGTCTCAGCTGTGGGCCTGACAGCTGAATCTTGTTCAGATGTATGTGGCCGAGCAGTTGCTTGAGTTTCTTTAGCAGTACTTTCACCAACATCCCCATCTTTTGGTTTCTGTTGTTCTTCGACAACAACTTCTTCTTTTTAAGCTGTGGTGGACTCAGCTGGCTCAGCAGCTTTGTCAGCCTTCTTCACAAGTCTCCTCCTGGTCTTCCTCTCCAGGGGAACTTCAGCTTCTTCTTCCCGTTCCTCTACCACGGCAGCTGGCTCTGCCATCTTTTGTTTCTTTGCACTTGGCTTGCGGGGCACAACTATTCTTTTTCTTCTCACCACGGGGGAGGGAGCTGGAACAAGCTTAGGTGAAGGGGCTTTAGCAGGAACAACTATGCCCTAGGGGACATGCTCAGCTTATTCCCCCTCATAGGTAGCAAATTTCTTTGCATGTGCCTGCTTTTGGGCACCAGAGAGGTTGTCCTTGAACATTTTATTTGCATGGAAGGGTTTCCCATTGCGCATGGGGACAACCTTCTTCTCCATCAGATGACCTAAGATCATGACATATCCCAGCGAACTTGCAAACTTACCATCATCAGCCACCTTCATGTTGAGCACGTTCTGGCACAACTTACCAAAAACAAACTCAGCCCAGTTAACCTCTTTCTCCTCCGTAATGGCTACCATTACGATCAACTTAGTTTGAGAGAGCTGATTGAATGAGTGAACTTCATATCAATGTACTTGGCTACCACATTCATAAGCTTGTGGTAATCCTCTTGATCGACTTCTTCAAAGTTGAATAGTTTAGTTTTCCAGCAACCTCAGGCTTGGCTATCTCCTTCCAAGCCGCAGTCAAGTTCCCGTCCTTACCAGTCAACTCCTTCAGACCACTGGTAAGGAGAAAGCAGTATTCAACCAAGTCAGCCGCAACCAACTTGAATTCTTTTCTGTTCAAAGATGAAAAAATCTCATCATTGTGAACCGCAACATTCACATAGTACATGGCCACTTTCTCTGCGTACGTATGGGACATCTCCATAGTCAAAAACTTCTTGAGACCAGCCTTCTCAAGTTTTGTGCAATGCTCTTAGCCAAATCCTTGTCAACGCCCTATTTGACAAGGCCTTCGAAATGAACAATGGCTCCGGTATGGATTTTCTCAGCGAGCTTAACGTAGTTGTAGATAGTTGCCATTTCAAACATGGAAATGAGAGATGAAAAACTAGGGTTTTGGAGCTTCTTTGCAGAGAGAAAGTTTGTATTCCTTTGTGAGCAAGAGAATGAATGTGAGGAGAGAGAAAATAATATTTCTCTTTATATGGGACTTGAAAGGACGGTTTCTGATTTTGAAAAGTTTAAAAACTAATCAACGGTTGAGATTAAAAGATTAAAACTGCATTAATTTCTCCGCATTAAATGCATCAACATTTATATCCAATCATGGATAAACTGTAACATGCTTTTGACTGACACTACTAATGATGGTAACGTCATGTCTAAAAATATTCCCGCTCGAGGAAAATGACCTTGTTTTGTCACATAGCTCATAAATGTTTCAGCTATCTTCATTTATGACTTGACTCTGCTTCATGTTTCCTTGAATTGTCTGAATAATCACTTGGCTGTCCAGCTAACTCAATAGAGCTAACTAGCCACATAAGCTGTTTCACTTGGCTGATATTTGAAACTTTTCTAAAATGCAATTCTCTCATCTTTAACCCTGCTGAATGAGTCTTTTGAGCTTCCTAACACAACTCAATCAATCCAAGCTCATTCTTAAATTCTTCAAACGTTGATTCACATAAGTGCTTTGTGAATATATCAACTAACTACTTCTCAGTTGATATGTATTCTAATGTGATGTCTTTCTTTTCAACATGATCTCTTATAAAATGATATCTGACATCAATGTGCTTGGTTCTTGAATGCAATACTGGATTCTGAGTGATTGCAATGGCAATTGTGTTATCTCATATAATTGGAATCTCTTTTTCTTCAATTTTATAATCTCTCAGTTGTTGCCTCATCCATAGAACTTGGGCACAATAGCTGCCTGGAGCAATGTACTCTGCTTTAGCTGTGGATGTAGCTATTGAGTATTGTTTCTTGCTGAACCAAAAAACTAATCTATTTCCAAGCATTTGACAAGTACAGATGTACTCTTCCTGTCAACTCTACATCCAACATAATTTGAGTCTGAATATCCAATCAACTTCAATCCTCCTTCCTTTGGATACCATAAACCAACTTCTTGGCTTCCCTTCAAATATCTTAGGATTCTCTTGACTGGAGTCATATGGCTTTTCTTTGGAGCAGATTGAAATCTTGCACATACTCCTACATCAAAGGTGATGTTTGGTCTGCTCGCTGTCAAATAGAGCAATGATCCAATGAGTGATCTATACCTTGTTTGATCAACAACTTTTCATTCTGCTGCATCCATATCCATCTTCACTAATGTATTCATGGGAATCTTCACAGATAACTTCCCTTCCATACCAAATTTCTTCATTAATTCTCTGGTATATTTGGTTTGACTTATGAATGTTCCATCCTTCATTTGCTTGACTTGAAGACCTAGAAAGAAAGTCTGCTCTCCCATCATACTCATTTCAAACTTCCCTTGCATAAGTTTTGAGAATTTGTCACACAACTCTTTGTTTATCGATCCAAAGATGATGTCATCCACATATATTTGAAAAAACAATATACTCTCTCCATCTTGAATTCTGAAGAGTGTTCTGTCAACTTTGCCTTTGGTGAATCCATTGTCTATAAGAAACTGAGACAATGTGTCATACCATGCTCTTGGTGCTTGTTTCAAACCATATAATGCCTTCTTGAGCTTGTAGACTTTATCTCCAATAGTTTTCTGCTCAAAACCTGGAGGTTGTTCCACATAAACTTCTTATTCCAAAAGTGCATTCAAAAATGCACTATTCACATCCATTTGATAGACTGTGAAGTTCTTGTGTGCTGCATAAGCAAGAAACATCCTTATTTCCTCCAATCTTGAAACATGTGCAAAGGTTTCATCAAAATATATGCCCTCTTCTTGGCAATACCCTTTGGCTACCAATCTTACTTTATTTCTCACTACAGATCCCTCTTCATTGATCTTGTTTCTGAATACCCACTTAGTACCAATAACATTTTGGCGGTAGGCCTTTGAACCAATTCCCAAACTTTATTCCTTTCAAACTGATTCAACTCTTCTTGCATAGCTAGAATCCAATGTGTGTCATCCAATGCTTGTGACACATCATTTGGGTCAATTTGAGAAATGAAACAAGTGAACATAGCTTCATGTCAAGTCCTGGATCTGGTTCTTACTCCTTCTCTAACATCTCCAATGATAAGCTCTAGCGGATGGTCTCTCAGCCATCTCACATCTGGTTGGAATAAGTGTGCTGGATTAAATCTTTTTGCAGCTAAGTTGTCTTGAACAACTTCCTCTTGATCATCATTCAGCTGCAAGCCTTCCAGCTTTCTCTGAGATTCAGCTATGTCATCTTCATCTGGGTTGAGTCTTCTGATATATGCCTCAACATATGGACTCTTCTGAATATATGGCTGATTCATCTTGTCAGCTAACTCATCAATATCTTCTCCATTAACATTAGGTTCATCAAAAACTACATGGAAAGACTCTTCTGTGACCATTGTTCTCTTGTTCAACACTCTAAAAGCTTTACTCTCAGCAGAGTATCCCAAAAAGATACCTTCATCAGCTTTAGCATCAAAATCTTTCAAGTTATCCTTTACATTGTTGTGAATAAAGCACTTACATCTAAAGATATGAAAATATCCAACATTTGGCTTCCTTCCTGTCCAAATTTCACAGGGGGTTTTGGACAGCTGCCTATTGATCATACACCTATTATGAGTGTAGCAAGAAGTGTTAATGACTTCAACCCAAAATCTCTTAGGAAATCCAGCTTTAGCTAACATGGTCCTTGAAGCTTCTTAAAGAGTTTTGTTCCTTTTTTTAGCTACTCCATTCTGCTGTGGAGTGCTTGCACTTGATAACTCATGAGCAATACCATTCTTTATGCAATACTGAGTTATAATCCCATTGACAAACTCAGTTCCTCTGTCAGACCTTATCTTGATAATGGTTTGACTCTTCTCATTTTGAACTCTCCTTATAAACTGTGGAAGCTTATGCATAGTTTCCTTCTTTTTACACATAAAGATGGTCAATGTGTATCTTGAATAATCATCCACCACCACTAGGATGTATTTCTTTCCACTTACGCTAGCTGGTTCAACATGACCAAATAAATTCATATGCAATAAATGCAAGTTCCTGGTTGAAGAAGGACTTGGCTTGTCCTTGAATGAAGACTTGATTTGCTTTCCCATCTGGCATGCATCATAGATGCTCTCCTTCTTGTACACTGAGTCTGACAATCCTTCCACAAAATAACTCCTTGCAATCTTGTTGATTGTCTTGAAATTCATATGACTCAGCTTTTTGTGCCACAACCAACTTGATTCGGCTGTACTCTTTGCTAATAGGCATGAACTTGGTGTAGCAGTTGACCAATCCACTATATACATGTTTTTCTGTCTTGATCCTAATTGCACAACTTCATTTGATTCATCATCCTTGATCTGGCATACACCCATGTTGAATCCTACATTATAGCCCTTATCACAGAGTTGGCTAATACTCAACAGATTGAAATTCAACTCTCTTCAACATAGGCTACATCTATGATTTCTAGTCCATTTTCTTTATGGATCAAATGCCTCTTATCTCCCCTGAAGCTTCATTTCCTCCCAAATATAACTTTCGCTCATCTTGATTTCTTGAAGTTTGATAAGTTCTTCTTATTGCCAGTCATGTGTCTGGAACAACCACTATCCATGTACTAGGTTCTTTGGCACTCAGCTGTTCCTTGAACCTGCAACCAAGGAAATCAAGTTTTAGGTACCCAAACCTATCTGGGTCCTGAGGGGTTAGCACTATAAGGTGATCCAACCAACCTATAGCCAAATGATCTGACTCTAAGAGGTTGCCACCAATCAGTTCCATAATCATAATGAATCTTAGCAATTTTCTTGGGAGCTTTATGCTCATGCATCTATCTCTTTTATTTGTATGCCTGTGATTGTGCTGGTGCATTTGCTTTCTTGGGACATTATGGAAATTTTTGTGCATATCTAGCATTGTGCTTGGGTGCATATGTGTGCTGATAATGGTTCATTTGCCTAGGTAATGACCTATTTTGAGTCTGAGGTCTTTGCCACTTGGGCTTGTATCCCTTAGGACTTGGCTGATATCTCATTTGATTATTCCAGTTAGCCTGTTTAGGATAGCTTCTACCATTCCTTTCAAATGGATTTCTATGCTGAAACCTTTGGGGCTTTTGGTAATTCTGTTTTGCTTCATAGAATATTTTCTGTTTGGAGTCTACTGATGGACTCTTCTGAATTTAGCTTCAACTGTCCTTTCAGCATACTCTGCTGGCTTCTTGACTTTGCCTTTGTAACCCAGGCCAGCATGTGTGTGATTGTGAGCGTAAGTGCGTGCAACATATAGTGCTTTGTGATTTTGGGTTCCTTCATTGCTTGAGGATCCTTTCTCCAAAACCACTCTTAGAGTTTGAGAATTGACAAAGGAATTGAATCCTAAGTCAGTTTTATCTCCTATATCCTTTTGGATCAACAATAATTCATCCAATGTTTTATATGACTTACTGAGTGATGCAATCACACTTTTCAAGTCTTTTGCCCTCATATCATTTTCTGCTAAGTCTTCTTTGATCTTAGTAATCTCAACCTTAAGCTCTTTGTTCTCAACAGCTACTTGACTGAGAGTACTCAGCTCTTCAGTAAGCTATGAGTTTTAGCTTTTGAGCTGGCTGTTTTCCTAATTTAAAAGTGTGTTATGTGCTCTCCTCATTTTGCCTAATGAATCATAAAGATCTTAGGTGATGAAGTGTTTGTGTCACTATCACTATCATCAGAATTAGAGCTAGATGAGTTATAATGTACATCATCTTGTTGTTCTTTGGCCAAGAGGCATATCAAAGCCTCTTCTTCTCGTGTACGAGGAATAGTACGCACCATTTTGTTGTCCGACTCACTTGTCTCTTTTGCACTTGGGTCGTGTCGGTTTCGACCAACATGGCTTTCTTCTTTTCTTGTGTTCTATCCATGGAGACTTTTCTTTCTTCCTCATTCCGGTACTTGTTGACTGGTGGATACGAACAGTCAACAACAAAATATCCTGGTTGTCTGCAGTTCCAGCACATGTTCTCAACCTTTTGATAATCAGCTCATTGATTATCAGCTCTCTGGTGGTCAGCTCTCTTGGGTGGTCTATCTTCCCTTGCCTTGGAAAGTGCTGAGTGTCTCCTGGAGGTTTCACCTTTGTTCCTTTTATAGTTCTTGTTAAAGAACTTGTTTAATCTTTTCACCATAAGGGAAATCTCCTCTTGGTCAATGGTATCCTTGGAGTCGGCTTTCTTGGATTCTCCAGCCAATAGAGCAGCTATCTTGGGTACAACTATCTCTTCTTGCTCTTTCATTTGGAGCTCAAATTCACAAGCTTTCAAATCTGACAATAGCTCATGGTTGGAGATTCTTGTCAAGGCCATGGAGTGTCTCAAGGCCATCACCTTCATTTCCCACTCAGCTGGGAGCGACCTTAATATATTCATACACATCTCCTTTTGTGTGTATTCTTTGCCTAGAATTGAGAGTTCATTTGTGGTTTCTGTAAATCTGGAGTCTAGCTGATCCAAAGTTTCACTTGCAATCATTTTAAAATTTTAGTTTTTTGTACAACAACAGTTAATTTATTTTCTTTAATTTATTCTGATCCTTCACAAATTAAAGTTAGTTTTTCCTAAATCTCTTTAGTCATTCTGCATGATTTAATTTTGTTGAACATGGCTTTGTCGAGAGTCTTGTACAAAATATCCTTGGCAACATTGTCCAAGTTGTATCTCTTTCTATCTTTGTTGAACATGGCAGGCCTTGGTGCAACAGGAGCTGCATCAACCTCTTCTTCAGCTGCGGGTCAGCAGCCCTTACAGCTTTGTTCACTTTCATTATTTGAAATGGCCCATCCTTAATGAAGAACCACATCTCATCATGTAAAGCTGAAAGATGTGCCTCCATATGAATCTTCCAGTGATCAAATTCTTCCACAGTGAACATAGGAATGCGAGTTAGATTTGCTTCCATGATAATAACTTTTTAAAAGAAAATTTTAAAAACAACAAGTGTTGTATCTTTGAAAATGATTGAGATCTAGTTCAGTAACCAGTGCGGAAGGCTCAATTAACCAACTGCTCTAAAGATAACGATTGAGATCTAGTTCAGTAACCAGTGCGGAAGGCTCAATTAACCAACTGCTCTGATACCACTTGTAGGTCCCAGGGGTGTTTAAGTAAAGTCTAGAAGGGACGGGGGTTGAATAGTCTTTACAAATTTTTGATTTTTGTCATTTATATCAGAGTTTTATCACTAGTCAACTTAGTCCTTGAGGGACAACTTAGTTCAACCTTAACAATAGAGTTAGCCACTCAACAGACTCGAGAGAGCTGTTGATAAGATAACTCAGCTGAGTGAGGTGACCTTTTTAGAAATATAGTAGACTTGGTTTTCAATGGAAGTCTTACACCCTTTGTTAAAATATGTTTTCAACACTTGTTTTATGGTTAAGTTATTATTAGTAGACTTAGAAAATTTAACAAACAATAAATAAGATATGCAAGACATAAATGTGCTGAATGTAAAAGACACAGAGCAATTTTATAGTGGTTCGAGGATGGGGTAATTCCTCTAATCCACTCTTCTCCAACTCCTGGAGGATTCCACTAAGGTAACTCTGACTTCGTTGCAATAGTACAACAGTCCAAGCTTGGCCTTGATCACACAGTTGGCTTTGCTTCTGGGACTTAGCTCTTCACAAGACGGTTGTCCTGCTACTTTAGCTCCTTCAGATTCTTGGATTTGATCACGTAGCCCTCCAACGAATTCAAAACCTGGTTCAACAAGAACCTCACTGCACTTCCTTCAACCTTGGATGTGCACACCCTTTTTTTTCAACAATGTTTCCTCTTCAACAAATTTGAAGTTGTCTTTCCTTCACTGAGTGTGTTGGATCGATTTCCTTCAAGCTTAAACTTGAGGATAGAATTGATAGCTTGAGAGTATTTTGCTCTTTGCTTGAATTTTCGCAGGTAGGTGTCTATTGCTTCATTGCGTAAGTATTCTCTCAAATGAATTCCTCGGCCTTTTATAGTTCTGTTTGAAAAATGTATCCATTGAAGAGATATATTCATTTTTCAAACTTCACTTCATGGTCGTTGGCTTATCTTATTATGAAGCATTTGATGTAGATTGATCATTGTATTAGTGCTCTACAACATGCCTAAACCTCTGCAGGTTTGCAGGAGCATCCTATTGGTTCCCAGCTATTTGCACTCTTTCAACAAAACAACTTTATGGTTGCAGTCTGTCATGTTTCCTCTTTTAGCAAAGACTTGACTTTGCTTATCAACGGACATCTTCAGCTTTCTTGAGTCATTTTTGCTGCTGAACCCCTTTGATAGTCTTCTCCACTTATCTGGGAGTGAGTTAGCTGTCAGTCTGCTGACACAGACAACTTTTTGGTACTTGACTGATCCTTCACTACAATACTCAGCTGACACATAGCATAATCTTCACTTCAATCTTCAGTCAACTTCTGCAATCTTCAACTTTGCTGCTTTGACTCAGCTAATAGAACCCTATCTATTACACGGTTGATTTTACAGCAGAATTGGGGTGCCAACTTCCTAATCTTAGCTTTACATAACATCATCAAAATCTATTACGTAAATTTCCCAACAAATATTAGTTTCGATCAAGGAACACGAGCTTTTTCATAACTATAGAATATCAACTAAGAGTAATTTGACTCGCTCAAGTGCAAAAACAAGACACATGAAAGAAAACTAAGTCTATCCAACCCCCTTTCTATACTTAACTCACATGCTTTGGGACCTATAGCACCCTCCCCCACACGGGAGGGCATAGGGCGTGCCCTTGGGCATGCCCCAGAAGGGCGATTACGGGGCGCCCTTGCCCACTCCGGACAGGCGCCCCGAGGTGCCCTCTCTAGCTCCTAGGAACTCACCGCTCTTCTCACTACTTGATGCACGCCACTCCTCTCTACAACTGTCCTTTGACACTATCCTCAATTCTCAAAGAAAATCTCACTAAATGTGCTACCGAGCAAGGGAATTCAAAGTAAAAAATTACCTTTGGAAGACATGGTCAAAGCTTGGCTCCTCGTAGAGGGTCCTCGTAAATAAACCTCCTCCGGTGCTCCCAGAGGGAAGGGTCTCCCTCAAGGGGGTGTCCTCGAAAATTTCCAAGGAATCTCAATACTAGCCAAAAGCGATATTAGTTTAGCTCCCGCACTGCTCTATTCTTCCACAGCATTGGAGCTGGGGGCTTATGTTGGGGGCAAAAATATCCTTTAATATTTAATATATAATTCGATTTATATATTAGAATAATATTATAATTGCCCAATAATCAATGGGCTACATATGGAATAACCCGGCCCAAAGAGTCCCGGACTGACCCACAGGCCATTTGCTCCTACACGACCCACAAGACCCGTCACCCAGGAATATAAAGGTCATTTCTCTTCATTTGTAAGTTAATCTCTCATAATCTCACTTAATTAATATTCAGTATTCAGTTAATGCAATATATTCTATCTCGATCACCGTGCTGACTTGAGCATCGGAAGGGCCTCCCTAGGACAACTCCGGGACTTGTCTAATGTTTGCGTGTGTGCAGGAAAGTTCCTAGTAGAAGATTTCCAGCTTCCGTCAAAGAATACTTTGAAGACTTTTCGCTTGGGAAGTAGAAGACTTAGACTTATTCAGAAATCCTGACTTGGAGTGATCTGCCCTAAAAAGTAACATCATATGGTTTCCGGTAAAATACGATTTTAGTTTTAAGTTATTTGTTAAATATGTTTTTTATATGATGAAAGTTATAAACATATAAACATTTTAATAAGTAAAGTAATATAAAAATAAACATAATATAAAGAGGCACAAAGTTTATAGAGCTTGAAGATGTCGTAATCCTTATATTGTTCTCTTCTACCATCATCCAGGAGTAATTTACTATTCTGTTTTTCACAGTGTAACTGAACAGTGCGCCACTAGAGCTCAGTGACTTCACAATTACTCAGTCTTTACTACTATTGCAACCATATGATCTTCAAAAAATTCTTCAGTTTGCTATTGCACCCAAACATTATATTCATAGCTTCCTCAAAATTGCTAATGTACCTAACAACTTCTTCTCAAATTCCTTGAGTCGAATATTATGGCTAATACACCATGCCTAGTGTTGTTGAAGGTTTGATGTCTTCTTTAATTTTTTAATCTCACAAAGCATGAATGTGCTTGAAGTCTTTGAGGTTCAGTGTACTCTGAGTATGAGCAACTTTGAACGAATGATGATTAAACTTTAAACACAAATTAGAGTTTCACAAGAAAACAACTAAGTCTCTTAAAAGACAGCTGGGTGAAACTTCAGCAGGAGAGTTAACCACTCAACAAACTCAGAGAGAGCTGTTGATAGAGTAACTCAACTGAATAAATTTAACTTTTACAAATTTGGTTTTCTTGGTTTTAACAACGGAAGTCTTTACACCCTTTTTAGAATTTGGTTGTCAAAACTTATTTTTAATCTTGTTATTATCAGTTGGATAGAAAATATTGAGCAAGTAAATAAATTGCAAAAATTAAAGTGCAGAATATTAAATGACACAAATATTTATAGTGGTTCGAGGATAGGGTAATTCCTCTACTCCACTATTCTCTTACTCCAGGAAGAATTTACTAATGCAATTGTAACTTTATTTCAAAAGTGCAAATAGTCAGAGCAAGCCCTGATCACACGGATGGCTTCACTCCTGGGACTCAGCCCCTCGCAAGGTAGCTGCCTCACTACTTCAGCTCTTCAAATCATTTGGACTTGATCACTTAGCCGTCCGGGAGATTTGAACCTGGTTCGAACTTGAACTTCCTTCACTTCTTGGAAGAACAAACTCCTTTGTTCTTGAAAACAAAATTTCTCTTCAACATTGAAGTATGGCTTCTATCTTTCACAAGGATGTGTTGGATAAAGTCACTTCGATTTTAGGCCTAAGGATTTGAGAATTTTGCTTGAGAGATAATATTGCAAATTTCTTGATTTCTTAGATTTCTCTAACGTGTCATTCGTTCTTTTTCTCTCTGAAAATTCCTCAGCCTTTTATAGTGAGAGTTTGAAATTTGTTCGTTAAAAAGATAGACAAATTCAAACTTCACTTCTTGTTCGTTGGCTTGTCTTGTTCCGCAATATTTGATGTTGACCCAACTGTATTAACTACCTACCGGTGTCTAAAATGTACCAGAGTTCTGCAAGTATTCTATTGGTTTCTGCTACTCGCACTCTTTCAGCAAGAAAACTTTTAAGGTTGCAGGTTTGTCTCTTACCAAAATGGGTAAGTCTTTACCTTTCTTCACAATGGACTTGTTCAGCTTTCTCTAAGTCCTTTAGCTGCTTTATCCCATAAGTTGAGTCTTCTCCTTGATTCTTGGATGACTCTACTGTAAGTCTTCTGAAGGACACAACGGTTGTACTTGACTTAAGTTCTTCTTGACCACTCAGCTGTGGCTCAACTGGATCTTCTCTGTACTTCTTTAGCAAGTCTTCTGCATCTTCAACTTGGCTACTTGATTACTCAACTATTTTTCTATCTATTACAAGTTGAAATAACATACAGAAAATGGGATTTCAACTTTCTAATACTAAATTTTCTTAGCATCATCAAAACTTATACAATAAATTTCCTAACAATTTTCCCATTTCTGATGATGCCAAAACTTATTTACAACATAAAGTGAATTAAAATAATTGAAAGAATGCATCATTTTATAATGAATCATTCAGCACTTACATTATTTGTATTATTTACAATGAATTGTAAAAATACAACAAAATTTTATTTACAGCTGATATCTATCTTCTTGGCTGTCTTCTCCTTCTTTCTTCTTCTCTCTTCGTTCTCCTTTCATCTTCAACTCTTTTATTCTCCTCCTCCTCCTCTATCTTTCTTAGTCTCAGCTCATCTTGCTCGTATTTTTGGGCAAACTCAGTTGATCTATGATTAGCTTCTCTATTCCGGGCTTCATCCAGGCCCAACCAATGAATGGTGTCCTTTTTGAAGGGGTTGATGGACATGATTCTGCTTAGTCTTCTTGGTGGAGAGCTTCTGCCTCTCCCACCAGACCGAGAACCTCTGCCCCTACCTCTATCTGAACTTCTTTCCCTAGCTCGATTGCTGGGCTAACTCTTGGAGGGCTGCTGACTCTTAGAAGGTTTTCTTGAGTCGGCTGCTTCATAATCTCTTCTATATCTTCCAACCCCTTTCTCTAATACAAGTCCCATGCGTCAGCTAACTCTATCCCTTTCTAATATCCTTATGACAACAGAGTGTCAAACTCTTCATTGGATCTCTCCTCCAAAGGACCAGGAGGTGGAGTAGCTTCTTCTCTTGGGAGCATTTCAGCTGGCAGACCTCCGTATTGGACATTTAATTTCTGGATTCTTTCCTCTTGACTTCTGTCCAGCTTTGCGATTTCAGCCTTGTTTTTCTGAAAAGCTAGCTCAACTTTTTCTTCAGCTGACAGGTCTTGAGGGAGCTGAGAATGAATTGAGGTGGTGCCTTTGCCTTTGATAATTATCTTTGGAGGGGGTTTGACAAACTTTCTCCTCTCTCCTTTTTGGCATCACCACCTTAAGAAGGTTGGACTGATTTGAGAAGGGAGTCCAGTTTCTTGTGCGTGACGGAGTCTGCTTCCTGTGGTAGAGCTGTCAAAATGGGCTGGCGGGGTAGGCCAGCCCACGGGCCAGGGCAGGCCGACACACCATTATGGCAGGCCGACCCACCGTTATGGCAGGCCAGAAATATGCTGGCCCAACTCAACCTACGGCAGGCCGCGGGCCGGCCCAACAAAATAATAAAAAAATAAAAAAATATTTTTATGCATATTATTAATTTTAATGAATTAAATATACTAATGGATGACAAATACATATTTTATAAAAATATTATATATACTTTTATAAGAGATAAAAATATGAAATATCAATTATACTATTTTTTCTTCTATTTCATTTATTTTTTCTTCTTTTTTTCCTTTTTTTTTTCTAGCGGCCCGCCCCCCCAAGCTCGCGGCGGGCTAACCCATTTAGGCCCATCTCTTGGCGGGCCACTAAACACTTAACCCACCCCCAACCTTAGGCGGGGTGGGCAGCCCGATGGGCCTGGCCCGTTTTGACAGCACTACCTGTTGGTTGGAGTTGAGTGTATACAACTGATTTTTCATAGACAAAATCTCAGCCTTCAGAGATGCCTCCATATACTCCATTTTCTTCTCCATCTTCATCTGCAGTAACTCCATATCAGAGAGGTGACTTCGCTCCATCCTTTCAATATTGTCCTTCTGACGCTGCTTGAAACCAAGCTGGTCAACTCCCTAGATAGCCAACTTTGAAAATAGTTGTCTGAAACATCCAACTTGCTCCCTACGTAGAACCTTAGTCTGTTGTGCCCATTCCCTCATCCACAACACATCTCCTCGAATATCTCCTGAAATGGTGGCATCATGATAATCAATCCTGGTGCTCAAGTCAGCAAATCCTTTCTCCATGGCCTCCATATCCTCGCACATGGCTCGAAAGGCTCGTCTAAAGTCAGCTGCTTGTTCACTTGAATCTTTAGGAAACATGGAATCAAAATCATAGCCAAACGGTACAATGCATGTATCTGAAGGAACATGCATATCAGCTGGGTTGATTTGAACATTGAAACATGCAGCTTTCTCCGCAGACTCAGCTTCAAAAGGGAACTCTTCCACAAAAAGGAAATGTAACATTCCCAACATGCCACTTAGATCAGAGGAAGTTCCCACTTCTCCTTCGGGAACACTTCTCTCCTCTCCTTGGCCAACAACTCTTTTTGCCTCTGTTGTGGACGCTACATCGACAGTAGCAACTGTAGAAGCCTGTTGAGCTGACTGTACCTCAATTGTCTTAACAACTTCACTGGCAACAATTGGTTCTTCCATTTGAGTAACCTTTGCATCAACTGCCTGAGTAGCATCACGTGTAGGAGATTCAGCTAGTGGGGTGGACCATCGACGATCACAAACCTCATCCTGGTGTATTTCAGACTTGTATCCAAATCATTGGCCTCTTTCTCGAACTCAGCCGATTCTTCAAAATCTTCAGCCATGTAAGAATACTCAGCTTCAGCGTTGATTTCTGCAAGTGCATCAATGAACGTAGGCTCAGTACATTTGGATTTTGGGAATTTAGGAACATCACCAGTGATAACATCATTTCCCTTGGCAGTTTCAACCGCCAATGGGTCTTCAGTTACCCTTTCAGTAGTCTCAACTGCTGAAGGGCCTTCTACATTCCCTGCAATAGACTGAGCTACTGCTATGTTTTCAATGATGGCATCCTCAGAGGTCTCAACCTTAGGAATTTCACTTTCATGACCAACAGTCTCAACTGTCACGGTCTCTGTTGATCCATACTTTGCCACAGTTACATGTATTTCAACCTCTGTAACTTCATTGGCCTTGAACTCTGTTGGGGCCTTAGTTGTGGCAGTCTCAACCACCACAACGTCACTTGCATGAATGATTTTCGGCTCAACTATCTCACCTTCGCCTCCTAACTTCAAAATTTCTTTGTCCCTACAACCTCCTCTGACCTGGCTATAGTGTGATAAGTTTCCCCCTCATCTGTCTCACCAGCTCATGGATTTCCAATGGGGTCAACTGTTATCGGGGACTTGGCTGTATCGCATGAAAGTTCAGCCATCTTGTCTTGTGTTGTCTCAACAACATTCTTAGGGTATGGCTCTATTGGGTTACCCTGTTCAACTACTTCCATCCCATTATGATCGCCATCTTCCTTTGTAATATTTTCTTATGAGTGAGCTGGATAGGTGACTGCTGCTAAGTCACTCCTAACATCTTGAATGATAAGAGTTGGAAATAGAACCAAAGATGATTCTCCAACACCAGACTGCTTGGCACGCACAATTAACTCACGGGATTCTCACAAGGCATGCTTCAGATGTGAGATTTCAACAGCATCAACACCCTCAATATGTTCTTCATCACTACTATTGCCGCAATCAGGAATGACAACATCAGAAAAGAGGCACATATGAGGCTTAGTAGCCTTACCCTTTTCAAGGGCCTTCGCATTCTATTCTTGCCTTTTCTCAAAGATAATGGAGGTGTCATACAACTCTTCCAATGCCTGGATAACTGAGGCATTCTTCAAGAAATCTAGAAGCCATTCTTTCTCATCTATCATTTCTGGCCAATGAAACTGAATGCGGCTTTCACTCAGCTTCCATCTCCTCAACATATGTAGCCTAGCTTCGATGTCAGGATAAATAGGGGATCCTGGTTCATCTTAAGTGCAGGGTCTTCTGCAGCACGCTCTTCTTCCATTTGAGGCTAGACAACCTCACTAACTTCAATAATTGTCTCCACATCTGCATTTTTAGGTACTAATGCAACTGCATCATCGACCACCACTTCTTCTTGCTAAGTTGCTAGGGGCATAGCAACTGTGTCCACTGCAGCCTGTTCGATGGGGGCTGCTGCAGTAGATCACAAGTCACATCGCCTCTTGGATCGCCTTTCCAAGGGGGACTTCTTCTTTATCAAAAGTCTCAGCCATAACCCGAATGGTTGACTAGCTCTATCTCTGGGGTTTCAGATGCAGGCTTTTCAACAGCCTTGACAACTGATTCTTCTTTTTCCTCATCTCTCAAGCCAACCTTGGATTGAGTCTTCTGCTTCTTTGTTAGGAAATTTATTGAGTAGATTTTGATGATACCATGTAAAACTTAAACTAGGAAGTTGGCACCCCATTTTCCTTGTAATTTGTATTGTAATAGATAGGGCTGAGAAAACTGAGTCAAGTCAGCTATGCCAAGGAATACAAGAAGTCAACTGCTGACTGAATTGAAGACTCTGATGTATGTCAGCTGAGTATGGCCAAGAAGGAAGTCAATGACTCGATTGAAGGAGTGTCAGCTGAGGAATAGCTGTGATAAATGTCAGTCAAGTCAACTCAAGAAGCCAAATCTCAAAGTTGAAGTGACAGTTGAGTTATCCAATGACTGGAGCTGACTCAAGTCACCTGGGGTAAAGACAACAGTCTAGTCGAGACAACTGACTTAGATCCGTTTATTAAAGTTAAGAATATTACTCAATATAGTAATATGTCAAAGCTGTCAGGTCAAAAGTTTTAGTCTCAGAATTGTGCAAAAGTAATAAACCAATGGGAAACACTGCACCTTGTGTCAGGCACCTGCAATGCTGCGAAGACATTTAATACGTGGAAATGTCAACATCAAGGACTGCAACAAGACAAGCCAACGAACAAAAGTGACATTTGAAATTAGCCTATCTCTTCAACAGGCAAAATTTCAAATGTATACTATAAAAGGCTGAGGAAGTTATTGAGAAGAGGTTACCTTGATTACCTGAACCACGAACAAACAAGCATTATTCTAGCATTTAACTTGCAATATTCTCAAGAACATTCAAGCAAATCCTCAAGCCTGAAACTCGAAGGAAATCGATCCAACACAAGCCGTGAAGGAAAGACAACTTGAAATCTGTTGAAGAGGAAACTTTTGAAGAATCAAAAGGGGTCTACTTTCCAAGTCAGGATTGTAGGAAGGTTCAAGGTCAAACCAGTATCAAGTTTGTTGGAGGGCTTCGTGATCAAATCCAAAAACTTGAGAAGTGAGCTGATGTAGCAAGGCAACTGCCTTATGAAGAAGCTGAGACGCAAGAGAAGCCAGCTGTGTGATCAAGGCTGTCTCCAGACTATTCGCCACTTTGTAAACTGATTTGTTACTTAGTGGATTCCTCTAGGAGTTGGAGAAGAGAGGATTAGAAGAATTACCCCATCTTCGAACCTCTATAAAATATTTGCGTCCTTTACTTTCAACACATTTATCTTCCTGCATATTTACATTAGATCTGCTGTTAGAATCATATTTGCTATCCAACTGATTAATAACCAAGTGCTAAAAATCAAGTGTTTAAATAAGCTAAAATCTAATCAAAGGGTGATAAGTCTTCCGCTGATAAAACCAAACCAGCCAAGTAAAGTTTAGGTTAAACAGTCGAGTTATTCTATCAATAGCTCTATCGATTCTGTTGAGTGGCTAACTTAGCTGAATAACCAACTTAGCTGTCCCTGAAGGACACATCTGTTTGAGTCAACTCTGTTGTAATTTTAAAAGGACTAAAATTGAAAATTTGGTAAGGTTTATTCAAACCCCCCTTCTAAACCTTACTCACACCCATTGGGACCTACAAGTGGTATCAGAGCGGTTGGTTCATTGAGCTTTTCGCACTGGTTACTGAACTAGATCTATATCTTTTCAAAAAATGTTTCAAACACTTGTATTTTCAAAATCTTTCATTTTAAGAAAATTTATTATCGTGGAAGCAAATCTGACACGCATTCCTATGTTCACTATTGAAGAATTTGATGATTGGAAAATTCGTATGCAGGCTCATCTATCTGCATTACATGATGAAATGTGGCTTTTGATAGAGGATGTGCCATTGCAAATACTAAAAGTGAACACGACTGTAAGAAGAGCAACTGTAGCTGAAGGAGAAGAAGCAGCAGCTGCTGAAGCAAGACCAACCAAGGTTGAAAAACCAAGGACTGAGTGGACAAATGAAGATAGAAAGAGATACAACTTGGACAATGTGGCCAAGGACATACTCTACAAGACATTGGACAAAGCAATGTTCAATAAAGTCAAATCTTGCAAATCTGCAAAAATATTCTGGAATAAACTGACTTTAATTTGTGAAGGATCAGAACAAATTAAAGAAAATAAACTGTCTGTTGCTGTTCAAAAGTTTGAAAATTTCAAAATTCTTACAGGTGAAACCATGGATCAGTTGGATACCAGATTCACTGAAATCACAAATGAACTTTAAGCTCTTGCGAAAGAATATACACAAAAGGAAATGTGTATGAAGATCTTAAGAAGCCTCCCAGCTGAATGGGAAATGAAGACTATGACCATGAGACATTCAATGGACCTCTCAAGAACATCTAATCATGAGCTATTCTCAGACCTCAAAGCCTATGAGTTTGAGCTGAGGAGACAACTGTACCTAAGACAACTGCACTGATGGCCAATGATGGAAAGAGATTTGAACCCAAAGAAGCCATAGACCAGGAGGAAATTGCCCTAATGGTTAAAAGATTCAACAAGTTCTTCAGAAATAAGGGTGAGATCTCCAGAAGACATTCAGCTTCTTCCAAATCAAGGGAAGATAGGCCACCCAAGAGAGCTGAACATCAAAGGGTTGAATATCAGAGAGCTGATAATCCAAGAACAGAAAGAGCTGAGAACCTGTGTTGGAACTGCAGATAACCAAGACATTTTGCAGTTGACTGTTCCTATCCACCAGTCAACAAATATAGGAATGAGAAAGATAGAAAAGTCTTCAGAGAAAGAAGACAGGAAAAGAAGAAAGCCATGTTGGCTGCTGAGACTACTGAGACAGTCAAGTCTAAAGAAACAGCAGACTCAGAGAGTAGTGAAGATGACTACTCAAGTGACTCTGAGGAAGGGGCTATGATTTGCCTTAGGGCGAAAGAACAAGATCAACCAGATCAAGAAGATGAGGTACATTCTAACTCATCTCACTCAGATTCAAGTGATAGTGATTGTGATACACACACTTCATCACCCACTGATCTTTATGATTCATTAGGCAAAATGATGAAAGATTTTGAACACATAAAATCCTCCCACACAATTCTAAATGAGGAAAACAACCATCTTAAAAGCCAAAACTCACAGCTGAGTACTCTAAGTCATATAGCTGATGAGAACACTAAGCTGAAGGCTGAAAATGCCAAGATCATAGCAGAGTTAGCTGCTATAAAAAAGAGGGAAAAGGATCTCAAAAATGTGATTGCTTCATTTACAAAGGCATCCATATCATTGGATGATCTTATCATGAGTCAAAAAGAATTTGGAGATAAGACAGGCATATGATTCAATTTCTTTGTGCACAGTCAAACTCCAAGAGTGATTTTGGAAAAAGGATCTTCAAGTAATGAAACATCTCAAAAATCCAAAACACCAAATGCTGCACCCACATTCACTCCAAAGCACAATCACAAACAAACTGGCCTTGGATACAAAGGGAAAGGAAAACAGCCAGTTGAGTATGCTTTGAGAGGACATCTGAGAAGAAATCCAGCCGATTCCTCAGCAAACTCCAAACAGAAAAAACTCTGTGAAAAGCAAACAGAGCTACCAAAAACCCCAGAAATTTCATCAGAAAAATACATATGATGGGAATGGTAGAAACTACCCAAATTATGTTGATTGAAATAATGTGAAACATCAACAAAGACCTATGGAATACAAGCCTAGATGGCAAAGACCTAAAACTCAGCAAAGGTCATTCCAAAGGCAAAAGAGATATTATCAGCACACATATTCACCCAAGCACTACACTCAGAAATTTCACAACTATCCCAAGAAAGCTATTGCTAAAACACAGACACAGACATACAGACAAAAGGGACAGCTTGTATGAACCTAAAACCCCCAAGCAATTTGCTAATATGATTATGGCACTGATAGATGGCAACCTCTTAGAGTCAAGTCCTTTGGCTATAGGTTGGGTGGATCATCTTATAGCACTAACCCCTCAGGACCCAGGCAAGTATGGGTACCTAAAAACTGATTTCCTTGATTGCAGGTTCAAGGAACAGCTGAGTGCCAAGGAACCTGGTACATGGATAGTGGCTATTCCAGACATATGACAGGAAACAAGAAAAACCTATCAAGATTCAAGGAGATTAGAGGTGCAAAAGTCATATTTGGAGGAAATGAAGCTCTAGGGGAAATCAAAGGCACAAGATCCATCAAGAAGAATGGATTGGAAATCACATATGTTTCTTATGTTGAAGGCCTCAACTTCAATTTGTTAAGCATCAACCAACTCTGTGATAAAGGCTACAATGTTGGATTCAACATGGGAGTGTGTCAGATCAAAGATGCTGAATCAAATGAAATAGTGCTGCAAGGATCAAGACAGAAGAATATGTATGTGGTAGATTGGTCTACTGCTACACCAAGCGCTTGTCTGCTAGCAAAGAGCACAACCGAATCAAGTTGGTTGTGGCACAAGAAGCTGAGTCATCTGAATTTCAAGACAATCAACAAGCTTGCAAGGAGTCATCTTGTATAAGGATTGCCAGACTCAGTGTACAAGAAATAAAGTGTATGTGATGCATGCCAGATGGGAAAGCAAATAAAATCTTCATTCAAGGATAACCAAATCCTTCTTCAACAAGGATATTTCATCTGTTGCATATGGATTTATTTGGTCCAGTTGCGCCAGCCATCATAAGTGGAAAGAAATACACCTTAGTAGTGGTAGATGACTACTCAAGATATACATGGACAATCTTCATGTGTAAAAAGAAGGAAACTTTGCAGAAGTTACCGCAACTGATGAAAAGAGTTCAAAATGAAAAGAGCCAAACCATTATAAAGATAAGATCTGACAGAGGAACTGAGTTTGTCAATGGGATAATAACTCAGTATTGTGTTGAGAATGGAATTGCTCATGAGTTATCAGCAGCAAGAACTCCACAGCAGAATGGAGTAGCTGAAAGAAGGAATAGAACTCTCAAGGAAGCTGCAAGGACCATGTTAGCTGAAGCTGGATTGCCTAAGAGATTTTGGGCTGAAGCAATTAACACAACATGCTATACTCAAAATAGATGCATGATCAACAGGCAACTGACCAAGGCTTCCTATGAGATTTGGACAGGGAGAAAGCCAAATGTTGGATATTTCAGGATATTTGGATGTAAATGTTTCATCCATAACAATGGTAGAGATAATTTAAAGGCTTTTGATGCTAAAGCTAATGAAGGTATCTTTTTGGGATACTCAGCTGAGAGCAAAGCCTATAGAGTGCTGAACAAGAGGACTATGGTTACATAAGTGTCTATCCATGTGGTTTTTGATGAACCTAATGTAAATGGAGAAGACATTGAAGAGTTAGCTGATAAGCTGAATCAGCCAACAATACGGAAGAATCCTTATGTTGAAGCTGAAGTAAGAGAAATCAACCCAGAGGAAGATTAGATAGCTGAATCTCAGAGACAACTGGAAAGTTTACAGCTGAATGAAGATGAAAGATCTGTTCAAGACAACTTTGCTGTGAGACGGCTGAATCCAACAGACTTATTTCAACCTGATGTGAGATGGCTGAGAGACCATCCACCAGAGTTAGTTATTAGAGATGTTAGAGATGGCATAAGAACCAGATCCAGAGCACATCATGAAGCTATGTTCACTTATTTTATTTCCCATATAGAGCCTAAAGATGTGTCTCAAGCATTTGATGAAACACACTGGATTCAAGCCATGCAAGAAGAGCTTAATCAGTTTGAAAGAAACAAAGTATGAGAATTAGTGCAGAGGTCAACCCATCAAAATGTTATTGGCACAAAATGGGTTTTCAGAAACAAGATGAATGAAGAAGGATCTGTTGTAAGAAACAAAGCAAGATTGGTAGCCAAAGGGTATTGCCAAGAAGAGGGTATAGATTTTGTTGAAACCTTTGCTCCTGTTGCAAGATTGGAAGCAATAAGGATGTTTCTTGCTTATGCTGCACATAAGAACTTCACTGTGTATCAAATGGATGTGAAGAGTGCATTTCTAAATGGACTGTTAGAGGAAGAAGTTTATGTTGAACAGCCTCTAGGCTTTGAGCAGAAAACTATTGGAGATAAAGTCTATAAGCTCAAGAAAGCATTATATGGATTGAAACAAGCACCAAGAGCATGGTATGATACATTGTCTCAATTTCTAACTGACAATGGATTCACCAAGGGCAAAGTTGATAGAACACTCTTCAGAATTCAAAATGGAGAGAGTATACTGCTTGTTCAAATATATGTGGATGACATCATTTTTGGATCCACAAATAAGGAGCTGTGTGACATGTTCTCAAACCTCATGCAAGGTAAATTTGAGATGAGCATGATGGGAGAGCTGACTTTCTTCATAGGACTTCAAGTAAAGCAATTGAAGGATGGAACATTCATAAGTCAGACAAAATATACCGGAGATTTAATGAAGAAATTTGGTAGGGAAGAGAAGTCTTATGTGAAAATTCCAATGAATACATCAGTCAAGATGGACATGCATGCAGATGGCAAAGCTGTAGATCAAACCAGATATAGAGCACTCATTGGATCATTGCTCTATCTAACAGCAAGCAGGCCATACATCACCTTTGCAGTAGGTGTATGTGCAAGATTTCAATCTGCACCAAAGGAGAGCCACATGACTGCAGCTAAGAGAATCCTAAGATATTGAAGGGATGCCAGGAAGTTGGCTTATGGTATCCAAAGGAAGGTGGATTCAAACTAATTGGTTACTCAAACTCAGACTATGCTGAATGTAGAGTTGACAGGAAAAGTACTTCAGGTACAAGTCAAATGTTTGGATATAGATTGGTTTCTTGGTTCAGTAAGAAACTAAATTCAATTACCACATCCACAGCTGAAGCAGAGTACATAGCTGCGGGCAGTTGTTGTGCCCAAGTCTTATGGATGAGACAACAACTGAGAGATTATGATATTGAAGAAAAAGAGATTCCAATTATGTGTGATAACACTAGTGCCATTGCAATCACTCAGTATCATGTGTTGCATTCAAGAACAAAGCACATTGATGTCAGATATCATTTCATAAGAGATCATGTTGAAAAGAAAAGCATCACCTTGGAATAAATCTCAACTGATAAACAGTTATCACTAAGCCTCTATGTGAATCAAGATTTGAAGAGCTCAAGAATGAGTTAGGGTTAATTGAGCTGAGTTGAAACTCAGAAGACTCAATCAACAGAGAAAGAAGATGAGAAAATCAAAGCAGAGCAAGTTTCACACTTCAACCAAGTGAAATAGTCTTATCGGGAAGTCAATTGTATCAATTTAGCTGACAATTGATTTACTTCACAAGAAGAGAGTAGCAAAGTTAAGTCACATTTGATATAAGTTGAATCATTTATGAGCTAAATGGCAAGAACACAATCGTTCTAATTGAGCGGGAATGTTTTTAAGGATGACGTCAGTGTAATAATGATGGTCACAGTAAAAGCTGCACAATAAGCCATATGATTGGATATAAATGCTGCGGCATTTAATGCGGGGAATTAAATGCGGTTTTGACGTTTTAATCTTAGCCGTTGATTTTGATCAAAAATTTCCAAATCCGAAATATGTCCTTTCATGACCTTTATATACAGACTCTTGCATTTCTCTCACCTTACGCGAACTGTTCATCTTTAAGCAAAGAAGCATTTTTCTCTCTAAAACCCTAAGTTCTTTCAAAGCAGGTTTCTCATTTTTGGATCGGTAAAAATATCTGAAAATGGCTCCAAAGTTTGATTATGTGAAGCATTCGAAGCAAATCCACACCGGTTCTTCAGTGGATTTCGATGGGATGATCAAACAGGGTGTTGATGAAACCCTGGTTCTGAAGATAGCTGAAATGTTGGAGAAGTCCGGTCTAAAGGTTTTTCTGACGATGGGATACTCTCATACCTACCTTGAAGATGTAGCGATGTTCTATGTGAATGCAGAAGTGAAGGACGATGAAATCAAATCTTCCATCCACATCAAGGTCATCAAACTAAGTGCAAAAGACCTTGCTGAGCACTATCTGTTGCCAGCGGAGGGCTTGAAGGACATCTTGGAGGCAGATGTCGACTTAGCTGCGGCTTGGAAAGAAGTGGCCAAGCCAGAGTGTGCTGCGAAAGTGGTCTATACGGTCAAGAAGGATTCATGAAGGACGATTATCACAAGCTGATGGACGTCATCTCGAAATGTGTCGACATGAAGTTTGGAAGATCTAATCAGCTGTCCAAAACTAAGCTGATCGTGATGGCTATGATCATGCAAGAAAAGAAGGTAAACTGGTTGTAGACTCTGCCAGAATGTGCTGAACAAGACCTACAAGAAGGACGGGTCCATTGGATGTTCTTTGGGCTATGGCCTTGTGATTGGCCATCTCATGGAGGTGAAGGGTATCGCTCTTCGTCATGGCAAGCCCTTTCACGTGAACAAGAAGATGTTCAGGGCAAACCTTTCTGGTGCCCAGAAGAGAGCTCATGCAAAGAAAGCTGATACAAGTGAGGGAGAATCAGCTGACCCTAAAGAATTTGCTGAGACCCCTCCCCCAAAGAAGAAAGCTGCCCCTGCAGCAAATCCCAAGAAAGCTCCTGCCCCTGTAGCCGAGTCACCTGCCCGAGCAGCCGAGACTCCTGCCCCTGCAGCAGAGACTGAGAAAGAACCCTCACTTCCTTCTACAGTCGTAAAGAAGAAGAGGACTGCCAAGTCGAGGAAGGCAACTCTCTCTAAGAAGAGTAACCAAGTCCCCACCTCTAATGAATCTGCTGAAACAGAACCAGAAGTTCCTCTGGTTCGTCCAAGGAAAAAAAGGCTGATCAGGCAATCTAAATTTGAGAAGATAGCTGAATATGCTACTTAGCTGGAGAAAGAAGCCGAGACTGCTGGTGATCAAGAAGCGTAGTCTCCGAAAGTTATTGATGTATCTGCGAAGTCCACTGATAGTAATCAGCAGATATCTGACAAAGACCCAACTGTGAGGAAGACAGCTGAAGAAAGTGAAGTAGTCGAGACAACTGAGCTTAATGTTGAAAAGGTTGTCTCCCCGACTACAAGTGATGCTGCTGCATCCGAGGAAGAGCAAGGTCTCTTACCTCCCATTCTGGAAACTGGAGGAGAAGGTGAAGATGATGATGTAATCATGTATTCTCCAGTCTATCCAGATATTCAACGACGCTTGAGGGAATGGAGAGCATGGAAGCTAGATCACTCAAGGGTACAGTTCACTCACCCTGAGTTTATTGAAGAAGAAGAAGAGCTTATCCGATTCCTCTGCGTAAATGACGTTCGATCTGTCCTAGATGAAGATAAGTGCATGGATATCCTCCGCATCTTGAAAAGGAAGAAAAGGAGAGAGCTGCCGAGCAAAGTCGAGCCTTGGAGAAATCCAAGATGTGCCAATTTACAGGCTCTCACGAGCATACTCACTCACATCTTGATTTGCTCTTAGTAAGTGATGAGGATATGGATCCTGCTGCTGCAGCTGAGAAGTTGGAGATGCAGCAAGCCTTGCAGGAATCCAAAGCCATGCATGAGCAGCAGTTGTTCGAAGATCCAGGAGAGTCATCCCAGACTCTTCTGCAAACTGATCCTCTGGGAGTGGCACAACAATTTGCATCCGCTATTGCTGCAGCCACATCCCCTGTGCAATCAGAGGATGGCTCCAAGGAAATTGGCGATGAAGCTTGGAAGTTGGGGACCCAAGATAAGCCTACCATTGAAGAAGGTGTTCTCACACCTGCCCCAGCGGCTGAGCACTCAACGGAAAAAGCCGCGTCTCTGGAGAAGAGTGACCCCACAATCAGTCACTCAGCTGGTGCACCAGCTGAGGGGAAAACTCTCTCTACCACAGCACGGTTGGAGATTGCTGTGGGAGACTCATCTATGAAGAAATGAGGCGAAGTTGAGAAAGAAAGTGAACATCAGTAGAGTGACATTGACGAAGCTCGGACAGTTGAGTTTGTCCCAGCTAAAGTGGCAACTGCTTTGAAGGCCAATGACGCTGTTATTACAGTCGAGGCACAGGATGGTGAAGCCCCGGGAGTTAACACTCTGGGCTCAGAAAGTGCAATCCAAGGGGTTGAGACTCCTCTGGATGCCATTGTCCAAGACCCTAAGACAGATGAGTCCGTCGAAGGGAATGTAGAAGGCCCTACTGCTGTTGAGACTGTTAAGGGTACTGATGGCCTTGGGGAGGTTGAGACTTCCCTAGGTAAGGAAAAAGATGCAGTTATTGAGAACATACCTCTGGTTGAAGGTGCTGCCACAGATGAAGTCATTGGTGCCCTTCAAGACTCTCAAGAAAATATTGACACATCTTTTGTGGGATCCGAAGATGAAGTAGAGTTCACACCAATTACAGAGGATGTTCACAAATCTCAGAGCCAAGTCTGTGAAAAGACGGCTCCTATGAGGTTTAACTTCGATGATGAGCCAACTCCACAAATATCATCATCATCCAATGACACTGATAATACAGCAGAGGACCATGTAATTCATTTAGAGAAATTTACTGAGACCGAGGAAGGCATTGCTCGATACCGAGGCCTCGGTCACCAAGCAAAACATCACAAATGCCCCAGTTGGAACCGAGTCATCTGCGTAGGCTCCCCAAGTGCAGCGATGCGACTCCATCGCTCGATCCATAGGCTCGCGCAGTGTTAACCGCCAATGAAGCTACCGCAACTGAGGCACACGGAGCTGAGTCATCGCATGTACAAAATCAACAAGATATTCCATATGTGGGCGATGATGTCTTTCAAGACATGTTTCCCTTCTCCCAGAAACTGCCTGAATTAGAGGAAGAAACAACTGCTGAACAAAGGTGATACATTGTACGAGAAGATCCCATCATTCCCACCGAAACAATTATTCCAGCGGACTTTAATTTTGACACAGAATGGCCGACAGCTGAATCGGGTGAGACAACTAAGATTCGTGATGTCTTCAAGAAGATCTATGAGGAGATTGAGAAGATCGAATGACATCAGGCCTCACTTACTGGACAATCGAGATGCCACTCTCACAGCTAATTTGAGAGGGATCGTAGTGCGGATTAGAGAATGGACTCAACAACAGACTACCGTGAGACTCGAGCAAGTTCGCTATTTCAAAGCCTTACATGAAAGAATGCTCGTATGGAGTGATGATAACTCCATGATCAGGCAAAGGATGAAGGAGTATATTGAAAGGATAAACCAATCTCACAAAACAGATATGGAGGTGTTGCAACAATTCCACAAGAATGAAATTCTAAGACTTGATAATGCCATGAATGAAGCTAGTCACAACCGAGTCTAAGGCAACTCGCTAAGAGTTTCGTGCCGCATATGATACAGCAGACTCTAAGCACAACTCTACGATCAACAGACTGGATTTTATCCTTAGCGGTATGTTCCCTGGGGTTCCTCTCTCCTTTGATGATGCCAAAAAGGGGGAAGAGGAGTTCCTCAAAGGTTTAAAAGAAGAAAAACTGAAGAAAAATACAGCTGAGAAGAAAGACGAAGCTGAGAAGAAAGACGCAGCTGAGAAGAAAGATGCAGTTGAGGGGAAAGGAAGTTCAAAGCAATTGCAATTGATGTCTGGCAAACCCCTCAAAGAAGGTCATGTTCTTGCCTCCATCCTCAAAGAAACTCCCTGTGACCCTACCAATCGAGAACGCTGATGTATCAATGGTAGACAAAAGAAAGATCATTGAAGCAGGGTTTGAGGAGTTAACTCAAAAGCAAGATGCTCGCGTTCAAGAGATTATGAAACAATATGGTGGTCTTCCAGCTGGAAAGGATAAGGATGCGATACCTGATAATGGATCTGAGCATTGATTGATTGAAGAGTTCAAGACACTTGAATCAGAAGGCTACTTCCAAGGAATGGCTCTGTCTCAAGCCTGGGATTTGTATTGGGAGAAAGGTCTAGCACTATGTAAAGAAGCTGATAAGCCGGAGTCTTCCAGCTGTCACTCAACTGGAAAGCAGAAGACTCCAGTGCAGTACACTCCAAGAGGTGGAAGAGCTAAGTCAGGAAGGGGAAGAAGTGGTGGTGGAAGAGGTTCCCTACTTCGACCAAAACCCAAGGACGTAGAATACGTAGATCCTGAGAAGAAAGGTTTGATCTACTGGGCTGGATATGATCACCTTGCCAACCGGGAGGTGGAAAGAAAGAACGCTAAGGCAATAAGAAGACAAGAAGAATAGAATGAAAGGTAGACACGAGAATGGCTCACGAGGAAGCAAATGGATGATGCTTCCAAACGGGCCTATGAAAAGAAGAAGATGAGGGAAGAAGAAGAGAAAAAGAGAAAGAGAGCTGATGATGATGAGGAGCACAAGAGAGCTGAAGAAGAAAGAGGAAGGAAACAATGAAGGTGTTGAAGTGTTGCTGCAAACCCCTTCATGTATTACTATTGTAAATACATTCATGTAAGTTTTCTGTAATAAACTTAGTGAATTTCCCTGTAATTTTTCACTCTGAATGTATCCTGTATCTTAGCTTAGATATACTATGTTTTGACATGTATACTTGTATATTGCTCTGATACCAAATGTAAACAACTATGTAAAGGATAAGAATGCTATGATCAATAAAACGATCTATTTTAAGCATACATTCTTTGTTACTGCATTGTATGTATGTATCTTTGTTGTTTATACTTTCTTTGTATGATTTTAAGTTTTGGCATCATCAAAAAGGGGGAAATTGTTAGGAAATTTGTTGAGTAGATTTTTATGATAACATGTAAAACTTAAACTAGGAAGTTGGCAACCCATTTTCCTTGTAATTTGTATTGTAATAGATAGGGCTGAGAAAGCTGAGTCAAGTCACCTCTGCCAAGGAATACAAGAAGTCAACTGCGGACTGGATTGAAGACTCTGCTATGTGTCAGCTGAGTATGGCCAAGAAGGAAGTCATGGACTCGACTAAAGGAGTGTCAGCTGAGGAATAATTGTGATAAGTGTCAGTCAAGTCAACTCAAGAAGCCAAATCTCAAAGTTGAAGTGACAGTTGAGTTATCCAATGACTGGAGCTGACTCAAGTCACCTGGGGTAAAGACAACAGTCTAGTGGAGACAACTGACTTAGATCCATTGATTAAAGTCAAGAATATTACTCAATATCGTAATATGTCAAAGCTGTCAGGTCAAAAGTGTTAGTCCCATAATTATGCAAAAGGAATAAACCAATGGGAAACACTGCACCTTGTGTCAGGCACCTGCAATGCTGCAAAGACATTTAATACGAGGTAATGTCAACATCAAGGACTGCAACAAGACAAGCCAACGAACAAAAGTGACATTTGAAATTAGCCTATCTCTTCAACGGGCAAAATTTCAAATGTATACTATAAAAGGCTGAGGAAGTTATTGAGAAGAGGTTACCTTGATTACTTGAACCACGAACAAACCAGCATTATTCTAGCATTTAACATGCAATATTCTCAAGAACATTCAAGCAAATCCTCAAGACTGAAACTCGAAGGAAATCGATCCAACACAAGCCGTGAAGGAACGACAACTTCAAATCTGTTGAAGAGGAAACTTTTGAAGAATCAAAAGGGGTCTACTTTCCAAGTCAGGATTGTAGGAAGGTTCAAGGTCGAACCAGTATCAAGTTTGTTGGAGGGCTTCGTGATCAAATCCAAGAACTTGAAGTGGTGAGTCAAGAGTGCGCAAAAAGTGCCACAATGAAGAAGCTAAGTCGCAAGAGAAGCCAGCTGTGTGATCAAGGCTGTCTCCAGACTTTTCACCACTTTGCAAACTGATCTATTACATAGTGGATTCCTCCAGGAGTTGGAGAAGAGAGGATTAGAAGAATTACCCCATCTTCGAACCTCTATAAAATATTTGTGTCATTTACTTTCAGCAAATTTACTTTCCTGCATATTTACATTATGTCTGCTATTAGAATCATATTTGCTATCCAACTGATAAATAACTAAGTGTTAAAAACAAACTTAAAACAAATCTAAGGGTGTTAAGTCTTTCGCTGTTAAAAACCAATCTGCCAAGTTAAGTATTTGGCTTGAGCAGGCGAGTTATACTATCAACAACTCTATCGAGTGTGTTGAGTGGGTAACTTAGCTGAATAACCAACTTAGCTGTCCCTCAAGCTGTTTGAGTCAACTATGTTGTAATTTTAAAAGGACTAAAATCGAAAATTTGGTAAGGTTTATTCACCCCCCCTTCTAAACCTTACTCACACCCTTTGGGACCTACATTCTTCATAGCTGCCTTACGAGGCGCAACTGTCCTTATTTTCTTTGTCACCAAAGAGGCAACAAAAACTGAGACATGGGCTGGAGCGGGAGCTGGGGCTGGAGTTATGGCAGTTGTCTCATCCTCTAGGACACTCTTAACAGTTTTCCCCTCAAAAGCACCATTCTTCTTTGCATGGGCATTCTTTTGGGCATCTGTCAAGTTTGTAAGTCCAAGTGGCTACGATAATCTAGAGGGGAGGGATGAATAGATTATGCCAATTTTTTGCAATTCGCCCTCTTTTTCGAATGAATAAATAATGACAAGAATGTAGGTATGGGAAATAAACAACACACGTCGATTTATAGAGGTTCAACCCACCTAGGGCCTAATCCTCTACCACCCCAGTATCTCCGGGATGGATTTCAAAAAGAAAAAAGATTTTATTAATTACCACACGTTAATACAACATCACCTTACAACACCTCTTTGGAGATTACCACAATCTCCCTTGAAGATTACCACAATCTTATACGACACCTTATGAAGATTACCATAATCTTCAACCTTGAAGAACACCAAAATCTTCAACACCTCAAAGAGCACCAAACTCTTCAATATGAAGATTACCACATTCTTCTTGCACCTAACACCTAGATCACCCAAGTGTGTTCTTACCACAAGAACACTCACAAGGAGATCTTGTCTTGAATGATGAACCCAAAAATTCAAGATTACAACTCGATAATGAATAATACAATTTTGAGTGCAAGTGTAATCAAGAAATAAGCCTAGACCTCAAAATGTGAAAGTGAAATACTTAGGCTATAAATACAACAAGAGTGTTGAATATGAAAGCCTAGAAATTTACAGATTTTCTTGTTGTGTTGTTTGCTTTTGTTTGTGTCTTGTGTCTTCAAAATCATCTTCTATTTATAGGAGAGTCTTCACAAATATAGGCTCCTCCTTCTTCACTTTTGTCTACAAAAAGAAGATCACAAGATGTAGAAATAATGTACAAAATTGATAAAGTAAATCTTGCTGTAATGGATTTCCAACGGTTTGAAAGTTCTGTCAAAAATAACATAGCGCGACCGGTCACTATGTAGAAATTTCGAACGTTAAAAGTAAATCTGAAGATTTAGACAGAGGATGACGAGGAGGGCGACCGGTCCAAGGGGGGTCCGATCGGTCGCCATAGGGTCGACCGGTCAGCCCTGGTTTGGACCGGTCCCCCTCCTATTTTTTGTGTTTCTGTGGGTTTTTGAGTTTTACGTTCTTCAGATACCGGTCGACCTCTTGTTCGACCTGTCGACCTCAAAATAGAAGTGTTGTCCAAATTTTGTAAAAAATAAACTTCAAGAAATACTCCAAAAAATTAGTAAAAACATTTTAAATCAATTGGGAGTATTTGGACAATATTTAAAAACATTGTTTTGGTGTAAAAACTCATTTAAACAAAATCATCAAAATCTTGATAAAATATTTATCTAACAATCTCCCCCTTTTTGAAGATTACAAACTAAAACAATTTTAGGAGATCGATTTTAAAAACAAAACACATTTTTTGGGTCTAAAACATCAATCCATTACAAGCAATATTTATCATAAGTAAAAACACAAGGATATAAGCAAAGATTTTTCAAAAGCATTTTGCACAAGCTCCCCCTATCAACATGCACATCAAGAACAAGTATAGAAACAAACAATTAAAAGCTAAAAGTTTAGCTTTTACAACTTAAGCTTGAATTTCATGAGCTTATAAGCTCCCCTTGTCACAAGACATCATTAGTCAAGCATAAAAATCAATAATTCATCAAATGGACTAAGTATCATTCACAACTTTTGGCTTTTAAGAGCCATAGCTTATAGCTTCTTTTCGCAAGCTTATTTCCGCTTCTTTGAGCGTATGAGAGTTTTTTCCTCTTTCTCCCCCTTTGGAATCATAAAAAAGAATGTTAGCACGATAAAAACATCATATAATCATGTCAAAATGCGCAATTTAATCGATTTATCGAGCGGTTTGAACATTGAAGCTTATATTCCAAATAAAAGGGAAAAGTCGATCATTTTACTAGCAAAAGCTCATTTGAATGGTAAAACATGATCTCTATAAACTTATAAGACTTTTCAAATCGAGAGAATCATGTAGGTGATGAATTTTTCATAGAAACGTTTTGTCGAACACTTGGTGTGCATCGAATAAAACAAGAGATGTATAACGCCTTTGTAATTCAATCATTGCCAAAATATTTCATCACCAAATAAAATTTTACAAATATCATCCATCAACATTCATCATATACATCTTACGAATACAAGAATTTCATCAAAATATCAAAATACAAGCTCCTTCTCAAGGGTTCAACCCAATTGAGATTAAAAAGAAGAATTCTTACCAATTAATCGGAGAAGTCGGATGATAATGATGAAATACGAGTAATATAAACTCAAAAATATATAATTTATGAATAAGAAATCATTTTGAGTGAATTGTGTGTGAAAAATGCAAAGGGGTTCGAGTTTTGAAGAAAATGATCAAAAATACCGAAATGAAGGACATAAGCATTTTTATCCTGAAAAAGCTTAGGGCGACCGGTTGACGTGTAGGGAGACCGGTGCCTAGCCATGGTCGACCTCTATGGCAACCGATATCTGAACACTTGTTTAGTTTCTGTCTGAAATTTGCACCAAAAATCCGATTTTTCACCCCTAAGTTTTAAAAACGTATGAAATGCAAACATAGACCTCATTCAATATAGATTATGCCTAAACAAGCTCAAATTGAGGTAAAAGACTCGGCGGTTAACGATTAAAAATAAATGTCCGCGAGTTATCCTTGAGACGGAATTAAACACATCTCAATTTTTCGTTTAAGAAACGCAATCTCTTAAAAAAACATATAGAATCTCAATATGTTTAGTTCGATTATGCGAACCATATTTTGAGAAATTATTATCACCGTACTTGTTATTCCGAAAACTATGAACATTTTAAAACTTTGGATAAAACAAGCCATAAGAAGAAGTGCCTTTCAAATATTTGGAAATTTCTTTTAACGGCACTTTAATGAAATTCATTGGGATAGTTTTGAAGTCGAGCATATATGCATATGGCATGAAGAATTTAGAGTCTATAAGAATAATGAAAGTTGATAAACATACCTCGAATTTATTTGTCGACCAATATGCCTTTCGTAATCTTGACACCTTATGAAGTAGATGGCCATGAATAGGTCTACGATCATTTGTTCCTTAATATCAAAAATATTTCCTGCAAAAACTTGACAAAATATCTTGCACAAGAGCATAGTAATATCGAGTAATATACACAATATTGATATAAACTATCATAGAATTTGGACAAGTAGTACATACTATGCTTTTTGTATGAATCAACAAAAGTTTGATAAAACAAGTGCTTATTGAAAATCCATTTAAGGTCTCTTTTGAAATTTAAAAATCCGAGAGTATAAAATTGAGACCTCATTTTTAAGAAACATTTTTATAAAGAATTTTGACAATCAATACAAACATTGAAGACATGAAATTTAAAATTTCTTCGATTTTTGTTGCATCAAGTACCTAACATAAAACTTTCTTGTGGTACCCTCAAGTGTTTGGGTCCTTTGGGATTAACATTGAGACTTTTAGGTCTCCAATAATAATTAGAACTATTTTTAACCCGACAAGAATTAATCGTGTGACCAATTTTACCACAACAGAAACATGTAATAGTTCTACAAGCATAATGACCAACATGCATAGAGACTTGGTTCTTTTTCTTAATATTAACAACGTTAGGCTTATAACCAAGTCCTAGTTTCAAATGATCACAACGTTGAACATCAATAATTTTTGTCATTTTATCGGTACTTAAATTTATCATATCCTTTTTCATGCAATCAATATCTTTAACATGAGTACTATTTTCTTCTTCAAGAATTCTAACCTTATCAAGTTTAACATTATGAGCACTAGTAAGAGATTCATAAGAAGTGTAGGTCCCAAAGGGTGTGAGTAAGGTTTAGAGGGGGGAGAGGTTGAATAAACCTTACCAAATTTTCGATTTAGTCCTTTTAAAGAAATTACAGAGTTAACTCAAACAGCTAAGTCCTTGAGAGACGACTAAGTTGGTTATTCAGCAGAGTTAGCCACTCAACAGACTCGATAGAGCTGTTGATAGAATAACTCAACTGTTTAACCTGAAACTTAACTTGGATGTGTTGGTTTTATCAGCGGAAGACTTAACACCCTTTGATTTGTTTTAGACTTGTTTTAACACTTGAGTTTAGCACTTAGTTATCAATCAGTTGGATAGCAAATTATCAGCATATATAAGTATGCAGAAATAAAAGTGCTGAAATGTAAATGACACAAATGATTTTTATAGAGGTTCGAAGATGGGCGATTCTTCTAATCCTCTATTCTCCAACTCCTGGAGGAATCCACTAAGTAATGATCAGTTCACAAAGTGGTTATCAGTCTAGAGACAAGTCTTGATCATACAACTGACTTGCTCCTTGGACTCAGTCTAGAGATGCCTTGGTCACACATCTGGCTTCTCTTCCGACTCAGCTTCTTCACAGGGCAGCTGCCTTGCTACTTCAGCTCACTCTCTCAAGCTTCTTGGATTTGATCACGAAGCCCTCCAATAACTTGAGGCTGGTTCTAGCTTGAACTTTCCTACAATCCTCCTTGGAAAGTAGACCCCTTTTGATTCTTCAAAAGTTTCCTCTTCAACAGTTTAAAGTTGTCTTTCCTTCACAGCTTTGTGTTGGATTGATTTCTTTCGAGATTTAGGCTTGAGGATTTTGCTTGAATATCTTGAGAATATTTTGCAGGTTACAGTTTGAATAATGCTTGATTTCTCAGATGTGCAATGTTTTTTTTTTCTCAATGAATTTCCACAGCCTTTTATAGTGAAATTTCAAAAATCTGCCCGTTGAAGAGATAGACTGATTTTTCAAAAGACACTTGTGTTCGTTGGCTTGTCTTGTTGCAGTCTTTGATGTGGACATTTCCTCGTATTTAATGTCTTGCAGCATTGCAGCGTTTCTGACACTTGGAGCAGTGCTTAAAAACCTCATAGCATGTAAACAACAAAGATACATTAAACAACATGTAAACAACAAAGATACATGCAAACAATGCAGTAACAAAGAATGTATGCGTAGAATCAGTCATTTTATTGATCATAGCATTCTTGTCCTTTACACAACTGTTTACAAAGTGTATCAGAGCATATTTAAATCTAAGCAAATTACAAGCATCTATGCTGAGATACATATATAAAGTGAGAAATTACAAAACACTTTATTGAATATACAGATGACTTACACAAAAATGTATTTACAAGAGTAAAGTACATGAAGAGTTCGCAACAACACTTCATCGCCTTCGCTGTCTCCTTCTATCCTTTTGAACATTGTCTGAGTCATTAGGTTCCTTTCTTTTTCTTTCATCTTCAGCTGCTTTTTTCTTTACATAAGCTCTCTTCGCATCAATCTTTTTGCTTCCTTTCTTCCCATAACTGTTCTTGGCTTCTGTTTTCCTTTTCAATTCTTCTCACATAATCAGCATTCTTCCTAGCCACTTCCAGATTAGCTACTTCATCGTACCCAACCCAGTAGATCCTTCCCTTCTTACCTGGATTTACATATTCGATATTTTTGGGTAGAGGTCTAGGTCGAAAACCTCTTCCTCCACCACTTCTTCCTCCTCCTTTGGGTGTAAACTGTACATGAGTCTTCTTCTTACCAACTGAATGGTTGCTGGTAGTCTACTGCCTATCAGCTTCTTCGCATAATTTCAGACCCTTCTCCCATTACAGATCCCAGGCTTGGGCTACAAACATCTTCTGGAAATAGCCTTCGGATTCGAGCGTTTTAAATTCTTCAACTGATCTTGGCTCGTCTCCCTCATCTGGAATAACATCTTGATCCTTCCCTGCCGGAATGCCACCGAACTGTTTCAACATTTCTTCAATGCGAGGCATCCGTCTTTTTATCGAACTGTAACATTACTGCTTCTATGATCTTCCTTTTATCTGTCATGGGCACAACAGAGTGCTCGACCGGAAGAGTCACTGGAAGTTTGTTGATAATGGATGCTGTGACATCACCTTGCTGAGGGGTTCAACAATCATAAGTGTCAAATCCTTTGACTTTTCCCCCTCAACTGCTTTTCCCTTTTGCTTCTCAGCTGCTACTTCTTTCAAATTCCTTAGGTACTCCTCTTCCCCCTTTTTGGCATCATCAAAGGAGAGAGGGACCCCTGGGAACATTTCTGCGAGCATGAAGTCGAGTCTCTTGAGAGCTGAGTTCTTCTTGGAGTCTGCTGTGGCATGTGCTGATCGAAATTCTGAGCGAGTGGCCTTTGACTCGGCTGCCACCAGTTTCATTTCAGCCATGAGAAGGTGAACTTCGCATTCATGGTCTCGTCAAGACGCAAAATTTCTTTTCGATGGAATTCACGCAGAAACTCCATTTCAGTTATGTGGGAGGCATGCAATCTCTCCATATAGGCCTGCATCCTCTGCTTCATATCAGCATTGTCAGCACTCCAAACAAGCATTTTATTGTACAATGCTTTGAAATAGCGAACTTGCTCATATCGCATTGCACTCTGCTGCTGACACCACTCCCTGATCCTTACCACTATCCCTCTCAAATCTGCTATGACGGTGGCATCTCTATTGTCCAGACGTAGATCTAATATGGCCTGGTGCCGTTCGATCTTCTCAATCTCTGCACAGATCATCTTGAAGACTTCACGGATCCGGCTGTCACACCTGATCCAGCGGCTGGCCATTCAACATCGAAATCAAAGTTTGCTGGCACAATGGAGTCTATAGGGATTACATGATCTTCTCGGACGGTGAAACGTCGCTGCTCTTTAGCTGTCTCTTCCTCTAGCTCTGCCATCTCAATCGAAAAGGGAAATAATTGCTCAAAAGTATCCTCTCGCACATAAGGGATTGAAGTTTCGGTCTGTGCCTGTGATGATCTTGGTTGAGTCGGTACTGCTGCAGCTGTGGGAGCCTGCGCAGATGACTCGGATATAGCTGGGCCTTTTTGAGTGGGTTGGCCAACTGACTGAGCCTTAGCTGTCTTAACAGCTTCTTCGGCCTCAGTGGATTTTGCTAAGTGAAGTACCTGGCCCTCTGCTGCATCATCAGCGTCATCGGAGGATGATGAAACTTGGGGGCTTGGTTCATCATCAAAGTTAAATGTTTGACGAGCAACTTTGAAACTCGGCTGACTCGTCTGCGGGAGAACATCCTCAATTGGGTCCTTTTGATGTGCAACAGGTGTGGACTCAGCTTCGTCTTTAGACCTTAGAAATGATATATCAGGATCGTCCTCGGAGTCATGAAGTGCACTAATCTCCTTCTCAAATTCAGCAATGTTAACAAGAGGGATGTTCTGAACTTCTTGAGTTTTACCCAGGGAAGTCTTAACCTCCCTTAGGCCTTCAACACCTACAACAGTCTCAACTGCAGCGAGGCCTTCTATATTCCCTTTGACAGTCGCAGCTGTCTTAGGGTCTTCAGCAGTGGCATCCATAGGAGTCACAACCCCTTGGATTGCGCTTTCAGTGTCCAGAGTGTTAATTCCCGGGGCGTTTCCATCCTGTGCCTCTACCGCAACAACAGTGTCCTTAGCCTTCAAAGCAGCTGACACTTCAGTTGGGATAAACTCAATTGTCCGAGCTTTGTCAATGTCAACCTGCTGTGGTTCTTTCTCGGTTTCCACTTCGCCTCCTTTCTTCAATAAAGAGTCATCTCCAGCATCCTCCGACCCTGCTGCATTGGAGTGGGTTTCCCCCGCAGCTGGCACACCAGCTGAGTGACTGATGTTGGGGTCACTCTTCTCCAGACTCGCGGCTGTTTCCGTTGAGTGCTCAGCCGTGGGGGCAGGTGGTAAAACATTTTCAGTAGGGGTTGGCTCAACTTGGGTGCCCAAATTCCCAGTCTCATCGCTAATTCCCTTGGACACATCTTTCGACTGCACTAGGGATGTAGTTGCGGCAATAACTGTGGCAATCTGCTGCACTACTCCCTATGGGTCTATTTGCAGGAGAGATTGTGAGGACTCTCCTGGTCCTTCAAACATTTGTTGCTCATGCATCATCTTGGATTCCCTCATAGCTTGCTGCATGTCTGGCTTTTCTGTTGCAGCAACGGGTTCCATGTCTTCATCACTCTCCGAGAGCACATGTATATGAGGGTGAGTGTGTTCCAGAGTTCCAGTAAGAGGACATATACTGGCTTTCTCGAGTGTTGCTGCTTCCTCAGCTGCTCTGGCTTTTTCTTTCTCCTTGTAGATGTGTAGAATATTCAGGCAATTATCCTCATCCAGAGCCTGAAGCACTGTGTCAACTTCGAGAAATTGCATCAATTCCTCTTCTTCTTCGATAAACTCAGGACGTTCAAACTGCATGCTTGAGTGACTTAGCTTCCATGCCCGCCATTCCCGTAGACGGCGCTGAATATCTGGATATACAGGAGAAACTATGATAACATCATCATCATCATCCTTCTCTTCTTGTCCTTCCTTTTATAGAATAGAAGGTAGCATGCTCTGCTGCTCTTCACCTTCAGCAACGTCAGTTGCAGGTGGAGAGACAACTTGTTCACCTTGAGATTCATTGTCTTAGCTGCTTCTTTGTCCTCAGTTGTCCTCTCCACAATCCCAGGTCTTACAGGCGCTCTGCTTGATCATCTCAAATGACTTGGCGGTTTCATCTATCACTTCGGGAGACTGCACTTCCTGAGAGTCTGCAGTCTCAGATGCTTTTTGCAGCTGAGTAGCAGACTCAGCTGTCCTTTGACGCTCTGAAAGCTTGACTATCCTTCTTCTTTTGGTTTTAACCAGAGGAATTTCTGGTTCTGTTTCCTCCGGTTCCATGAAAGTAAAGGCCTTCTGAGTTTCCTTAGAGGTAGCTGCCCTTCTAGTCTTGGCAGTCCTCTTCTTCCTTATAGCTGGAGAAGGTATTTGGGCTTCCTTCTCAACCTCGGCTGCAGGGGCAGGAGACATGGCTGCTCGGGCGGGGTGACTACGGCTAGCAAAAAGCGGGATTGTTCTTTTTCTTTTCTGCAGGGGCAGCCTTATTCTTAGCAGCTGCAGTGGCAACTTTCTTCTTGGGAGGAGAGGTAACATCTGTGTCCTCGGGGTCAGCTGATTCCCCCTCACTTGTATCTGCCCTCTTCCCATGGACTCTCTTCTGGGCTCCTGAAAGATTAGCCCTGAACATCTTCTTGTTTACATGGAAAGGCTTTCCATGTTGAAGGGGAATGCCCTTCGCTTCCATCAGGTGGCCAATGAACAGGCCATAATCGAGAGATACTCCAAAGGATCCGTCTTCCTTGTATGATTTATTCACAACATTCTGGTAGAGTATGCTGTACACGAACTCAGCCCTGTTAACTTTCTTGTCTTCCATGATCGCAGCCATGATGATCAGCTTAGTCTTTGACAGCTGATTGAAGCTGCCAAACTTCATGTCTACATACTTCGCGATGACATCCATCAGCTTGTTATATTCGTCCTTCAACAACTTTTTCTCAGCTGTGTAGACTACCTTCGCAGCACACTCCGATTTGGCTAATTTTTTCCATGCAATAGCCAAATCGACATCAACTTCATTTATCTCAGTCATGCCCTCAGACGTCAACAAACAGTGCTCCGCAAGGTCTTTAGTAGTTATCATAATGTCCTTGTGGTGGACATAAGACTTGATGCCTTCGTCCTGCACCTCCGTATTCACGTAGAACTGCGCCACCTCTTCAAGGTAAGTGTGCGAGTTCTCCAAAGTAAGAAAATCCTTGAGACCAGACTTTTCCAACATATCAGTAATTTTCTTCAATAGGGTTTCATCCGAACCCTGCTTTACCATGCCTTCAAAATCCATGGACGATCCTGAGTGGATTTGCTTCGATAACTTGACAAAATCGAACTTTGGTGCCATTTGAAGATAATTTTACCATTTAAAACTTGATAAACTGGCTTGAGAACACGTAGGGTTTGCGAGAGAGAAAAGAAATTGCTTTCTTTTGCTTTGAAAGATGAACAGTTTCAGTAAAGTGTGAGAGAGAAGACTGAAAACCGTATATAAGGGTTATGAAAGGATGGGTTTTTGATTTTTGAAATTTGATCAAGATCAACGGCTCAGATTTAGCACGTCAAACTGCATTTAATTCCTCGCATTTAATGCGGCAGCATTTATATCCAATCATATGCCTACTGTGTAGCTTTTGACTGTAGCCGTCATTATTACGCTGATGTCATCCTTAAAAATATTCCCGCTCATTTAAAACGACTGCGTTTTTGTCACTAGCTCATAAATGACTCAGCTTATCTAAAAAATGACTTAACTCTTCTTCTCTCTTTTCATTAAGCGACTCAGTTGTCAGCTAACTCGATACAACTGACTTTCCGATATGGTTGTTTCACTTGGCTGATGTGAAAAATTGATTCATTTCTCACTTTCTCTCTTCCGTCTCTTCTCATTGAGTCTTCTGAGTGTTAACTCAGCTCAATTAACCCTAGCTTATGCTTAAGCTCTTCAAATCTTGATTCACATAAGGGCTGGGTGAATATGTCAGCTAACTCCTTATCAGTTGAGATATATTCCAAAGTGATGTCTTTCTTTTCAACATGATCTCTTATAAAATGATATCTGACATCAATGTGCTTTGTTCTTGAAGGCAACACAGGATTCTGAGTGATTGCAATAGCACTTGTGTTATCACACATAATTGGAATCTCTTTTTCTTCAATTTCATAATCTCTCAGCTGCTGTCGCATCCATAAGACTTGGGCACAATAGTTGCCCGTAGCTTTGTACTCTGCTTCAGCTGTGGATGTGGCTATTGAGTTTTGCTCCTTACTAAACCAGAAAACCAATCTGTTTCCAAGCATTTGACACGTGCACAAGTACTATTCCCACAACTCTACATCCAAAGATAGTCGATTCTCGAGTAACCAATAAGCTTGAATCCACCTTCCTTTGGATACCATAAGCCAACTTCCCGGCATCCCTTCAAATATCTTAGGATTCTCTTAGCTGCAGTCATGTGGCTCTCCTTTGTGCAGATTGAAATCTTGCACATACACCTCTTTGCAAAGGTGATGTCCGGCTCATTTGTCATTAAATAGAAACAGAGATCCAATAAGTGCTTTGTATCTTGTTTGATATACAGGCTTACCATATGCATCCATGTCCATCTTGACTGATGTGTTCATTGGTATTTTCACAGAAGACTTCTCTTCCATACCAAATTTCTTCATTAAATCTCTGGTGTACTTTGTTTGACTTATGAAAGTTCCATCCTTCAATTGCTTAACTTGAAGTCCTAGGAAGAAAGTCAGCTCTCCCATCATGCTCATTTCAAATTTGCCTTGCATGAGGTTTGAGAACTTATCAGACAGCTCTTTATTTATGGATCCAAAAATGATATCATCCACATATATTTGAACAAGAAGTATACTCTCTCCATCTTGAATTCTGAAGAGTGTTCTGTCCACTTTGCCTTTGGTAAATCCATTATAAGTTAGAAATTGAGATAATGTATCATACCATGCTCTTGGTGCCTGTTTCAATCCATATAATGCTTTCTTGAGCTTGTACACCTTATCACCAATGGTCTTCTGCCTCAAAACCTGGAGGTTGTTCAACATAGACTTCTTCCTCTAACGTCCATTTAAGAATGCACTTTTCATATCCATTTGATATACAGTGAAGTTCTTGTGAGCAAAATAGGCAAGAAACATCCTTATTGCTTCTAATCTTGCAACAGGAGCAAAGGTTTCATCAAAATCTATTGCTTCTTCTTGGCAATACCCTTTTGCTACCAACCTTGCTTTGTTTCTTACCACAGATCCTTCCTCATTCATCTTGTTTCTGAAACCCATTTTGTGCCAATAACATTCTGATGGGTTGGTCTCTGCACCAATTCCCATACTTTGTTCCTTTTAAACTGATCCAGCTCTTCTTGCATGGCTTGAATCCAATGTGTGTCATCCAATGTTTGAGACACGTCTTTTGGCTCTATTTGGGAGATAAAACAAGTGAACATTGCTTCTTGCTGAGATCTGGATTTGGTTCTTATACTGTAGGTCCCAAGGGGTGTGAGTGTAAGGTTTAGAAGGGGGTGGTTGAATAAACCTTACCAACTTTTCGATTTAGTCATTTTAAAACATTGAGAGTTAATACTTCACAACTGAGTCCTAGATGGATAGCTAAGTTAGTTAATCAGCAGAGTTAGCCACTCAACGACTGGGATCGAGCATGATAGAATAACTCAGCTGTTTTGACTAGAACTTAACTTGACTGTGATATGTTTTCAGCGGAAGACTTAACACCCTTGAATTTGGTTTACGATTGTTTTAATACTTGGTTTTAGCACCTTTTTGATTATCAATTGGACATCAAATTTATCAGCAAATATTGAAATAATGTGCAGAAACTAAAGTGCTGAAATGTAAATGACACAATAAATTTTTATAGAGGTTCGAAGATGGGGTAATTCTTCTAATCCTCTCTTCTCCAACTCCTGGAGGAATCCACTAAGTATTGATCAGTATACAAAGTGGTAATCAGTCCAGATGCAAGTCTTGATCACACAGCTGACTTGATCCTTTGGGACTCAGTGTGGAGATGCATTGGTCACACAACTGGCTTCTCGTACGACTCAGCTTCTTCACAGGGCAGCTGCCTTGCTACTACAGCTCACTTGCTCAAGCTTCTTGGATTTGATCATGAAGCCCTCCAAAAAACTTGAGACTGGTTCGACCTTGAACCTTTCTACAATCCTCCTTGGAATGTAGACCCCTTGATTCTTAAAATGTTTCCTCTTCAACTGATTGAAGTTGTCTTTCTTTCGCAGGTAAGTGTTGGATTGATTTCCTTCGTAGTGTAGGCTTGAGGATTGAATTTGAATGATTTGAGAATAGATCAGGTTACATATATTGCTTTTCTTGCTCGTATTTGTTTTCTGATTGTCAAGGTAACCTTTTCTCAAAGTGATTCCTCAGCCTTTTATTGTGTTCTTTTGAAAATTTGCCCGTTGAAGAGAAGGTTAATTTTCAAAAGACACTTGTGGTCGTTGGCTTGTCTTGTTGCGATTCTTGGAATTGACATTTCCTCGTATGAATGATTCTTGACTTTTCGAGTTCTCGACGCAGTGCGTGCTTTCCCATTGGTTTATTCCTTTTGCACGCTTCGGGGACTGAGACTTTAAGAAAGCGAGATGGAAGTATTACTTGTTTAAGTAATTCTCTTAACTTCTGTGCAACGGATCTCTTTCAGTGGTCTCGACTTGACTGCATTTACTTGACTTCCCAGGTGACTTCGAGTCAGCTTCGAATCATTGGATGACTCATCTATCAATTCATCTTTAGACTTGGCTATCTTGAGTTGACTTGACTGACACTTCACTCAACTGCATCTCAGCTGCACCTTCAGTCGAGTTCCTGTCTTCTCTTCTTGCCACACTCAACTGTCTCACAGTGGAGTCTTCCTTTTAGTCTCCAGTTGTCTTCTTGCATGTTCAGGCATAGCTCACTTAACTCAGCTCAACCAGCCCTATCTATTACAATGCAATTTACCACAAAAATGGGGTGCCAACTTTCTATTCTAAGTTTTACATGACATTCATCAAAATCTAAAAATTAATTTCCCAACATACACCATCTCTCACATCTCCAATAACTAGCTCTGGTGGATGGTCTCTTAGCCATCTCACATCAGGTTGAAGCAAATCACCGGTTTCAAATTGTCTCGCACTGTGTTGTCTTGAGCGACTCTTTCATCATCATTCACCGCAGATTTTCCACTTTGTCTTTGAGATTCACTATCTCATCTTCATCTTGGTTGATTACTCTTGCTTCGACTTCAACATAAGGACTCTTACGCATAGTTGGCCGATTCAAACATCATTAACTCTTCAATGTCTTCTCCATTCACATTAGTTTCATCAAAAACCACATGAATAGACTCTTACGTGACCATAGTCCTCTTGTTCAAGACTCTATAGGCTTTGCTCGATTTGAGTATCCCAAAACGATACCTTCATCAGCTTTAGCATCAAAAGCCTTTAGATTATCCTTGCCATTATTGTGGATGAAACATTTACATCCAAATATTCTGAAGTACCAAACATTTGGCTTTCTCCCTGTCCAGATTTCCTAGGGAGTGTTTGTCAGCTGTCTATTTATCATGCATCTATTTTGAGTATAGCATGCAGTGTTGATGGCTTCAGCCCAAAATCTCTTAAGCGATCCGACTTAACATGGTCGTGGGTGCGACTTCCTTGAGAGTTCTGTTCCTTCTTTCAGCTACTCCATTTTGCTGTGGAGTTCTTGCTGCAGATAAATCATGATCAATACCATTTTCAATACAATACTGAGTAATTATCCCATTGACAATCTCAGTTCCTCTATCAGACCTTATCTTTATAATGGTTTGGCTCTTTTCATTTTGAACTATTTTCATCAGCCGAGGTAATTTCTGCAAAGTTTCCTTCTTTTTGCACATGAAGATTGTCCATGTATATCTTGAATAATCGTCTACCACCACTAAGGTGTATTTCTTTCCACTTATGCTGGCTGGTTCAACTGGACCAAATAAATCCATATGCAACAGATGCAATATCCTTGTTGAAGAAGGACTAGGCTTCTCCTTGAATGAAGATTTAATCTGCTTTCCCATTTGGCATGCATCACATACACTTTTCTTCTTGTACACTGAGTCTGGAAATCCTTCCACAAGAGGACTCCTTGCAAGCTTGTTGATTGTCTTGAAATTCAGATGACTCAGCTTCTTGTGCCACAAACAACTTGATTCGGATGTGCTCTTCGCTAACAGACAGGTGCTTGGTGTGGCAGTAGACCAGTCTACCACATACATATTCTCCTGTCTAGATCCTTGCAGCACTATTTCATTTGATTCAGTATCTTTAATCTGGCACACTCCCATATTGAATCCATCATTGTAGCCCTTGTCACAGAGTTGGCTGATGCTTAACAGGTTGAAGTTGAGGCCTTCAACATAAGCAACATCTGTGATCTCTAATCTATTCTTCTTGATGGATCCAGTGCCTTTTATTTCCCCTGGAGCTTCATTTCCTCCAAATATGACTTTTGTACCTCTAATCTCCTTGAATCTTGACATATTTTTCTTGTTTCCTGTCATATGTCTGGAACATCCACTATCCATGTACCAGGTTCCTTGACACTCGGCTGTTCCTTGAATCTGCAATCAAGGAAATTAGTTTTTAGGTACCCATACTTACCTGGGTCCTGAGGGGTTAGTGCTGTAAGATGATCCAACCAACCTATAGCCAAATGATTTGACTCTAAGAGGTTGCCATCTATCTGTGCCATAATCATAATTCACTTTGGCAAATTGCTTGGGGGCTTTAGGTTCATACAACTGTCTCTTTTGTCTCTATGCTTATGTGTGTGTTTTAGCAATTGCCTTCTTTGGGTAGTTGTGATATTTCTTAGTGTAGTGCATGGGTGCATATGTGTGTTGATAATATCTCTTTTGCCTTTGGAATGACCTTTGCTAAGGTTTAGGTCTTTGCCATATAGGCTTGTATTCCATTGGTCTTTGCTGATTTTTCACATTAATCCAATTAGCTTGGCTTGGGTAGTTTCTACCATTCCCATCATATGTGTTTCTTTGCTAAAACTTCTGGGGTTTTTGGTAGCTCTGTTTATTCTTCACAGAGTACTTTCTATTTGGAGTTTGCTGAGGAACTCTGCTGGATTTCTTCTCAGCTGTCCTCTCAACATACTCAACTGGCTGTTTTCCTTTTACTTTATATCCAAGGCCAGTTTGTTTGTGATTGTGCTTTGGAATGAATGTGGGTGCAACATTTGGTGTTTTGGACTTCTGAGATGCTTCATCGCTTGAAGATTCCTTTTCCAAAGTCACTCTAGGAGTTTGACTGTGCACAAAGGAATTGAATCCTATGCCTGTCTTGTCTCCACACTCTTTTTGGCTCTTAATAAGGTCATCCAATGATTTAGATGCCTTTGTAAATGAGGCAATCACATTTTTGAGATCATTTTCCCTTTTTTCTATAGCAGTTATCTTTGCTATTAGTTTAGCATTCTCAACCTTCAGCTCCTTGTTCTCACCAATTATGTGACTTAGAGTACTCAGCTCCTTAGTCAGCTGTGAGTTTTGGTTTTTGAGCTGGCTGTTTTCCTCATTTAATAGTGTGTGTGAGGATTTAATGTGCTCAAAGTCTTTCATCATTTTTCCTAATGAATCATAAAGATCAGTGGGTGATGAAGTGTGTGTATCACAATCACTATCACTAGAATCTGAATGAGATGAGTTAGAGTGTACCTCATCTTCTTGGTCTGGTTGATCTTGTTCTTTGGCCATTAGACAGATCATTGCTTCTTCAGAATCACTTGAGTAGTCAGCTTCACTACTCTCTGAGTCTGCTGCTTCTTTAGACTTAGCTATCTCAGCAGTCTCAGTAGCCAACAAGGCTTTCTTCTTTTCTTGTCTTCTTTTTCTGAAGACTTTTCTTTCTTCTTCATTCCTATATTTATTGACTGGTGGATAGGAATAGTCAATTGCAAAATGTCCTGGTTGTCTGCAATTCCAACACAGGTTCTGAGCTCTTTGATCACCTCTTTCTGTCCTTGGGTTGTTAGCTCTCTGATACTCAACCCTTTGATGCTCAGCTCTCTTGGGTGGCCTATCTTCCCTTGACTTGGAGGGAGCTGAGTGTCTCCTAGAGGATTCACCCTTGTTTCTTTTATAGTTCTTATTGAAGAACTTGTTGAATGTTTTAACCATCAGGGCAATCTCCTCCTGGTCTATGGCTTCCTTGACTTCAACTCTTTTTCCATCCTTGACTATAAATGCAGCTGTTTTGGGTACAACTGTCTCCTCTTGATCTTTTCTTCTCAGCTCAAACTCATAAGCTTTGAGATCTGAGAACAACTCATGATTGGATGTTGTTGTGAGGTTCATTGAATGTCTCAGGGCCATGACCTTCATTTCCCATTCAGCTGGGAGACTTCTCAGAACCTTCATACACATTTCCTTTTGTGTATATTCTTTCCCAAGTGATGATAGCTCATTTGTGATTTCAGTGAATCTGGCATCCAGCTGATCCAAGGTTTCACCTGCAAGCATTTTAAAGTTTTCAAATTTTTGTACAGCAACAGACAATTTATTTTCTTTAAGTTGCTCTGATCCTTCACAAATTAAGGTCAGTTTATCCCAGATTTCTTTTGCAGATTGGCAAGATTTGACTTTGTTGAACATTGCTTTGTCCAAGGTTTCGTAAAGTATGTCCTGGGCTACATTGTCCAAGTTGTATCTTTTTCTGTCCTCGTTTGTCCACTCAGTCCTTGGTTTCTCAACCATGGCTGGTCTTACTTCAAAGAACAACTTCTTCTCCTTCACCGCAAATTTTCTCCTTTTATTGTGTTCACTTTTCGATGTTTTGCGATGGCCCATCCTCTATCACTAGCCACATTTCATCATGTAAAGCAGATAGATAAGCCTGCATACGAATTTTCCAGTCATAAAATTCCTCAACAGTGAACATAGGAATGCGTGTCACATTTGCTTCCATGATAATAACTTTTGCTAAGAATGAAAGATTTTTGAAATACAAGTGTTAAAAATCTTTTTAGAAAAGATAGAGATCTAGTTCAGTAACCAGTGCGGAAGGCTCAATGAACCAACCGCTCTGATACCACTTGTAGGTCCCAAGGGGTGTGAGTAAGGTTTAGAATGGGGGGTTGAATAAACCTTACCAAATTTTTGATTTAGTCCTTTTAAAGAAATTACAGAGTTAACTCAAACAGCTAAGTCTTTGAGAGACAGTTAAGTTGGTTATTCAGCAGAGTTAGCCACTCAACAGACTCGATAGAGCTGTTGATAGAATAACTCAACTGTTTAACCTAAAACTTAACTTGGTTGTGTTGGTTTTATCTGCGGAAGAATTAACACCCTTTGATTTGCTTTAAACTTGTTTTAATACTTGATTTTAGCACTTAGTTATTAATCAGTTGGATAGCAAATTATCAACAGATATAAGTAAGTATGCAGAAATAAAAGTGCTGAAATGTAAATAACACAAATGATTTTTATAGAGGTTCGAAGATGGGGTAATTCTTCTAATCCTCTCTTCTCAAACTCCTGGAGGAATCCACTAAGTAATGATCAGTTCACAAAGTGGTTATCAGTCTAGAGACAAGTCTTGATCACACAGCTGAGTTGCTCCTTGGACTCAGTATAGAGATGCCTTGGTCACACAAATGGCTTCTCTTCTGACTCAGCTTCTTCACAGGCGACTTCCTTGCTACTTCAGCTCACTTTCTCAAGCTTCTTGGATTTGATCACGAAGCCCTCCAATAACTTGAGACTGGTTCGAGCTTGAACCTTCCTACAATCCTCCTTGGAAAGTAGACCCCTTTTGATTCTTCAAAAGTTTCCTCTTCAACAGTTTGAAGTTGTCTTTCCTTCATAGCTTTGTGTTGGATTGATTTCCTTCGAGATTTAGGCTTGAGGATTTTGCTTGAATATCTTGAGAATATTTTGCAGGTTACAGTTTGAATAATGCCTGATTTCTCAGGTGTGCAAGGTTTTTTTTTCTCAATGAATTTCCTCAGCCTTTTATAGTGAACTTTCAAAAATCTGCCCGTTGAGTAGATAAGCTGATTTTTCAAAAGACACTTGTGTTCGTTGGCTTGTCTTGTTGCAGTCCTTGATGTTGACATTTCCTCGTATTTAATGTCTTGCAGCATTGCAGTGTTTCTGACACTTGGAGCAGTGTTTCCCATTGGTTTGTTCCTTTTGCACACAACTGGAACTATCACTTTATCTCTGACAGCTTTAATATGTTACCATTCTGAGTAACATTCTTGACTTTCATCAACGGATCTCGTTCAGTTGTCTTGACTTGACTGCAGTCTTTTATTCCCCAGGTGACTTGAGTTAGCTTCCAATCTTTGGATGACTCATCTGTCACTTCAACTTGAGACTTGGCTTGTTGAGTTGACTTGACTGACTCTTCATTCAGCTGTTTCATAGCTGATACACCTTCAGTCGAGTTCTTGACTTTTCTTTTCCATACTCAGTTGTCTTGCAGCGGAGTCTTCACTTCAGTCTTTAGTTGACTTCTTGTATTTCTAGGCATAGCTGACTTGACTCAGCTTTTCCAGCCCTATCTATTACTATACAAATTACAAGGAAAATGGGGTGCCAACTTTGTAGTTTACGTTTTACATGGCATTCATCAAAATCTACAAAATAATTTCCCAACAAGAAGCATGTAAACTATCCTTTTCATTTTTCATGGTGTTGAATTCCTTTTTCAAATTTTTGTATTTAAAGAGCAAGCTTTGGAATTCATTTTGAAGCTCATCAAAATCATTTTGCAATTCATCATAATCATCATGCAATTCATTACTAAAAGAAGAAGAAGGGTTAAAGCGTATCTCATTGTCTTCTTCGATTCCCATTAAACATTGCTCGACTTCTTCATCGTCGGAAGTTGCAAGAAACTCATCCCAAGTTGTTATAATATCCGGTTGAGAAATGGATGCTTTTGAATAACTCCTTTTATTTTCATATGCTTCATAAATGATAAGATTTCCAATAAGCTCATCAAAATTTAGAGTTTCTAAATTTTGAGCTTCCATGATAGCCGTCACCTTTTCGGACCAAGAACCGGGAAGAGCATTTAAAACTTTGGTAACTTCATCTTCTTCCGAAATGACTTTTTCGAGTGCCCACAAAGAATTAACTATGTTGTCTAGCCTTTCTACTATTTTTGAAAGCCCTTCACCTTCGAGCATTGTGAAATTTTCGAAATCTTTAACAAGCATTATTTTTCTAGCTTGTTTAACTATCTTGGTGCCTTCATAGATAGTTTCTAATTTTTCACACACATCATGAGTGGATCGAATACCTCTAATTCAATTTTACTCCGTAGCGGTAAGAGAACAATGAAGAATGTTAAGAGCTTTACCGTTTAAGGAGAATATTTTCTTGTCTTCATCATCGAACTCCTTGAGGACTTTGGGAATTTTAGTGCCGTCTTAATTTTTCTTCATCGGGATAGAGACTCCATTTATAACCATGTTCCAAATATCGAACCCACAACCTTGTAAGAAACATTCCATTCGGTCTTTCCAAAATGCGTAGTTGTTGGCATCGAAAAGTGGTGGCTTGTTGGTGGAGGCACCAGTGGTGAGATATGCTTCGTTCGTAGCCATGGATCTTTCCACTTTACTCGGAACAAGCTAGCCAAATAGTTTAGCTCTGATACCACTTGTAAGTCCAAGTGGCTACGGTAATCTAGAGGGGGGTGAATAGATTATGCCGATTTTTTGCAATTCGCCCTCTTTTTCAAATGAATAAGTAATGACAAGAATGTAGGTGCGGGAAATAAACAACATATGTCGATTTATAGAGGTTCAACCCACCTAGGGCCTAATCCTCTACCACCCCAGTATCTCTGGGATGGATTTCAAAAAGAATTTTTTTTATTAATTACCACAATTAATACAACATCACCTTACAACACCTCTTTGGAGATTACCACAATCTCCCTTGAAGATTACCACAATCTTCTCTTTGCGGCACCTATGAAGATTACCACAATCTTCAACCTTGAAGAACACCAAATTCTTCAACACCTCAAAGAGCACCAAACTCTTCAATAAGAAGTTTACCACAATCTTCTTGCACCTAACACCTAGATCACCCAAGTATGTTCTTACCACAAGAACACTCACAAGGAGATCTTGTGCTGAATGATGAACCCAAAAATTAAAGATTGCAACTTGATAATGAATAATACAATTTTGAGTGCAAGTGTAATCAAGAAATAAGCCTAGACCTCAAAATGTGAAAGTGAAATACTTAGGCTATAAATACAACAAGAGTGTTGAATATGAAAGCTTAGAAATTTGCAGATTTTCTTATTGTGTTGTTTGCTTGTGTTGTTGTGTCTTGTGTCTTCAAAATCATCTTTTATTTATAGAAGAGTCTTCACAAACATAGGCTCCTCCTTCTTCACTTTTGTCTACAAAAAGAAGATCACAATATGTAGAAATAATGTACAAAATTGATAAAGTAAATCTTGCTGTAATGGATTTCCAACGGTTTGAAAGTTCTATCAAAATAACATAGCGCGACCGGTCGTTATGTAGAAATTTTGAACGTTAAAAAGTAAATCTGAAGATTCAGACACAGGATGACGGGGAGGGTGACCGGTCCAGGGGGGTCCAACCGGTCGCCATAGGGGTCGACCGGTCGGCCCTGGTTTGGACCGGTCCCCCTCCCTCTCTTTTGTGTTTCAGTAGGTTCTGTTTCAGTTTTGCGTTCTTCAGATACTGGTCGACCTCTTGTTTGACCGGTCGACCTCAAAACAGAAGTGTTGTCCAATTTTTGTCAAAAATAAACTTCAAGAAATACTCCAAAAAATTAGTAATTTTTTTTAAATCAATTGGGAGTATTTGGACAACATTTAAAATCTGCAATCTTTTTGCTTTTATTGTGGGGTGATTGGCCACATGGAGAGAGGATGCATCTTCAGTCAGTTGTGAGTTTTAGCACTTGAGTTGGCTGTTTTCCTCATTTAGGAGTGTGTGCGCGGATTTAATTTGCTCAAAATCTTTCATCATTTTACCTAATGGATCATAAATATAAATGGGTGATGAAGTGTGTGTATCATGATTATTGTCATCAGAATTTGAACTAGATGAGTTAAAATTTGCTTCATCTTCCTGTTCTTTGGCCATGAAACATATCAATGCCTCTTCTTTAGTGTCTGAGGAGTAGTCAGCTTCACTGCTATCTGACTTTGTTGTCTCCTTACACTTGGTTGTTTCTCATTCTGCAGCCATCATTGCTTTCTTTCTTTCTTGTCTACTTTCTCTAAAGACTTTCTTATCCCCTTCATTTCCGTACTTGTTGACTGGTGGATAAGGATAGTCAACTACAGAGTGACCCGGCTGTCTGTAATTCTAGCATAGATCTTCAGTTTTCTTCTCAGCTCTATTTGGAGTTCTCTCTTCATTTCCTTTGGAAGGAGTTGAGTGCCTTCTAGAGAATTCTCCTTTGTTCCTCTAATAGTTCTTGTTGAAAACTTGTTAAACCTCTTGACCACCAAGGCAATTTATTCTTTATCAATGATATATTTGGATTCAGTTGCCATTGATTCTCCAGCCATTAGAGCAGCTGTCTTCAGGACAACTATCACATCTTGCTCTTTTCTCTTGAGCTCAAATTCATATGCCTTCAGATCTTAGAATAACACATGGTTGAATATCTTGGTTAGGTCCATGGAGTGTCCGAGAGCCATCACCTTCATTTCCCACTCAGTTAGGAGTGCTCTTGGAATCTTCATACACATTTCGTTCTGCATATACTCCTTGCCTAGAGCTGATAGTTCATTGGTAATTTCTGTAAAGCTGGCATCCAGCTGAACTGTGAGCTTGTTCTCCTTTATTTGTTCTGAGCCTCCACAAATGAGAGTCAGCTTCTCCAAGATTTCTTTGGCAGTCATGCAAGATTTAATTTTATTAAAATTACTTTATCTAAAGTTTTGTATACAATGTCCTTCCATATTATCTAGATTATATCTTTTTCTATCCTCATTTGTCCATTTGCTTCTTGGTTTCTCCACCTCTGTAGGTCTTTCAGCAAAATCTCCTGCTGCTCGTACAGTTGTGTTCACCTTAATGATCTTAATGGGTCCATCTTTGATGACAAACCACATTTCATCATGTAAAGTGGACATATGTGCCTGCATGCGGATCTTCCAAACATCAAATTCTTCAATGGTAAACATGGGAATACGAGATATATTTGCTTCCATGATAATAACTTTGAGAGAAACTTTTGAAAACTTCAAGTGTTGATGTTTTTGAAAAGAATAAGATCCAGTTCAGTACCCAGTGCAGAAGGTTCTTTGAACCAAACACTCTGATACCACTTGTAGTTCCCAAGGGGTGTGAGTTAAGTCTAGAAAGGGGGGTTGAATAGACTTAACCAATTTTGTGATTTTAAACATAAATCAGAGTTTCACAAGAAAACAACTAAGTCTCTTAAGAGACAGTTGGGTCAAACTTTAGTAGGAGAGTTAACCACTCAACAAACTTAGAGAAAGTTGTTGATAGAGTAACTCAGCTAAATGAGGTTAGCTTTTACAAATTTTGTTTTCTTGGTTTTAACAACGGAAGTCTTTACACTCTTTTCCAAAATTGGTTATCAACACTTATTTTTAATCTTGTAATTATCAGTCGGATAGAAAATATTAAGCAAGTAAATAAATTGCGTAAATTAAAGTGCAGAATATTAAGTAACACAAATATTTATAGTGGTTCGACGATGGGGTAATTCCTCTACTCCGGAAGGAATTTACTAATGCAACGAAACTTTGTTACAAAAGTGCAAACAGTCCAAACAAGCCTTGATCACACAACTAGTTTCACTCCTGGGACTCAGCTCCTTGCAAGGCAGCTGTCTTACTACTTCAACTCTTCAAATCGCTTGTTGGGAAAATTTATGTATAGATTTTGATGATACCATATAAAACTGAGATTAGGAAGTTGGCACCCCATTTCAAATGTAATTCAACTTATAATAGATAAGGCTATATGAGCTGAGTTGAAGTCAGCCAAGTTGAAGATTACAAGACCCGACTGAAGATTGAAGTGAAGACCCAGCTGTGTGACAGTTGAGTGAAGTGAAGTGAAGAATCAGTCAAGTGACATAAAAGATATCTCAGTTAGCTGACTGACAGCAAAGTCATTCCAAAATGATTGGAATCGAATATCAAAGGGGTATGCAATAGACAAGACTCAAAGAAAGATGAAAGAGATCTATTGTCAAGACAAGTCAAGGTTTTGCTGGAAATAGGCATGTGTCAGGCTACCAGCAATAAAGCTGTTTTGCTGAAGAGTACAAAAAGCTAGGGACCAATGGGAAGCACCTGAAATTCTGCAGAGTTTAATGAAAGGTTGCAGAAGCATTAAATTCAAGGTAAGGTCTCCATCAATGCTGCAAGACAAGACAAGCCAACAACCTACGAGTGTGATTTGAAAAATGTGTATATCTCTTCAATGGACATATTTTCAAATGTGCACTATAAAAGGCTGAGGAATCATTTGAGAGAAGGTTACCAAGTTTAACACAAGCATACAAGCAATAACCTGCAAACATCTCTCAAGCTTTCAAAGAAATCCTCAAGCCTAAACTCGAAGGAAATCAATCCAACACACTCAGTGAAGGAAAGACTACTTCATCAGTTGAAGAGGAAAAATTGTTTTCAAGAACAAAGGGGTCTACTCTCCAAGGATGAAGGAGAAGTAGTGAGGTTCCAGATCAAACCGGTGCTTCGAACCTTTTGGAGGGCTACGTGATTTAGTCCAAAGGTTTGAAGGGAGCTGAAGTAGCAGGACAACTATCTTGTGAAGAAGCTGAGTCCCAGGAGCAGCAGGCTGTGTGACCAAAGCTGACTCGGACTGTAAACTGCTTTGTAACCAAGCCAAGTTACCTAGTGGATTCCTCCAGGGGTTGGAGAAGAGTGGACTAGAGGAATTACCCCATAAAAACTGCTAGTGTCTATTTACTTGGATACAAGGGAAAAGGTAAGCAATGAGGCAGTCCAAAAATCTAAAGCACCACATGTTGCACCCACACCCACTCAAAAATACAATCACAATCATGTTGGCCTTGGATACAAGGGAAAAGGTAAGAAACAAGCTGAGTATGCTGACAAGACAGCAAAAACAAAATTTAGAAGAGTCCATCAGCAGACTCCAAACAGGAAATACTCTATAAAGTCCAAACATAGCTGCCAAAAGCCCCAGAGATTTCAGCAAAGAAAATCATATGATGGGAATGGTAGAAACTACCCAAGCCAGGTTGATTGGAATAATCAAATGAGATATCAGCCAGGACCAGTAGGATATAAGCCTAAGTGGCAAAGACCTCAGACTCAGCATAGGTCATTCCCAAGGTAAAAGAGCTATAACCAGCACACATATGCACCCAAGCACAAAGCCCAATATGCACAAAAGTTTTACTATTACCCCAAGAAAGCAAATGCTCAAACACACACACATGCATACAGACAAAAGAGACAGTTGTATGAGCCTAAAGTCCCCAAGAAATTTACAAATGTTCATTATGATTATGGAACTGATAGGTGGCAACCTCTTAGAGTCAGATCATTTGGCTATAGGTTGGTTGGATCATCTTTTAGCACTAACTCCTCAGGACCCAGGCAAGTATGGGTTCCTAAAAACTAATTTCCTTGATTGCAGGTTCAAAGAACAGCTGAGTGCCAAGGAACCTGGTATATGAATAGTGGTTGTTTCAGACATATGACAGGCAAAAGAAAAATCTATAAAAATTCAAGGAAATTAAAGGTGCTAAAGTCATATTTGGAGGAAATGAAGCTGCAGGGGGAATCAAAGGCACTGGATCCATCAGGAAGAATGGCCTATGGATCACAAATGTATCATATGTTGAAGGCCTCAATTTCAATTTGTTGAGCATCAACCAACTCTTTGACAAAGGCTATAATGTTGGATTCAACATGGGTGTACAAGGCCGAAAAACATGTCTGTAGTGGATTGGTCAACTGCTACACCAAGCACATGTGTGCTAGCAAAGTGTACAATCGAATCAAGTTGGTTGTGGCACAAGAAACTGAGTCACCTGAATTTAAAGACAATCAACAAGCTTGCAAGGAGTTATCCTGTGGAAGGATTGCCTGACTCAGTGGACATGAAAAAAAGCATTTGTGATGCATGCCACATGGGAAAGCAAATTAAGTCTTCTTTCAAGGACAAGCCAAGTCCTTCTTCAACTAGGATATTGCACTTATTGCATATGGATTTATTTGGTCCTGTTGAACCAACTAGTATCAGTGGAAAGAAATACAACTTAGTGGTGGTGGATGATTATTCAAGATACACATGGACAAACTTTATGTGTAAAAAGAAGGAAGAAGCTCCCTTAACTGATGAGAAGAGTTCAAAATGAGAAGAGTCAAACCATTAGAAAGATACGGTCTGATATAGGAACTGAGTTTGTCAATGGGATTATAACTCAGTATTGCATTGAAATTGGTATTGCTCATGAGTTATCAGCTGCAAGAACTCCACAACAGAATGGAGTAGCTAAAAGAAGGAACAAAACTCTCAAGGAAGCTGTGAGGACCATGTTAGTTGAAGCTGGTTTGCCTAAGATATTTTGGGCTGAAGCCATTAATACTACTTGCTATACTTAGAATAGGTGTGTGATTAATAGGTAGTTGTCCAAAAATCCCCTATGAAATTTTGATAGGGAGGAAGCCAAATGTTGGATATTTTCGTATCTTTGGATGTAAGTGCTTCATTCACAACAATGTCAAGGACAATCTAAAAGCTTTTGATGCTAAAGCTAATGAAGGTATCTTTTTGGGATACTCAGCTGGGAGTAAAGCTTATAGAGTGCTGAACAAGAGGACTACGGTTACAGAAGAGTCTATTCATGTGGTTTTTGATGAACCCAATGTCAATGGAGAAGAGATAGATGGGTTAGCTAACAAGAGGAATCAACTAACTGTTCAGAAGAGTCCTTATGTTGAAGCAGATATAAGAGAACTCAACCCTGATGAAGATGAGATAGCTTAATCTCAGAGACAGCTGAAAGGTCTACAACTGAATTTTGATGAGGAAGTTGTTCAAGACCACTTAGCTGCGAGACGACTGAACCTAATAGACTTACTCTAACCAGATGTGAGATGGCTCAAAGACCATCCACCTGAGCTTATCATTGGAGACGTTAGAGATGGAGTGAGAACCAAATCCAGAACTCAACATGAAGCTATGTTCACTTGTTTCATTTCCCAGATCGAGCCTAAAGATGTGTCACAAGTATTAGATGACACACATTGGTTTCTAGCTATGCAGGAAGAGCTGAATCAGTTTGAAAGAAACAAAGTTTGGAAATTAGTCCAAAGGCTTACCCACCAAAATGTTATTGGTACTAAGTGGGTATTTAGAAACAAGATGAATGAAGAGGGATCTGTAGTGAGAAACAAAGCAAGATTGGTAGCCAAAAGTTATTGCAAGAAGAAGGTGTAGATTTTGATGAAACCTTTGCACTTGTTGCTAGATTGGAAGCAATTAGGATGTTTCTTGCTTATGCTGCACACAAGAACTTCACTGTTTATCCAATGGATGTGAAGAGTGCATTTTTAAATGGACTTTTAGAAGAAGAAGTTTATGTGGAATAACCTCCAAGTTTTGACAGAAAACTATTGGAGATAAAGTCTACAAGCTCAAGAAAGCATTGTATGGATTGAAACAAGCACCAAGAGCCTGGTATGAGTATGACACATTGTCTCAGTTTCTTATTGACAATGGATTCACCAAAGACAAGGTTGAACACATTGATGTCATATATCATTTTATAAGAGATCATGTTGAAAAGAAAGACATCACTTTGGAATACATATCAACTGATAAACAGTTAGTTGATATATTCACTAAGCCTTTATGTGAATAGAAATTTGAAGAGCTTAAAAATGAGCTTGGATTAATTGAGCTGAGTTAGGAGGCTCAGAAGACTCAATCAGCAGAGTCAAGGATGAAAGTATTAAAAATCAGCAAAGTGAACCAGTCAAGACGGCTAGTCAGCTGTATCGAGTTAGCTGGACAGTTGAGTGCATATTATGTGAAGAGAGAAGTAGAGTTAAGTCACTTATGGAAGATAGATGAGTTATTTAAGAGCTAAGTGACAAAAGGCAGTTGTTTTATGCGAGCGGAAATGTTTTGGGTATGACATCAGCAGTAATTATGGTGTCAGTAAAAAGCCTGTACCCGTTTAGCCTATGATTGGATATAAATGTTGTTGCATTTAATGCGGGGAAATTAATATAGTTTCAAGACTTAATCGCAACCATTGATCTTTTTCAAACTTTTTGAATTCCAAAAACCGTCCCTCACATCTCATATATACTCAAATTCATTTTCTCTCTCCTCACATTACACTCATCTCTCTCAAGCAAAATTTAGAAGTTTTTTTTGCAAACTAAAGCGAAACCTTAGTTTATTTTCTCGTTCAAGTTTCAAGTTCCGATTTCAGAAATGGCACCTAAGTTCAACTTTGTGAAGATTGCTGAGAAAATCCACTCATGAGCTATGGTGGATTTCGATGGGATGATCAAGCAAGGGATTGACAAGGCTCTAGTCAAGGAGATTGTTGATAAACTAGAGAAATCCGGTCTGAAGGAGTTTCTCTCTATAGAGTTCTCGCACACCTATTTGGAGGAGGTGGCAATGTTTTATGAAAGGACGTGTTTTTTGGTTTTTTAATTTTGATTGAGATCAACGACTAAGATTTAGCACCCCATTTAATTCCTCGCATTTAATGTGGCAGCATTTATATCCAATCATATGCTTACTGTGCAGCTTTTGACTGTACAAGTCATTATTTCACTGATGTCATCCTTAAAAACATTCCCGCTCATTAAAAACGACTGCGTTTTTGTCACTTAGCTATTAAATGACTCAGCTTATCTCACAAATGACTTAACTCTTCTTCTCTATTTTCATTAAGCGACTAAATTTTCGCCTAACTCGACATAATCTGACTTTTCTCGATATAGTCATTTCACATGGTGATGTGAAAAACTTGTTCATTTCTCACTTTCTATCTTCCATCTCTTCTGATTGAGTCTTCTGAGTGTTAACTCAGCTCAATTAATCCTAGCTCATGCTTAAGCTCTTCAAACCTTGATTCACATATAGGCTTAGTGAATATGTCAGCTAACTGCTTATCAATTGAGATATATTCCAAGGTGATGTCTTTCTTTTCAACATGATCTCTTATAAAATGATATCTGACATCGATGTGCTTTGTTCTTGAATGCAACACTGGATTCTGAGTAATTGCAATAGCACTTGTGTTATCACACAAAATTGGAATCTCTTTATCTTCAACTTCATAATCTCTCAGCTGCAGTCTCATCCATAAGACTTGGGCACACAAGTCAAGTCGCCCGCCTATGTACTCGCTTCACTCACCGTGGATGTGGCTATTGAGTTTTGCTTCTTGCTAAACCATGAAACTAACTCTGTTTCCAAGCATTTGACATGTACTTAAGTACTCTTTTCTCACAACTCTACATCCAAAGATAGTCGAGTCTGAATAGCCAATAAGCTTGAATCCACCTTCCTTTGGATACCATAAGCCAACTTCTTGGCATGCCTTCAAATATCTTATGATTCTCTTAGTCAAATGGCAATCATGTGGCTCTCTTTTGGTGCAGATTGAAATCTTGCACATACACCTACCGCAAATGTGATGTCCGCCCGCTTGCATTAAGTAGAGCAATGATCCAATAAGTGCTCTGTATCTTATTTGATCTACAGGTTTTCCATCTGCATCCATGTCCATCTTGACTGATATATTCATTTGTATTTTCACATAAGACTTTTCTTCCATACCAAATTTCTTGATTAAATCTCTGGTGTATTTTGTTTGACTTATGAAGGTTCCATCCTTCAGCTACTTAACTTGAAGTCCTAGGAAGAAAGTCAGCTCTCCCATCATGCTCATTTCAAATTTGCCTTGCATGAGATTTGAGAACTTATCACACAGCTCTTTGTTTGTGGATCCAAAGATGATATCATCCACATATATCTGAACAAGCAGTATACTCTCTCCATCTTGAATTCTAAAGAGTGTTCTGCCCACTTTCCCTTTGGTAAATCCATTATCAGTTAGAAATTGAGATAATGTATCATACCATGCTCTTGGTGCCTGCTTCAGTCCATATAGAGCTTTCTTGAGCTTGTATACCTTATCTCCAAGAGTCTTCTGCTCAAAGCCTGGAGGTTGCTCAACATAGACTTCTTCTTCAAGTAGTCCATTTAAAAATGCACTTTTCACATCCATTTGATATACAGTGAAGTTCTTGTGTGCAGCATAGGCAAGAAACATCCTTATTGCTTCTAATCTTGCAACAGGAGCAAATGTTTCATCAAAATCTATTCCCTCTTCTTGGCAATACCCTTTGGCTACCAATCTTGTTTTGTTTCTCACCACACAACCTTCCTCATTCATTTTATTTCTGAAAACCCATTTTGTGCCAATAACACTTTGATGTGCTGGCCTTTGTACCAATTCCCATACCTTGTTTCTTTCAAATTGATTCAACTCTTCTTGCATGGCTTGAATCCAATGTGTGTCATACAATGCTTGGGACACATCTTTTGGTTCTATTTGGGAAATAAAACAAGTGAACATTGCTTCTTGCCGAGCTCTGGATCTGGTTCTTACACCATCTCTCACATCTCCAATGACTAGCTCTGGTGGATGGTCTCTCAGCCACCTCACATCAGGTTAGAGTAAATCAGCTGGGTTCAGCTGTCTCGCAGCTCTTTCATCATCATTCAGCTGCAGATTTTCCAGTTGTCTTTGAGATTCAACTATCTCATCTTCATCTTGGTTGATTACTCTTGCTTCAGCTTCAACATAAGGACTCTTCTTCATAGTTGGCTGATTCAGCTTATAAGCTAACTCTTCAATGTCTTCTTCATTTACATTAGGTTCATCAAAAACCACATGAATAGACTCTTATGTGACCATTGTCCTCTTGTTCAGCACTCTATAGGCTTGCGTTCAGCTGAGTATCCCAAAAATATACCTTCATCAGCTTTAGCATCAAAAGCCTTTAGATTATCCTTGCCATTGTTGTGGATGAAACATTTACATCCAAATATTCTGAAGTACCCAACATTTGGCTTTCTCCCTGTCCCGATTTCATAGGAGTCTTTGTCACCGCTATTAATCATGCATCTATTTTGAGTATAGCATGTTGTGTTGATGGCTTCAGCCCAAAATCTTTTAGGCAGTCCAGCTTCAGCTAACATGGTCCTTGCAGCTTCCTCGAGAGTTCTGTTCCTTCTTATAGCTACTACATTTTGCTGTGGAGTTCTTGCTGCAGATAACTCATGAGTAATACCATTTTCAACACAATACTGAGTAATTATCCCATTGACAAACTCATTTCCTCTATCAGACCTTATCTTTATAATGGTTTGACTCTTCTCATTTTGAACTCTTCTCATCAGCTAAGGTAACTTCTGCAATGTTTCCTTCTTTTTTCACATAAAAATTGTCCATGTATATCTTGAATAATCATCTACCACCACTACGGTGTATTTATTTTCACTTATGTTGGCTGGTTCAACTGGACCAAATAAGTCCATGTGCAACAGATGTAATATCCTTGTTGATGAAGGACTAGGCTTCTCCTTGAATGAAGATTTGATCTTCTTTCCCATCTAGCATGCATCACATCCACTTTCCTTCTTGTACACTGAGTCTGGCAATCCTTCCACATGATGACTCCTTTCAAGCTTGTTGATTGTCTTGAAGTTCAAATGACTCAACTTCTTGTGCCACAACCAACTTGATTCGGCTGTGCTCTTTGCTAGCAGACAAGGGGTGTGAAGTAAGGTTTAGAAATGGGGGAGGGTTGAATAAACCTTACAAAATTTTCGATTTAGTCCTATTAAATTAATTCAACAGATTTGACTCAAACATATGTGTCCTTGATAGACAGCTAAGGTGGCTTTTCAGCTAAGTTACCCACTCAACAAACTCGATAGAGCTATTGATAGTATATCTCGGCTGCTCAAGCTAAATACTTAACTTGGCAGATTGATTTTTAACAGCGGAAGACTTAACACCTTAGATTTGTTTTAATTTTTTTTCACACTTGATTTTAGCACTTAGTTATTTATCAGTTGGATAGCAAATATGATTCTAACAGCAGATATAATGTAAATATGCAGGAAAGTAAATTTGCTGAAAGTAAATGACACAAATATTTTATAGCGGTTCGAAGATGGGTAATTCTTCTAATCCTCTTTTCTCTAACTCCTAGAGGAATCCACAATGTAAAAGATCAGTTTACAAAGCGGTGAACAGTCTGGAGACAACCTTGATCACACAGCTGGCTTCTCTTGCGACTCAGCTTCTTCACAGGGCAGTTGTCTTGCTATTTCAGCTCACTTCTCAAGTTCTTGGATTTTATCATGAATCCCTCCAACAAACATGATAATGGTTCGACCTGAAACCTTTCTACAATCCTAGCTTGGATAGTATACCCCTTTGATTTCTTCAAATGTTTCCTCTTCAACAGATTTGAAATTTTCTTTCCTTCACTACTTGTGTTGGATTGATTTCCTTTGAGTTTCTGGCTCGAGGATTTGATTGCTCGTTTATGAGAAAATTGCAGGTTAAATGCTTAAATATTGTTTGCTTGTTCGTGGTTCAGGTCACCTCTTCTCAATAACTTCCTCAGCCTTTTATAATGCACATTTCAAGGTTTGCCCCTTGAAGAGATAGGCTAATTTCAAATGTCACTTTTGTTCATTGGCTTGTCTTGTTGCAGTACTTGATGTTGACATTTCCTCGTATTAAATGTCTTCGCACCATTGCAGGTGCCTGACACAAGGTGCAATGTTTACCATTGGTTTATTCCTTTTGCACAATTATGGGACTAACACTTTAGACCTGACAGTTTTAACATATTACTATATTGAGTAATATTCTTGACTTTAATCAACAGATCTAAGTCAGTTGTCTTGACTAGACTGCTGTGTTTACCCCAGGTGACTTGAGTCAGCTCCAGTCATTGGATAACTCAACTGTCACTTCAACTATGAGACTTGGCTACTTGAGTTGACTTGACTGACACTTCTCACAGATGCTCCTCAGCTGACACTCCTTCAGTCGAGTCCTTGACTTCCTTCTTGGCCATACTCGGTTGACACACAACAGAGTCTTCAATCCAGTCCGCAGTTGACTTCTTGTATTTCTTGGCATAGCTGACTTGACTCAGCTTTTCCAGCCCTATCTATTACAATATATGTTACAAGGGAATGGGGTGCCAACTTCCTAGTTTAAGTTTTACATGGTATCATCAAACTCTACTCAATAAATTTCCTAACAATTTCCCCCTTTTTGATGATGCCAAAACTTAAAATCATACAAAGAAAGTAAACAACAAAGATACATACATACAATGTAGTAACAAAGAATGTATGCTTAAAATAGATCTTTTATTAATCATAGCATTCTAGTCCTTTACACAACTGCTTACAATTGGTATCACAGCAATAAAATGTATACATGTCAAAACATAGTTTATCTAAGCTAAGATACATAAAGAGTGAAAATTACAGGGAAATTCACTAAGCTTATTACAGAAGACTTACATAGATGTATTTACAACAAAAATACATGAAGGGGCTTGCAGCAACACTTCAACGGCTTTGCTGCTTCCTTCTTCTCTCTTCTTCATCTCTTCTTCTGTCAGCTTCAGCTCTCTTTCTCTTTCTTTCCTCTTCTTCTTTCTTCTTCTTTTCATAGGCCCGATTGGCAGCAGGGTCATCCCTTTGCTTCCTTTCGAGCCATTCTCTGGTTTGCCTTTGATTTTTTTTTCTTGCCTCCATGCAGCTTCAACGTTCTTTCTTTCAACCTCCCGGTAGGCAAGGTGATCATATCCATCCCAGTAGATAATGCCTTTCTTCTCAGGATCCACATACGATACATCCTTTGGTTGTGGTTGAGGCTGTGAGCCTCTTCCTCCACCACTTCTTTCTCTTCCTGACTCAACTCTTCCACCTCTGGGCGTGTACTATACTGGAGTCTTCTGCATTCCAGCCGAGTGACTGCTGGAAGTCTGCTGCTTATCAGTTTCTTTGCACAAGGTTAATCCTTTCTCCCATTACAAATCCCAAGCTTGAGATAGAACCATTCCTTGGAAGTAGCCTTCTAATTCAAGAGTCTTAAACTCTTCAATTGATCTAGGCTCAGATCCATCATCAGGTATCGCATCCTGGTCCTTTACGGCTGGTAGACCACCAAATTGTTCCATGATTTCTTGAACGCAAGCATCCTGCTTTTCAACTAACTTCTCAAATCCTGCTTCAACGATTTTTCTTTTGTCTGCCATTGACTTAGCAGCTTTCTCAATTGGTAAGGTCGCAAGAAGTTTGCTGAGGATAGAGGCAGTGACTTGGCCATGCTGAGGGATTTCAGTGAACATCACTTCTAACTTATTTGGACTTCCTTCCCCATCAGCTGCATCACTTTTCTTCAACTTTTCTTCTCTCAAACTCTTGAGGGATTCCTCTTCCCCCTTTTTGGCATCATCAAAGGAGAGAGGTATCCCATGGAACATACCACCAAGGATAAAGTCCAGTCGGCTGATAGTGGAGTTATGCTTAGAGTCGGCTGCATCATACGATGTACGAAATTTGAGCGTGTTGCCTTAGACTCGGCTCAGACTATCTTCATTTCAGCCATTAGAAGGCTAAATTCGTCATTCATGGCATTCTCGAGTCTGACAATTTCATTCTTGTGGAAATGTTGCTACAACTCCATCTCCGACTTATGGGACTGATTGATCCTTTTAATGTACTCTTTCTTTCTCTTATGAAAGAATATTCTTCCTCAAAAACATCATCGCGAACAAAGGGGATCTCAGAGTCTCTTGCTTTCGTCGCCTTCCCTTATTCTGGATGAGTGGATCCAGCTCTCGACTCCTCAGCTGCGGCAGCTTCATCGGCAGTGTTCATAGCTGTGGGGGCCTATGACAGAGCTGAGAGAGTCGTTACTGCTGCAGCTGTGGGAGCCTGCGCAGATGACTAGGTTCCAGCTAGGGCATTTGAGATGTTTTGCCCAGCTCATTGAGCCTCAGCTATCTCAACAACTTCCTCGGTCTCAATGGGGTTTTCCAATTGAGTAAATGTGTCCTCAGTTGTATCATCAGTGTCATCGGAGGATGATGAGACCTATGGAGTTGGCTCATCATCAAAAGTGAATCTCATGGGAGCCGTCTTTTCACTGACTTGGCTCTGAGATTTGTGAACATCCTCAGTTGTGTTCTCCGAAGGATCATCATGTGGAATGGACTCAGCTTCATCTTCTGATCCCATAAATGATGCGTCAATGTTTTCTTGGGAGTCTTGAAGGGCACCAATGACTTCTTCTGTGGCAGCACCTTCAAGTTGAGGAATGTTCTCAGTGTTAATGTTTTCTTGGGAGTCTTGAAGGGCACCAATGACTTCTTTTGTGGTAGCACCTTCAAGTTAAGGAATGTTCTCAGTGTCAACACCTTTACCAAGGGAAGTCTCAACCTCCCGTTGGCCTTTAATACCCCCAGCAGTCTCTACTACTGCAGGGCCTTCAGCAATCCCTTCGACAGTCTCAATTGTCTTAGGGTCTTCTATTCTCCATTCGACAGACTCAGCTGTCTTAGGGTCTTGGACATTGGCATCCAAAGAAGTCTCAATCCCTTGGATTGCACTTTTATAGCCCAGAGTGTTAACTCCCGGGGCTTCACCATCCTTTGCCTCGACTATGATAACAACGTCATTGGCCTTCAAAGCAGTCAACATTTCAGCTGAGACAGACTTAACTGTCTGAGCCTCGATAGTGTCACTCTGCTGTTTTTCAATTTCTTTCTCTCTTTTGCCTCCTAACACCATTGATGTGTCTCCCACATCGACCTCCAACCTGGCTGTGGTGGAGAGAGGGGTCACTTTGCTCCTGAGAAGCGGCTTTGTCCGTTGAGTGCTCAGCCGCTGGGGCAGGTGTGAGAACACCTTTTTCAGGGGTAGGCTTAGCTTGGGTACCCAACTTCCCAGCTTCATCTCCAACTCCCTTGGTGCCATCCTCTGATTGCACGGGGGACGTGGCTGCAGCAATATCCGACGCAATCTGTTGTGCCAGTCCTAGAGGATCAGTGTGCAGAAGAGTTTGAGATGACTCTCCTGGACCTTCTAACAAACGTTGCTCGTGCATGGCTTTGGATTCCTGCAAGGCTTGCTGCATCTCTAACTTCTCAGCTGCAGCGGCAAGATCCATGTCCTCATCACTATCTGAGAGCATATCAAGATGCATGTGAGTATGTTCTGGAGTGCCTGTAAATTGGCACATCTTGGATTTCTCCAAGGCTCGGGCTTGCTCGGCAGCTTTCTTCTTTTTCTTCCTCTTTAAGAATGCGAAGGATACCTAAGCAGTTTTCTTCATTTAGGGTAGATCAAACATCATTTACGCAGAGGAATCAGAGAAGCTCTTCTTTTTCTTCAATAAACTCAGGGTGAGTGAACTGTACCCTTGAGTGATCTAGCTTCCATGCTCTTCATTCCCTCAAGAGTTGTTGAATATCTGGATAGACTGGAGAATACATGATTACAGCATCATCATCATCATCATCATCATCATCTTCAACTCCAGTTTCCAGAATGGGAGGCAAGAGACCTTGCTCTTCCTCAAATGCAGCAACATCAGTTATAGGAGGGGAGACAACTCTTTCAACAACAGGTTCAGTTGTCCCAACCTCATTGCTTTCCTCAGCTGTGTTTCTCACAACTGAGTGTTCGACAAATCTCTGCTGATCATCATCAGCAGACTGCATTACATCATCAATAATTTCTGGAGACTGCTCTTCTTGAGCATCAACAGTCTCAGTTTCTTTCTCCGGCTGAGTACCAGATTTGGCTGCGTTTTCAAGCTCAGATTGCCTGAACAGCCTTCTCTTCTTGGAACGAACCAGTGGAACTTCTGGTTCAATTTTAGCAGGTTCTTCAGAAGTGGGGACTTGGGCACTCTTTTTAGAGGTATCTACCTTTCTCGACTTGGCAGTCCTCTTCTTCATTACGACTATAGAAGGGAGTTGGGGTTCATTCTCAGTCTCTGCTGCAGGGGCAGGAGATTCGGCTGCTCGGTCAGGTGACTCGGCTGCATGGGCAGGTGCTTTGGACTTTGATGCGGTAGCAGGTGCTTTCTTTGGCTTGGCTGTGCGGGCAGGAGCAGGCTTGGATGTCGCAGCTCTCTTCTTCGGGGGAGGGGTCTCAGCTGAGTCTTCAGGGTTAGCTGATTCCGCCTCACTTGTATCGGCTTTCTTAGCATGAGCTCTCTTCTGGGCACCAGAGAGGTTTGCTCTGAACATCTTCTTGTTCACGTGGAAAGGCTTGCCATGGAAAATAGCAATGCCCTTTACCTCCATGAAATGGCCAATCACAAGGCCATTACCCAATGAGCATCCAAAGGACTCATCCTTCTTGAAGGTTCTGTTCAGCACATTCTGCAGAATCTGCTGTAAACAAACTCAGCCTAGTTAACCTTCTTTCCTTGCATGATCGCAACCATCACGATCAACTTAGTTTTGGATAGCTGATTGAAGCTTCCAAATTTCATGTCAATGCATTTCGAGATGACATCCATCAGCTTGTTTAAGTTACAAGGAAAATGGGGTGCCAACTTTCTAGTTTAAGTTTTACATGGAATTCATCAAAATCTATAAAATAAATTTCCCAACAATTTCCCCCTTTTTGATGATGCCAAAACTTAAAAACATTAAACAATATGTAAACAACAAAGATACATACAAACAATGCAGTAACAAAGAATGTATGCGTTGAATAGATCGTTTTATTGATCATAGCATTCTTGTCCTTTACACAATTGTTTACATTTAGTATCTGTAGGTCCCAAGGGGTGTGAGTAAGGTTTAGAAGGGGGGTTGAATAAACCTTACCAACTTTCCGATTTTAGTCCTTTTAAAATATTACAGAGTTAAATACACAGCTAAGTCCTTGGGGACAGCTAAGTTAGTTAACCAGCAGAGTTAGCCACTCAACAGACTCGATTGAGCTGTTGATAGAATAACTCAGCTATTTGGTCTAAACCTTAACTTGGCTGTGATGAGATTTTCAACGGAAGACTTAACACCGTTTAATTTGATTTACTTTGTTTTAAACACTTGATTTTAGCACTTAGTTACTTATCAGTTGGATAGCAAATTATCAGCCGATATAGAATATGTATGCAGAAATAAAATGATGAAACGTAAATGACACAATAATTTTTATAGAGGTTCGAAGATGGGGTAATTCTTCTACTCCTCTCTTCTCCAACTCCTGGAGGAATCCACTAAGTATTGATCAGAGTACAAAGTGGTTATCAGTCCAGATACAAGTCTTGATCACACAGCTCCTTTGGGACTCAGTCTGGAGATGCCTTGGTCACACAGCGGACTTCTTGTCCGACTCAGCTTCTTCATAGGGCGGCTGCCTTGTTACTTCAGCTTACTTGCTCAAGCTTCTTGGATTTGATCACGAAGCCCTCCTATAACTTGAGACTGGTTCGACTTTGAACCTTTCTACAATCCTCCTTGGAATGTAAACCCCTTTTGATTCTTCAAAAGTTTCCTCTTCAATAGTTTGAAGTTGTGTTTCCTTCAAAGCTTAGTGTTGGATCGATTTCCTTCAAGATTTAGGCTTGAGGATTTGCTTGAATAACTTGAGAATATATTCCAGGTTACAGTGTGAATAAAGCTTGTTATCTCAGGTATGCAAGGTAACCTTTTCTCAAAGTTATTCCTCAGCCTTTTATAGTGAACTTTCAAAAATCTGCCCGTTGAAGAGATAGGCTGATTCTCAAAAGTCACATGTGTTCGTTGGCTTGTCTTGTTGCAGTCGTTGATGTTGACATTTCCACGTATTAAATGTCTTGCAGCATTGCAGCGTTTCTAACATTACTGCAGTGCTTCTCATTGGTTTGTTCCTTTTGCACACAACTGGAACATATAATTTATCTCTAACAACTTTAGCAGGTTACTATTCTTAGTAACATTCTTGACTTTCATCAACGGATCTTGTTCAGTTGTCTTGACTTGACTGCAGTCCTTTTATTCCCCAGGTGACTTCGAGTTAGCTTCCAATCAATGGATGACTCATCTGTCACTTCAACTTGACTTGGCTTCTTGAGTTAACTTGACTGACTCTTCATACAGCTGTGTCTCAGTTGATACTCCTTCAGTCGAGTCCTTGACATATCTTCCTTGCCACACTCAACTGCTTCACAGCGGAGTCTTCATCCTAGTCTTCAGTTGACTTCTTGTATATTCAGGCACAACTGACTTGACTCAGCTCGTACAACCCTATCTATTACAATACAAATTACAAGGAAAATGGGGTGCCAACTTTCTAGTCTAAGTTTTACATGGCATTCATCAAAACCTAAATAATAAATTTCCCAATAATTTCCCCCTTTTTGATGATGCCAACTTAAAACATACAAACAAAATGTAAGCATCAAAGATACATACAGACAATGCAGTAACATAGAATGTATGCGTAGAATCAATCTTTTTATTGATCATAATATTCTTGTCCTTTACACAACTATTTACAATGTGTATCAGGGCAAACATAGCATTCTATATCTACGCAAAAATATAAAAATTACAAACTTCTTATTCAACGTACAGAAAACTTACATACATATGCATTTACAATAGTAAAATACATGAAGGGTTGGACAACAACACTTCATCGCCTTCGCTGCCTCCTTCTTTCTTCTTCAGCTCTGTCTTCGTCAGCTCTCTTTCTTTTCTTTTCTTCTTCAGCTGCTTTCTTCTTCTTGTAAGCTCTCTTCGCAGCTTCATCTCTTCTTTTTCTTTCTTGTCTTTCTTGCCACAGCTGATCTTGCCTTCTGTTTTCCGCTTCAATCCACTTTACATATTCAACATTTTTCCTCTTCACTTCCAGATTGGCTATAGCATCATATCCAGCCCAGTAGATCCTTCATTTCTTGCCTGGATCTACATATTCAATATTTTTGGGCAGAGGTCTGGTTTCTGACCTCTACCTCCACCACTTCTTCCTCCTCCTCCTCGGCGTATATTTTACCGAGTCTTCTTCTTGCCACCGAGTGGTAGTAGTCTAGTATGTCTTTCTTCACACTTTCTTCACACGACTTGGACCTTTCTCCCAATACAAGTCCCAGGCTTGGGCTATGGACAAATCCTTGAAGTATCCCTCGGATTCGAGCATTTTAAACTCTTCAACGGATCTTGGCTCGTTTCCGTAATCTGGAATGGCATGGGTATCTTTTCCTGCCGGAATGCCTCTGAATTGTTTCAACAGTTTTAGAGCACGGGCATCCGTCTTCCTTTCAACCTCCTTCATCCCTCGCTTCTATGATTTTTCTCTTCTCGCATACATAGGCACATCAGTGTTGGAGCGCAGAGTCACCTAAGTTTCTTGATTATACTAGTTTGTGACATGGTCTCGTTGAGGGGTTTCAATAAACATTAGGGTCACATCCTTTGACCCTTCCCCCTCAACAGCTTTTCCCTTCTCCTTCTTCTGTTCTTCAGTTGTTTCCTTCTTCTTCTCATCCGCTGACCCTTTCAACATCTTCAGGTACTTCCCCCTGTTTGAAATTCTGAGCGGTTGGCTTTGGATTCGGTTGTCACCAGTTTCATTTCAGTCATAAGAAGGCTAAACTTGGCTTTCATACTCTCCTCTACACGCAGAAGTTCTATCTTGTGAAATTCTCGCAGCAGTTCCATTTCAGTGGTATGGGAGGCATGCATTCTGTCAATATTTTCTTGCATCCTCCTCTTCATGTCAGCATTATCAGCGCTCCAGATCAGCATTTTGTTGTACATTGCTTTGAAGTATCTGACTTGTTCGAATCGCATTGTACTCTGCTATTGACACCATTCTCTGATCCTGAGCACAATCCCTCTTAAGTCGCCTGTGAGATTGGCATCCCTATTTTCCAGCCGCATATCCAGCGAGGCCTAGTGCCTTTCAATTTTCTCAATCTCTCCAAGGATAGTCTTGAAGACTTCACGCACCTCAATTGTTAGCTCAGTCTCAGCTGGCGGCCAAGCAGCATCAAAATCGAACTCTGCTGGGACAATGGAGTCAGTGGGAATCACTGGATCAGGTTTGTGTTACCGTTTCCGCTTACGATATGTTTCTTCTACAAGATCAGGCACCTCAATTGAAAAAGGAAAAGTCTCTTCGAAAGCATCATCACGGACATAAGGAATTGATTCTACAAAATGGATCGTGATGTGCCTGGTTGAGTCGACCGCCTTTCTGACTTTGGGAGCCCGCCAGATGACTTCGGTTTGGTGGGCCTTGTGTAGGGTTGGCCGGTGGACGAGCCTCAGCTGTCTTAACAGCTTCTTCGGCCTCAGTGGTTTATGCTAAATGAATTGGCGTGTCCTCAGCTGCACCATCAGCGTCACCGGAAGATGATGAAGCCTGAGGATTTGGTTCATCATCAAAATTGAAAGTTTGTCGAGCAACCTTGAATTCTGGCTTGCTTGTACTTGGTAGAACATCCTCAGCCGAGTCCTATGCAGCAGGGGTGGACTCAGCTTCGTCTTAAGATCCCAGAAATGATATGTCAGGGTTATCTTGGGAATCATGAAGTGCACTAATTTCCTTTTCTGATTCTTCAATGTGAACAGGAGGGATGTTCTGCATTTCTGTCTCTTTACCCAGGGAAGTCTCAACCTCCCTCGGGCCTTCATTACCTCATGCAGTCTCAACTGTAGCAAGGCCTTGTACATTTCCTTCGACAGACGCAACTGTCTTAGGGTCTTCTACGGTGGCATCCATAGGAGTCTCAACTCCTTGGATTGCACTTTCATTGCCCAGAGTGTTAACTCCCGGGGCAGATCCATCATGTGCCTCGACTGCATCAGTAGTGTCCTCAGCCTGCATCAGTGACAACTTGCTGTTGTTCTATTTCTTTTTCCTTCTCCACTTCGCCTCCTTTCTGCATTGTGGAGTCATCTGCAGCATCCTCCGACCTAGCTGCAGTGGAGTGAGTTTCCCCCTCAGCTGGCGCACCAGCTGAGTGACTTATGTTGGGGTCACTCCGGCTGCTTCCTTTGAGTGCTCAGCCATGGGGGCAGGTGGTAAGATACCTTCAACAAGGGTTGGCTCAACTTGGGTGCCCAAGTTCCCAGTGTCATCGCCAAATCCCTTAGATATGTCCTCTGAGTGAACTGGGGAAGTGGTTGCAGCAATAACTGTGGCAATCTGCTCGCACCACTCCCAACGGATCAATTTTCAGCTGTGATTTGGAAGACTGTCCTGGTCTTTCCGTCAGCTGTTGCTCATGCATCAATGTGGATTCCCGCATGGCTTGCTGCATGTCCAACTTTTCTTGTACAGCAATAGGGTCCATGTCCTCATCACTATCCGAGAGCATGTCAATGTTAGGATGAGTGTGGTTGTTGGTGCCAGTGAGAGGATAAATGCTGGCTTTCTCACGAGCCTCTGATTCCTCAACTGCTCTAGCCTTTTCTTGTTCCTTGCGAATTTGCAACATATTAATGCAGTTATCCTCATCCAGGGCTTGTAGCACGGTATCAACTTCAAGAAACCTGATGAGTTCCTCTTCTTCTTCAATAAACTCTGGATGTTCAAACTGCGCCCTAGAGTGACTCAGCTTCCATTTCCTCCTCTCTCGCAGACGGCTCTGGATGTCTGGGTACAAGGGAGAGTACATAACTATGTCATCATCATCATTCTCCCCTTGTTGGCCTTCCTTCTCAAGAATAGAAGGTAGCAAACTCTGCTTTACCACCATCGGCGGCATACGTAGCGTGGAGACACGATCTATCGCAGGGGATTCTGTTGTCTCCGCTGCTTCATGTTCCTCAGCTGTTCTACCCACAGCTGGGTCTTCTGAGGGCCTCTGCTGATCACCTTCAGCAGATTTGGCGGTTTCATCAAGAACTTACGAGACCGCACTTCTTCAAAGATCTCGATTATTTTCTCAAGAGAGTGCGGACTCGATTGTCTTTTCAAGCTCTGAGAGCTTGGTGATTCTTCTTGTTCTTCCAGTTTTCACCAGAGGAACGTCTGGTTCTACTTCCTCTGGTTCCTTGAAGGTAAAGGCCTTCGGAGTTGTCTTAGAGGCAGCTGCCCTTCTCGCCTTGGCAGTCCTCTTCTTCTGAATTCCTGGAGAAGGTATTAAGGGTTCCTTCTCCACCGCGGCTGCGTGGGTAGGAGACACGGCTGCAGAGGCAGGTGACTCGGCTGCAGGGGCAGGTGCGTCTTTCTTCTTTGCTGCAGGAGCAGCTGTCTTTGCGTAGGCTCTCTTTTGGGCTCCTGAGAGATTGGCCCGGAACATCTTCTTGTTGACATGGAATGGCTTTCCATGTCGAAGGGGAACACCCTTCACATCCATCAGATGGCCAATAACTAGGCCATAGCCTAGTGATCCTCCAAAGGATCCATCCTCCTTGAAAGACTTGTTGCCAATATTCTGGCAAAGTCTGTTGTAAATGAATTCAGCCGAATTGATCTTCTTCTCTTCCATGATCGCATCCATGATGATCAACTTGGTTTTGGATAGCTGATTGAAGCTGCCAAACTTCATGTCTACACTCTTCGCGACGATATCCATTAGTTTGTGATAATCGTCCTTCAATGCTTCTTCTCACCTGTGTAGACCACTTTTGCAAAGACATTCGTTTGGCTACTTCCTTCCATGCAAACACCAAGTTGACGTCGACTTCATATATCTCCGGCATGCCCTCCGACGACAATAAACAAAGATGCTCGCAAGGTCCTTTGCATGATTAGAATGTCCTTGCGGTGGACGGAGAATTTAATCCTTCGTCCCCGCAACTCGGCGTTGACGTAAAAAATGCGACCTCCTCGACGTATGTCATTGGAAATTCCATCATGAGGAATGGTTTCAGTCCGGATTTCTCGATTTTATCCGCTATCTTCTTCACAAGAGTTTCATCGGAACCCTGTTTTATCATCCCTTCAAAATCCACAGTTGATCCGGTGTGGATTTGCTTTGCGAGCTTAGCGAAATCATATGCTGGTGCCATTTCTAGAAGATTCTACCGATTGAATCTTGATAAACTAGCATTGAGAACTGGTAGGGTTTTCGAGAGAAAAGATACTTGCTTTCGGGTGCTTGAAGATGAACAATTTTTGTGAGAGAGAGAAAAACTGATCGAAAGAGTATATAAGGGTTATGAAATGACGTATTTTTGGTTTTTGAAATTTTGATCAAGATCAACGGTTCAGATTCACCACGCCGATCAACATTTAATTGCCCGCATTTAATGCGGCAACATTTATATCCAATCATATGCTTGTTGTGCAGCTTTTGACTGTACCCATCATTATTACGCTGACGTCATCCTTAAAAACATTCCCGCTCATTAAAAATGGCTGCATTTTTGTCACTTAGCTCATAAATGACACAACTTACTCCTTAATTGACTCAACTCTTCTTCTCTCTATTCATATAGTGACTCAGCTGTCAGGTAACTCGATACAGCTGACTTTCCGAGACGGCTGATTCACTTGGCTGATTTATAAGATTTGCTCTGTTTTCAGCTTTTCATGTTTCATCTCTTCTCATTGAGTCTTAAAATCAACTCAGCTCAATTAACCCTAGCTCATGCTTAAGTTCTTCAAATCTTGATTCACATAATGGCTTTGTGAATATGTCAGCTAACTGTTTATCAGTTAAGATGTATTCCAATGTGATGTCTTTCTTTTCAACATGATCTCTTATGAAATGATATCTGACATCAATGTGCTTTGTTCTTAAATGCAACACAGGATTTTAAGTGATTGCAATAGCACTTGTGTTATCACACATAATTGGAATCTTTTTTTCTTCAATTTCATAATCTCTTAGTTGTTGTCTCATCCATAAGACTTGGGCACAACAACTACCCGCAGCTATGTACTCTGCTTCAGCTGTGGATGTGGCTATTGAGTTTTGCTTCTTGCTAAACCAGGAAACCAATCTATTTCCAAGCATTTGACATGTACCTGAGGTACTCTTCCTATCAACTCTACATCCAGCATAGTCAAAATCTGAGTAACCAATAAGCTTGAATCCACCTTCATTTGGATACCATAAGACAACTTCTTGGCATCTCTTTAAATATCTTAGGATTCTCTTAGCTGCAGTCATGTGACTTTCCTTTGGTGCAGATTGAAATCTTGCACATACACCTATTGCAAAGGTGATGTCTGGCCTGCTTGCTGTTAGATAGAGAAGTGATCCAATAAGTGCTCTGTATCTGGTTTGATCTACAGCTTTACCATCTGCATCAATGTCCATCTTGACTGATGTATTCATTGGTATTTTCACAGAAGACTTCTCTTCCATACTGAATTTCTTCATTAGGTCTCTGGTGTACTTTGTTTGACTTATGAAGGTTCCATCCTTCAGCTGCTTAACTTGAAGTCCTAGAAAGAATGTCAGCTCTCCCATCATGCTTATTTCAAATTTGCCTTGCATGAGGTTTGAGAACTTATCACACAACTCTTTGTTTGTGGATCCAAAAATGATATCATCCACATATATTTAAACAAGCAGTATACTCTCTCCATCTTGAATTCTGAAGAGTGTTCTGTCCACTTTGCCTTTGGTGAATCCATTATCTGTCAGAAATTGAGATAATGTATTGTACCAAGCTCTTGGTGCTTGTTTCAAACCATATAAAGCTTTCTTGAGCTTGTACACCTTATCCCAATGGTCTTCTGCTCAAAACCTAGAGGTTGCTCAACATAGACTTCTTCTTCCAACAATCCATTTAAAAATGCACTTTTCACATCCATTTGATATACAATAAAGTTCTTGTGTGCAGCATAGTCAAGAAACATCCTTATTGCTTTTAATCTTGCAACATGAGCAAATGTTTCATCAAAATCTATTCCTTCTTCTTGGCAATACCCTTTGGCTACCAATCTTGCTTTCTCTCTTACCACAAATCCTTCCTCATTCATCTTGTTTCTGAAAACCCAATTTGTGCCAATAACATTTTGATGGGTTGGTATTTGCACCAATTCCCATACCTTGTTTGTTTCAAACTGATTCAGCTCTTCTTGCATGGCTTGAATCCAATGTGTGTCATCCAATGCTTGGGACACATCTTTTGGTTCTATTTGGGAAATAAAACAAGTGAACATTGCTTCTTGCTGAGCTCTGGATCTGGTTCTTACACCATCTCTTACATTTCCGATGACTAGATCTGGTGGATGGTCTCTCAGCCATCTCACATCAGGTTGAAGTAAATCAGCTGGGTTTGGTCATCTTGCAGCTGTGTTGTCTTGAGCAGCTCTTTCATCATCATTTAGTCACAGATTCTCCAAATTTGTCTTTGAGACTTCAGCCTCTCATCTTCATCTTGAATGATTGCTCGGCTTGACTTCAACATAGGGACTTTTCTGCATTGTTGGTTGATTCAGCTTATCAGCTAACTTTTCAATGTCTTCTCTATTTACATTAGGTTCATCAAAGACCACATGGATAGACTCTTCTGTGACCATAGTCCTCTTGTTCAGCACTCTATAGGCTTTACTCTCAGCTGATGTTGGGAAATTTATTGTTTAGATTTTGATGAATGCCATGTAAAACTTAGAATAGGAAGTTGGCACCCCAATTTTTGTTGTAAACGCATTGTAATAAATAGGGCTGGTCAAGTGAGTTAAGTCGGCTATGCCCAAACATGCAAGAAGACAATGGAGACTAGAAGGAAGACTCATTGCAAGACAAATTGAGTATGGCAAAGAAGAGAAGACGGAACTCTCAAGGAGCAAATGTGATGCGGTGAGTGGAGTATCGGTCAGTCAACTCAAGAAAAGCCAAGTCTCAAGTTGAAGTGACAAAGAGTCATCCATGATTGGAAGGCGACTCTAAGTCACCTGGGAAAGCAAGGAAATGCGGTCAAGTCGAGATAATCAAAAAGATCCGTTGCACGTAAATCAAGAGAATTACTTAAACAAGTAATATCTCCATGCTACCTTTCTCAAGTGCTCAGATCCCGGAAGCGTGCAAAAGGAATAAACCAATGGGAAGCGTTACCGTGTCGAACTCGAAAAGTCAAGAACAATTCATACGAGGAAATGGCAATTCCAAGGATCGCAACAAGACAAGCCAACAACCACAAATGACTTTCAAAAATAAGCCTATCTCTTCAACGGGCATATTTTTGAAAGATCACTATAAAAGGCTGAGGAATAACTCTGAGAAAAAGTAACGAAGATTACATAGGTTACCTTGACCATACAAGCAAGAAAGAAACATTTTGTAACCTGAAATATTCTCAAGTTATTAAATGCTCAATCCTCAAGCCTACACTACGAAGAACATCAATCCAACACTCACCGTGAAGGAAAGAAAACTTCAATCGGTTGAAGAGGAAATTCTCAAGAATCAAGGGGTCTACATTCCACGAAGGATTGTAGGAAGGTTCAAGGTTGAACCAAGTCTTGAGCTTTTGGAGGGCTTAGTGATCAAATCCAAAGAGCTTGAGCAAGTGGGCAGTAGTAGCAAGGCAACACCCTGTGAAGAAGGCCGAGTCGTTTGCGAGAAGCCACCCGAGTGATCAAGGCGTCTCGGACGAGTCCCAAAGGATCAAGTCGGATGTGTGATCAAGACTTGTATCGGACTGTTACCACTTTGTATCTTGATCAATACCTAGTGGATTCCTCCAGGAGTTGGAGAAGAGAGGAGTAGAAGAATTACCCCATCTTCGAACCTCTATAAAAACTTATCGTGTCTTTTACATTTCAAAGACTTTAATTCTGCATCATATTTGTTTAATTCTCTGTGACATATTTGCTATCCATTAGATAATCTCTAAGTACTAAATCAAGCTTTAAATCTCTACTAAACCATATTAAGGGTGTTAAGTCTTCAAAATCAAACCACGGTTGAGCTAATTCGATCTTAACAAATTTGAGTTATTCTATCAACAAACTCGTCAGTGCGTTGAGTGACTAACTCGAACTTTTAAAAGGACACATTTGTGTGTAGTATCAACTCGAACTTTTAAAAGGACTAAATCGAAAAATTTGGTAAGGTTTATTCAACCCCCTTCTAAACCTTACACTCACACCCTTGGGACCTACATTGAGTATCCCAAAAAGATACCTTCATCGACTTTAGCATCAAAAGCCTTTAGATTATCCTTGCCATTGTTGTGGATGAAGCATTTACATCCAAATATTCTAAAATACCCAACATTTGGCTTTCTCCCTGTCCATATTTCATAGGGAGTCTTTGTCGGTTGTCTATTGATCATGCATCTATTTTGAGTATAACATGCGGTGTTGATGGCTTGACCCAAAATCTTTTAGCAAATTTCCCGACTTGACTAACATGGTTTTTGCGGCTTCCTTGAGAGTTCTGCTTTCTTCTTTCTCCTACTCCATTCTCACAGTGGAGTCCTTGTTGCAGATAATTCATGAGCAATACCATTTTCAACACAATACTGAGTTATTATCCCATTGACAAACTCAGTTCCTCTATCATATCTTATCTTAATAATGGTTTGACTCTTCTCATTTTGAACTCTTTTCGTCAGTTGAGGTAACTTCTGCAAAGTTTTCTTATTTTTGCACATAAATATTGTCCAAGTGTATCTAGAATAATCATCCACCACCACTAAGGTGTATTTCTTTCAACTTATGTTGGCTGGCTCAACTGGACCAAATAAATCAATATGCAACAGATGCAATATTCTTGTTGAAGATGGACTAGACTTCTCTTTGAATGATGATTTGATTTGCTTTCCCATCTGGCATGCATCACAAACACTTTCCTTTTTGTATACTGAGTCTGGTAGTCCTTCTACAAGATTACTCCTTGCAAGCTTGTTAATTGTCTTGAAATTCAGATGACTCAGCTTGTTGTGCCACAGCCAACTTGATTCGGTGGTGCTCTTTGCTAGCAGACAAGTGTTTGGTGTGGCAGTCGACCAATCTACCACATATATGTTCTTTTGTCAGGATCCTTGCAACACTGCTTCATTTGATTCAGTGTCCTTGATTTGGCACACTCCCATATTGAATCTAACATTATAGCCCTTGTCACAGAGTTGGCTGATGCTTAACAGGTTGAAGTTGAGGCCTTCAACGTATGCAACATCTGTGATTTCTAAACCATTTTTCTTGATGGATCTAGTTCCTCGAATTTTCCCTGGAGCTTCATTTCCTCCAAATATGACTTTTGTGCCTCTAATCTCCTTGAATTTGTCATGTGTCTGGAACATCCACTATCCATGTACCAGGTTCCTTGGCACTCAGCTGTTCCTTGAACCTACAATCAAAGGAATTTAGTTTTTAGGTACCCATGCTTGTCTGGGTCCTGAGGGGTTAGTGTTGTAATATGATCCAACCAACCTATAGCTAAATGATCTGACTCTAAGAGGTTGCCATCTTTCGTGCCATAATCATAACTCACTTTGGCAAATTGCTTGGGGGCTTTAGGTTCATACAGCTGTCTCTTTTGTTTGTATGCTTGTGTGTGTGTTTTAGCAATTGCCTTCTTTGGGTAGTTGTGATATCTTTGAGTGTATGTGTGCTGACCTTTTATAGCTTTGTTGCTTTTGGAATGACCTTTTCTGAGTTCTAGGCCTTTGCCATTTGGGCTTATATTCCACAGGGCTTTGCTGATATTTCACATTATTCCAATCAGCTTGGCTTGGGTAATTTCCCATCATATGTGTTTCTTTGATAAAACTTTTGGGGTTTTTGGTAGCTCTGTTTATTCTTCACAGAGTACTTCCTATTTGGAGTTTGCTGAGGAACTCTGCTGGATTTCTTCTCAGTTGTCCTCTCAGCATACTCAATTGGTTGTTTTCCTTTTCCTTTATATCCAAGGCCAGTTTGTTTGTGATTGTGCTTTGGAGTGAATGTGGGTACAACATTTGGTGTCTTGGGTTTTTGAGATGCTCCATTACTTGAAGATCCTTTTTCCAAGATCACTCTGGGAGTTTGACTGTGCACAAAGGAATTGAAACCTATGCCTGTCTTATCTCCACACTCTTTTTGGCTCATAATAAGGTCATCCAATGATTTAGATGCCTTTGTGAATGAAGCAATCACATTTTTGAGATCATTTTCCCTCTTTTCTATAGCAGATATCTCTGCTATTAGTTTAGCATTCTCAGCCTTCAGCTCTTTGTTCTCATCAACTATGTGACTTAGAGTACTCAGCTCCTTAGTCAGCTGTGAGTTTTGCCTTTTGAGCTGGTTGTTTTCCTCATTTAATAGTGTGTGTGAGGATTTAATGTGCTCAAAACCTTTCAACATTTTGTCTAATGAATCATAAAGATCAGTGGGTGATGAACTGTGTGTGTCACAATCACTATCACTAGAATCTGAGTGAGATGAGTTAGAGTGTACCTCATTTTCTTGGTCAGGTTGATCTTGTTCTTTAGCCATTAGACAGATCATTGCTTCATCTTCAGAATCACTTGAGTAGTCATCTTCACTACTCTCTGAGTCTGCTGCTTCTTTTGACTTAGTTGTCTCTGCAGCCAACATAGCCTTTTTCTTTTCCTGTCTTCTTTCTCTGAAGACTCTTCTTTCTTCTTCATTCTTGTATTTATTGACTACAGGGTATGGACAGTCAATAGCAAAGTGTCCTGGTTGTCTACAGTTCCAACACAGGTTTTCAGCTCATTGATCAACTCTTTCCGTTCTTGGGTTATCAGCTCTCTGATATTCTACCTTTTGATGCTCAGCTCTCTTGGGTGGCCTATCTTCCCTTGACTTGGAGGGAGCTGAATGTCTTCTGGAGGATTCACCTTTGTTTCTCTTGTAGTTCTTGTTGAAGAACTTGTTGAATCTTTTAACCATCAGGGCAATCTCCTCCTGGTCAATGATTTCTTTGGCCTCAGCTCTCTTCCCATCCTTGACTATAAGTGCAGTTGTTTTGGGTACAACTATCTCGTCTTGATCTTTTCTTCTCAGCTCAAACTCGTAGGCTTTGAGGTCTGAGAATAGCTCATGATTGGATGTTGTTGTAAGGTTCATTGAATGTCTCAGGACCATGACCTTCATTTCCCATTCAGCTGGGAGGTTTCTCAGAATCTTCATACACATTTCCTTCTGTGTATATTCTTTCCCAAGTGCTGATAATTCATTTATGATTTCAGTGAATCGAGCATCCAGCTGATCCAAGGTTTCACCTGCAAGCATTTTAAAATTTTCAAATTTTTGTACAGCAACGGACAATTTGTTTTCTTTAATTTGCTCAGATCCTTCACAAATTAAAGTTAATTTATCCCAGATTTGTTATGTAGTTTGACATGATTTGACTTTGTTGAACATTGTTTTGTCCAAGGTTTTGTAAAGTATGTCCTTGGCCACATTGTCCAAGTTGTATCTTCTTCTGTCCTCGTTTGTGCATTCAGTCCTTGGTTTATCAACCAGGGTTGGTCCTGCTTCAACAGAAACTTCCTCTCCTTCAGCTGCGGCTGGTCTCTGTACAAATGTGTTCACTTTCAGTGTTTGCAGTGGCCCATCCTCTATCACTATCCACATTCCATCATGTAAAGAAGATAGATGAGCCTGCATGCGAATTTTCCAGTCATCAAATTCCTCAATAGTGAACATAGGAATGTGTGTCAAATTTGCTTCCATGAAAATAACTTTGTTGAATAAAGAAATAGCTTTTGAAAGAGCAAGTGTTAGAAACTTCTTTAAAAGATTGGAGATCTAGTTCAATAACTAGTGCGGAAGGCTCAATGAACCAACCGCTCTGATACCACTTGTAGGTCCCAAGGGGTGTGAGTAAGGTTTAAAAGGGGGGGTTGAATAAACCTTACCAACTTTTCGATTATAGTCCTTTTAAAATATTAAAGAGTTAAATACACAGCTAAGTCCTTGGGGGACAGCTAAGTTAGTTAACTAGCAGAGTTAGCCACTCAACAGACTCGATTGAGCTGTTGATAGAATAACTTTCAATTTGTTTAGTCTAAACCTTAACTTGGTTGTGATGAGATTTTCAGCGGAAGACTTAACACCCTTTAATTTGATTTACTTTGTTTTAAACACTTGATTTTAGCACTTAGTTACTCATCAGTTGGATAGCAAATTATCAGCAGATATAGAATATGTATGTAGAAATAAAATGTTGAAACGTAAATGACACAATAATTTTTATAGAGGTTCAAATATGGGGTAATTCTTCTACTCCTCTCTTCGCAACTCCAGGAGGAATCCACTAAAAGTATTGATCAGAGTACAAAGTGGTTATCAGTCCAGATACAAGTCTTGATGACACAGCTGACTTGCTCCTTTGGGACTCAGTCTAGAGATGTTTTGGTCACACAACTGGCTTCTCGTCCGACTCAGCTTCTTCACAGGGCGGCTGCCTTGTTCCTTCACTTACTTGCTCAAGCTTCTTGGATTTGATCACGAAGCCCTCCAATAACTTGAGACTGGTTCGACCTTGAACCTTTCTACAATCCTTCTTGGAATGTAGACCCCTTTTGATTCTTCAAAAGTTTTCTCTTCAACAGTTTGAAGTTGTCTTTCCTTCACAGCTTAGTGTTGGATCGATTTCTTTCGAGATTTAGGCTTGAGGATTTGCTTGAATAACTTGAGAATATATTGCAGGTTATAGTGTGAATAAAGCTTGTTATCTCAGGTATGCAAGGTAACCTTTTCTCAAAGTGATTTCTCAGCCTTTATAGTGAACTTTCAAAAATCTGCCAGTTGAAGAGATAGGCTGATTTTCAAAAGTCACTTGTGTCCATTAGCTTGTCTTGTTGCAGTCCTTGATGTTGACATTTCCTCATATTAAATGTCTTGCAGCATTGCAGCATTTCTGACATTAGTGCAGTGCTTCTCATTGGTTTGTTCCTTTTGCACACAACTGGAACATATACTTTATCTCTGACAACTTTTGCAGGTTACTATTCTGAGTAACATTCTTGACTTTCATCAATGGATCTCGTTCAGTTGTCTTGACTTGACTGCAGTCCTTTTATTCCTCAGGTGACTTCGAGTTAGCTTCCAATCAATGGATGGCTCATCTGTCACTTCAACTTGACTTGGCTTCTTGAGTTGACTTGACTGACTCTTCATACAGCTGTGTCTCAGCTGATACTCCTTCAGTCGAGTCCTTGACATCTCTTCCTTGCCACACTCAGCTGCTTCACAGCGGAGTCTTCATCCTAGTCTTCAGTGGACTTCTTGTATATTCAGGCATAGCTGACTTGACTCAGCTCGTACAACCCTATCTATTACAATACAAATTACAAGGAAAATGGGGTGCCAACTTTCTAGTCTAAGTTTTACATGGCATTCATCAAAATCTAAACAATAAATTTCCCAACAGTATCAAAGCATTCTATATAAAAGCAAAATACAGACATTTGTGCTAGGATACAAATACAAGGTGAAAAATTTCAGAAAACTTCACTAAGTATACAGAGGACTTACAAAAATGAATTTACATAAGTAAAATACATGAAGGGTTTGCAACAACACTTCAACGCCTTCGCTGCCTCCTTCTATCCTCTTCAGCTCAGTCAAAATCATCAGCTCTCTTTCATTTTCTTTCTTCTTCAGCTGCTTTCTTCTATTCATAAGCTCTTTTAGAAGCATCATCCTTCCGCTTCCTCTCGAGCCATTGCTCCATTTGCCTTATGTTCTCCTCTTCCTGTCTTCTCGCGGCTTCAGCATTCTTTCTAGCCGCCTTTAGATTTGCTACTTCATCATACCCAGCCCAGTAGAGTCTCCCTTTCTTTCCGGGATCCACATATTTGATGTTTTTGGGTTTTGGACGAGGTTGAAAGCCTCTTCCTCCACCACTTCTTCCTCCTCCTCCGGGTGTATATTGTATATAAGTCTTCTGCTTACCAGCTGAATGGCTGCTGGTAGTCTGCTATTTATCAGCTTATTCGCACAATTTGAGACCCTTCTCCCAGTACAGATCCCAGGCTTGGGCTAAAGGCATCTTTTGGAAATAGCCTTCGGATTCGAGCGTCTTGAATTCTTCAACTGATCTTGGCTCAGTCCGTTGTCAGGTATGGCATCTTGATCCTTCCCTGCCAGAATGCCGCCGTATTATTTCAACACTTCTTCAATGCGGGCATCCGTCCACTTGTCGAACTCTTCCATCCCTGCTTCTACGATCCGCCTTTTCTCCGACATTGGCACCGCAGAGTGTTCAATCGGCAGACTCACTAGAAGTTTGCTGATAATTGAGGCCGTAACATGACCCTGCTGAGGGGTTTCAGCTATCATTAACGTCAAATCCTTTGACCGTTCCCCCTCAGTTGTTTTTCCCTTCTTTTTCTCAGCTCCTGTCATCTTGGCTTCCGACTCTTTCAACTTTTCTTCTTTTAAACTCCTTAGGGACTCCTCTTCCCCGTTTTTGGCATCATCAAAGGAGATAGGAACCCCAGGGAACATCCCTGCGAGCATGAAGTCGAGTCTACTGAGAGCTGGGTTTTGCTTGGAGTCTGTTGCGGCATAAGCTGTCCGAAATTCTGAACGAGTGGCTTTTGACTCGTCTGCCACGAGTTTCATTTCAGCCATGAGAAGGCTGAATTTTGCATTCATGGTCTCCTCAAGAAGCAGAACTTCTTTTCGTTGGAATTCACGCAGTAGCTCCATTTCTGTTTTGTGAGAGGCATGCAACCTCTCAATATACGCCTCCATCCTTTGCTTCATATCAGCATTGTCAGCACTCCAAACAAGCATCTTATTATATAACGCCTTGAAATAGCGAACTTTCTCGTATCGCATTGCACTCGGCTGTTGAGACCACTCCCTGATCCTTACCACTATCCCTCTCAAATCTGTTGTGAGGGTGTCTAGTGAGGATTGTGCCGTTCGATCTTCTTAATCTCTTCACAGATCTTCTTGAAGACTTCACGAGTCTAAGCTGTCTTACCTGATTCAGATGCCGGCCATTCTGCATTGAAGTCAAAGTTTGCTGGCACAATAGAGTCGGTAGGGATTACGGGATCTTCTCGTAGAGTGAATCATCGCTGCTCTTTAGCGGTCTCTTCCTATAGCTCAGACAATTCGATTGAAAAGGGGAATAATTGCTCAAAAGCATCATCTCGCACATATGGGATTGTTTTTGCGGTTTGTGCCTGTGATGTTTTTGGTTGAGTCGTTAATGTTGCAGCTGTGGGAGCCTGCGCAGATGACTTGGTTTCAGCTGGGGCTTTTGGAATGGGTTGGCCAGCTGACGGAGCCTCAGCTGTCTTTACAGCTTCTTCGGCCTCAGTGGATTTTTCTAAATAAAATACCAGATCCTTTACTGCAACATCAGCATCATCGGATGATGATGAAACCTGGGGGCTTGGTTCATCATCGAAGTTGAATGTTTGAGGAGCACTTTGTAACTCGACTGACTCGTATGCTTGAGAACATCCTCAGTTGGGTCCCTTTGATGTGCAACGGGTGTGGACTCAGCTTCATCTTCAGACCCCAGAAATAATATGTCAGGATTCTCCTAGGAGTCGTGAAGTGCGCTTATCTCCCTCTCAGACTCAGCGCTTTGTACATGAGGAATGTTCTGAATCTCTTGAACTTTACCCATGGAAGTCTCAACCTCCCTTAGGCCTTCAACACCTCAAGCAGTCTCAACTGCAACGAGGCCTTCAACATTCCATTCGACAGTCACAGTTGTCTTAGGGTCTTCAACATTGGCATCCATAGGAGTTTCAACCCCTTGTATTGCGCTTTCACTGCCCAGAGTGTTAACTCCCGGGGCATTTCCATCCTGTGCCTCGACTGCAACAGTAGTGTCATCAGCCTTCAAAGCAGCTGACACTTCAGTTGGGACAGACTCAATTGTCCGAGCTTCGTCAATGTCAATCTGCTGTGGTTCTTTATTAGTTTCCATTTCGCCACCTTTCTTCAATATAGAGTAATCTGCAGCATCCTCCGACCCTGCTGCAGTGAAGTGAGTTTCCCCCTCAGCTGGCACACCAGCTGAGTCACTGATGATGAGGTCACTTTTCTCCAGACTCGTGCTTCTTCCATTGAGTGCTCAGCCGCCGGGGAAGGTGGTAAAACACCTTCATTAGGGGTTGGCTCAACTTGGGTGCCCAAGGTCCCAGTTTCATTGCCAATTCCCTTGGACCCATCCTCCAAGAGTACAGGGGATGTAGCTACAGTGATGTCTGTGGAAATCTGCTGCACTACCTCCAAAGGGTCGATTTGCAGCAGAGATTGAGACGACTCTCCTGGTCCTTCAAACAATTGTTGCTCATGCAACTGCCTGGATTCTCTTAGAGCCTGCTGCATATCTGACTTTTCTGCTGCAGCAATGGGATCCTCATCACTCTCAGATAACACATCGAGAAGTGTGTGATCGTGCTCACGAGTAAGCACACACATCTTGGCATTTTCCAATGCACGGGCTTCATCGGCTGCCTTTTCTTTCTCTTCTTCCTTGATGATTCGAAAATGAATCATACAATTTGTGTCATCAAGAGCCTGGCATACAGTGGCAACACCGAGAAATTGCAACAACTCTTTCTCTTCTTCGATATACTCAGGGTGAGCGAGCTGCTCCCTTGAGTGATCCAGCTTCCATGCTCTCCACTCTCTAAGACGACGCTGAATATCTGGATACAGAGGAGAGTACATGATCACATCATCGTTATCATCCTCTTCTTGTCCTTCATTTTCTGGTATTGAAGGAAAGATATTATGTTGCTCTTCTTCTTCAACATCATCAGTAGCAGGTGGAGAGACAACATTTTCATGTGGATGTTCAGTTGTCTCAGCTGCTACATTATCCTCAGCTTTCTTCTCCATAGCTGGGTCTTCAGTAGGCCTCTGCTGATCATCCTCAGCAGACTTGGCAGTTTCATCTATGACTTCAGGAGACTGCACTTCCTGAGTTTCAGCAGTCTCTGGTGTTTTCTCCAGCTGAGAGGTAGATTCATCTGTCTTTTCAAGCTCTGAAAGCTTGAAAATTCTTATTCTTTTGGTCTTAACCAAAGGAATTTCAGGTTCTGTTTCTTCTTCTGATTCTTTGGCGGCGGGGCCGGCATCCTTCTTGGAGGGAGCTACCTTCCTAGATTTGGCAGTCCTCTTCTTCCGTATTGTTGGAGATGGAATTTAGGTTTCCTTCTCAGCTTCGGCTGCAGGGGCAGGAGACTCAGCTGCACGGGCAGGCGACTTGGCTGTAGGGACAGGAGACTCCTTTTTCTTAGCTTCAGGGGCAGCTTTCTTCTTCGCAGCTACAGGGGCAGCTTTCTTCTTGGGAGGAGAGGTAACAGATGTGTGCTTGGGTTCAGCTGATTCCCTCTCACTTGTTTCCGCCTTCTTTGCGTGGGCGCTCTTCTGGGCTCCAGAGAGGTTGGCCCTGAACATCTTCTTGTTGACATGGAAAGGTTTTCCATGTCGAAGAGGAATGCCCTTCACTTCCATAAGGTGGCCAATCACCAGGCCATAACCAAGAGATCCTCCAAAGGATCCGTCTTCCTTGAACGATTTATTTACAACGTTCTGGCGGAGTCTGTTGTACACGAACTCAGCCCAGTTGACTTTCTTGCCTTGCATGATCGCAGCCATGACGATCATCTTAGTCTTTGACAGCTTGTTGAAGATGCCAAACTTCATCTCTACACACTTGGAGACGATATCCATCAACTTGTGATAGTCGTCCTTCAGCAATTTCTTCTCAACTGTGTATACCACCTTAGCAGCACACTCTGGTTTGGCTACCTCTTTCCATGCAGCAACCAAGTCAACGTCAGATTCATTTATCTCCATCACTCCTTCCGACGGCAACAAACAGTGCTCTGCAAGGTCCTTAGCTGTTATTGTTATGTCCTTGCGGTGGACAGAAGACTTGATTCATTCGTCCTACACTTATGCATTGACGTAGAACTGCGCCACCTCTTCTAGGTAGGTGTGCGAGTATTCCAAAGTTAGAAAAGCCTTAAGACCTGACTTTTCCAACATCTCAACAATCTTCTTCACTAGGGTTTCATCAGAACCCTACTTTACCATGCCTTCGAAATCTACTGACGATCCTAAGTGGATTTGCTTTGATAGCTTGACAAAATCAAACTTAGGTGCCATTTTTAGAGATTTTTACCGATTAAAACTTGATGAACTTGCTTGAGGACACTTAGGGTTTTCGAGAGAGAAAATAGCCTACTTTTTTTTTTGCTTAAAGATGAACAGTTTCCGAATGAGAGAGAGAAAACTGAAGAAATTGTATATAAGGGTTATGAAAGGACGGTTCTTTTGGATTTTGAAATTCTGATCAAAATCAACAGTTCAGATTTAGCACGTCAAACCCCATTTAATTCCTCGCATTTAATGCGGCAGCATTTATATCCAATCATATGCTTACAGTGCAGCTTTTGACAGTACCTGTCATTATTACGCTGACGTCATCCTTAAAAACATTCCCACTCATTTAAAACGACTGCGTTTTTTGTCACTTAGCTCATAAATGACTCAACTTATCTCAATAATGACTTGACTCTTCTTCTCTCTTTTCATTAAGCGACTCAGCTGTCAGCTAACTCGATACAGCTGACTTTCCGATATGGCTGTTTCACTTGGCTGATGTGAAAAACTTGTTCAATTTTCATCTTTTCATCTTCCTTCTCTTCTGATTGAGTCTTCTGAGTGTTAACTCAGCTCAATTAACCCTAGCTCATGCTTAAGCTCTTCAAATATTGATTCACACAGAGGCTTAGTGAATATATTAGCTAACTGCTTATCAGTTGAGATATTCCAAAGTGATGTCTTTCTTTTCAACATGATCTCTTATAAAATGATATTTGACATCTTGAATGCAACACAGGATTCTGAGTGATTGCAATAGCACTTGTATTATCACACATAATTGGAATCTCTTTTTCTTCAATTTCATAATCTCTCAGCTGATGTCTCATCCATAAGACTTGGGCTGTGACAAAAGACTATGTACTATGTACTGTTGACTCGGATGTGGCTATTGAACATTGCTTCTTACTAAACCAAGAAACTAATCTGTTTCCAAGCATTTGACATGTACCTGAAGTACTCTTCATGTCAACTCTACATCCAGTATAGTCCGAGTCTGAGTAACCAATAAGCTTGAATCCACCTTCCTTTGCATACCATAAGCCAACTTCCGGCATCCCTTCAAATATCTTAGGATTCTCTTAGCTGCAGTCATGTGGCTCTCCTTTGGTGCAGATTGAAATCTTGCACATACACCTCTTTGCAAAGGTGATGTCCGGTTTCTTTGGTATTAAATAGAGAAGTGATCCAATAAGTACCTATTTCTTGTTTGATCTACACCACCATCTCGCATCCATGTCCATCTTGGTGATGTGTTCATTGGTATTTTCACGAGAAGACTTCTCTTCCATACCAAATTTCTTCATTAAATCTCTGGTGTACTTTGTTTGACTTATGAAAGTTTCATCCTTCAATTGCTTAACTTGAAGTCCTAGGAAGACTCCCATCATGCTCATTTCAAATTTGCCTTGCATGAGGTTTGAGAACTTATCACACAGCTCCTTATTTGTGGATCCAAAAATGATATCATCCACATATATTTGAAAAAGAAGTATACTCTCTCCATCTTGAATTCTGAAGAGTGTTCTGTCCACCTTTGCCTTTGGTGAATCCATTATCAGTTAGAAATTGAGATAATGTACCATACCATGCTCTTGGTGCCAGTTTCAATCCATATAATGCTTTCTTGAGCTTGTACACCTTATCTCCAATGGTCTTCTGCTCAAAACCTGGAGGTTGTTCAACATAGACTTCTTCCGCTAACAGTCCATTTAAGAATGCACTTTTCACATCCATTTGATATACAGTGAAGTTCTTGTGTGCAGCATAGGCAAGAAACATCCTTATTGCTTCTAATCTTGCAACAAGAGCAAGGTTTCATCAAAATCTATTCCCTCTTCATGGCAATACCCTTTGGCTACCAATCTTGCTTTGTTTCTTACCACAGATCCTTTCTCATTCATCTTGTTTCAGAAAACCCATTTTGTGCTAATAACATTCTGATGGGTTGGTCTCTTCACCAATTCCCATACTTTGTTCCTTTCAAACAAATTCAACTCTTCTTGCATGGCTTGAATCCAATGTGTGTTATCCAATGCTTGAGACACATCTTTTGGCTCTATTTGGGAAATAAAACAAGTAAACATTGCTTCTTGATGAGCTCTAGATATGGTTCTTACACCATCTCTAACATCTCCAATAACTAACTTTAGTGGATGGTCTCTCAGCCATCTCACATCAGGTTGAAGCAAATCAGCTGGGTTCAGCTGTCTCGCAGCTGCGTTGTCTTGAGCAGCTCTTTCATAATCATTCAACTATAGACTTTCCAGCTGTCTTTGAGATTCAGCTCTCTCATCTTCATTTTGGTTGATTACTCCTACTTCAGCTTCAACATAAGGACTCTTCTGCATAATTGGCTGATTCAGCTTATCAGCTAACTCTTAAATGTCTTCTCCATTCACATTAGGTTCATCAAAAACCACATGAATAGACTCTTCTATGACCATAGTCCTCTTGTTCAGCACTCTATAGGCTTTGCTCTCAGCTGAGTAGCCCAAAAAGATACCTTCATCAACTTTAACATCAAAAGCCTTTAAATTATCCTTGCATTGTTGTGGATGAAGCATTTACATCCAAATATTCTAAAATATGCAACATTTGGCTTTCTCCTTGTCCATATCTCATAGGGAGTCTTGGTCAATTGCCTGTTTATCATGCATCTATTTTGAGTATAACATGCAGTGTTGATGGCTTCAGCCCAAAATCTCTTAAGCAATCCAGCTTCAGCTAACATGCTTCTTGCAGTTTCCTTGAGAGTTCTGTTTCTTCTTTCAGCTACTCCATTCTGATGTGGAGTTCTTGTTGCAGATAACTCATGAGCAATACCATTTTCAACACAATACTGAGTGATTATCCCATTGACAAACTCAGTTCCTCTATCAGACCTTATTTTTATAATGGTTTGGCTCTTTTCATTTTGAACTTTTTCATCAGCTGAGGTAACTTCTGCAAAGTTTCCTTCTTTTTGCACATGAAGATTGTCCATGTATATCTTGAATAATCATCTATCACCACTAAGGTGTATTTCTTTCCACTTATGCTGGTTGGTTCAACAGGACCAAATAAATCCATATGCAACAGATGCAATATCCTTGTTGAAGAAGGACTAGGCTTCTCCTTGAATGAAGATTTGATTTGCTTTCCCATCTGGCATGCATCACATACACTTTCCTTCTTGTACACTGAGTCTGGTAATCCTTCCACAAGATGACTCCTTGCAATCTTGTTGATTGTCTTGAAGTTCAGATGACTCAGCTTCTTGTGCCACAACCAACTTGATTCGGTGTGCTCTTTGCTATGACAGTGCTTGGTGTGGCGATGAGACGATCTACCACATACATATTCTTCTGTCTTGATCCTTGCAGCACTATTTCATTTGATTCAGTATCTTTAACCTAGCACACTCCCATATTGAATCCAACATTATAGCCCTTGTCACAGAGTTGGCTGATGCTTAACAGGTTGAAGTTGATGCCTTCAATATATGCAACATCTGTGATTTCTAATTCATTCTTCTTGATGGATCCAGTGCCTTTTATTTTCTCTGGATCTTCATTTCCTCTAAATATGACTTTTGCACCTCTAATCTTCTTGAACCTTGACAAAATTTTCTTATTTCCGGTCATATGTCTGGAATAGCCACTATCCATGTACCAGGTTCCTTGGCACTCAGTTGTTCCTTGAACCTGCAATCAAGGAAATTAGTTTTTAAGTACCCATACTTGTCTGGGTCCTGAGGGGTTAGTGTTGTAAGATGATCCAACCAACCTATAGCCAAATGATTTGACTCTAAGAGGTTGTCATCTATATGTGCCATAATCATAATTCACTTTGGCAAATTGCTTGGGAGCTTTAGGTTCATACAGCTGTTTCTTTTGTCTGTATGTGTGTGTGTGTGTTTTAGCAACTGCCTTCTTTGTGTAGTTGTGATATTTCTGAGTGTAGCCTTTGGAATGACCTTTGCTTAGGTTTAGGTCTTTGCCATCTAGGCTTTTATTCCATTTGTCTTTGCTGATTTTTCACATTATTCCAATTAGCTTGGCTTGGGTAGTTTCTACCATTTCCATCATATGTGTTTCTCTGATGAAACTTCTAGGGTTTTTGGTATCTCTGTTTATTCTTCACAGAGTACTTTCTGTTTGGAGTTTGCTGAGGAACTCTGTGATTTCTTCTCACCGCCCTATCAAGATACTCAATCAAGTTGTTTTCCTTTCCCTTTATATCCAAGGCCAGTTTGTTTGTGATTGTCCTTTGGAATGAATGTGGGTGCAACATTTGATGTTTTGGGTTTTTGAGATGCTTCATTACTCGAAGATACTTTTTTCCAAAATCACTCTAGGATTTTGAATGTGCACAAAGGAATTGAATCATATGCCTATCTTATCTCCACATTCTTTTTGGCTCATGATAAGGTCATCCAATGATTTGGATGCCTTTGTAAATGAGGCAATTACATTTTTAAGATCATTTTCTCTCTTTTCTATAGCAGCTATCTCTGCTATCAGTTTGGCATTCTCAGCCTTTAGCTCTTTGTTCTCACCAGCTATGTGACTTAGAGTACTCAGCTCCTTAGTCAACTGTGAGTTTTGGCTTTTGAGCTGGTTGTTTTCCTCATTTAAGAGTGTGTGTGAGGATTTAATGTGCTCAAAGTCTTTCATCATTTTGCCTAATGAATCATAAAGGTCAGTGGGTGATGAAGTGTGTGTGTCACAATCACTATCACTTGAATTTGAATGAGATGAGTTAGAGTATACCTCATCTTCTTGGTCTGGTTGATCTAGTTCTTTATCCATAAGTCAGATCATGGCTTCTTCTTCAGAATCACTTGAGTAGTCAGCTTCACTACTCTCCGAGTCTGCTGCTTCTTTAGACTTAGTTGTCTCAGAAGTCTCAACAGCCAACATGGCTTTCTTCTTTCTCTGAAGATTTTCTTTCTTCTTCATTTCCGTACTTGTTGACTGGTGGATAAGAACAGTCAACTGCAAAGTGTCCTGGTTTTCTGCAATTCCAACACAGGTTCTCAGCTTTTTGGTCAGCTCTCTCTGTTCTTGGGTTATCAGCTCTCTGATATTCAACTCTTTGATGCTCAGCTCTCTTGGGTGGCCTATCTTCCCTTGACTTAGAGGGTGTTGAATGTCTCCTGGAGGTTTCACCCTTATTTCTCTTATAGTTCTTATTGAAGAACTTATTGAATCTTTTGACCATTAGGGCAATCTCCTCTTGGTCTATGGCTTCCTTGACTTCAACTCTCTTTCCATCCTTGACTATAAGTGCAGCTGTCTTAGGTACAACTATCTCTTCTTGCTCTTTTCTTCTCAGATCAAACTCATAGGCTTTGAGATCTGATAACAGCTCATGATTGGATGTTGTTGTGAGGTTCATTGAATGTCTCAGGGCCATGACCTTCATTTCCCAATTAGTTGGGAGGCTTCTTAGAATCTTCATAAACATTTCCCTTTGTGTATCTTCTTTCCCAATTGCTGATAGCTCATTTGTGATTTCAGTGAATCTGGCATCCAGCTTATCCAAGGTTTCACCTGCAAGCATTTTAAAATTTTCAAATTTTTGTACAACAACAGACAATTTATTATCTTTAATTTGCTCAGATCCTTCACAAATTAAAGTTATTTTATCCCAAATTTCTTTTGCAGATTTGCAATATTTGACTTTATTGAACATTGCTTTGTCCAATGTCTTGTAAAGTATGTCCTTGGCCACATTGTCCAAGTTGTATCTCTTTCTGTCATCGTTAGTCCACTCAGTCCTAGGCTTTTCAACCATGGCTAGTCTTTCTTCATCTGCTTCTGCTACTACAACTGTTATTCTCACAACTATGTTCACCTTAAGTATTTGCAGTGGCCCATCGTCTATCACTAGCCATATTTTATCATGTAAAGCAGATAGATGAGCTTGCATACAAATTTTCCAGTCATAAAATTCCTCAACAGTGAACATAGGAATGGGTGTCATATTTGCTTCCATGATAATAACTTTGCTAAGAATGAAAGATTTTGAAAATGCAAGTGTTAAAAATCTTTTAGAAAAGATAGAGATCTAGTTTAGTAACCAGTGCGGAAGGCTCAATGAACCAACCGCTCTGATACCACTTGTAGGTCCCAAGGGGTGTGAGTAAGGTTTAGAAGGAGGGGGGGGGGGGTTGCATAAACCTTACCAAATTTTTGAGTTTAGTCCTTTTAAAACTTTACAAAGTTAACACAAACAGCTAAGTCCTCGAGGGACAGCTAAGTTGGTTATTCAGTAGAGTTAGCCACTCAACAAACTCGACAGAGCTATTGATAAAATAACTCAGCTGTTTAACTTGAACCTTAACTTGGCTGTGTTAGTTTTATCAGCGGAAGACTTAACACCCTTTGATTTGTTTTAAACTTGTTTTAACACTTGATTTTAGCACTTGGCTATTAATCAGTTTGGATAGCAAATGAGTTTATCAGCAGATATAAAGTAGATATGCAGAAATATAAATGTGCTGAAAAATAAATGACAGTCATTTTTATAGAGGTTCAAAGATGGGGTAATTCTTCTAATACTCTCTTCTCCAACTCCTGGAGGAATAAACTAAGTAACAGATCAGTTTACAGAGTGGTGAACAGTCTAGAGACAACATTAGTCACACAGCTGGCTTATCGTCCGACTTAGCTTCTTCACAGGGCAGCTACCTTGCTACTTCAGATCACTTTCTCAAGCTATTGGATTTGATCACGAATCCCTTCAATAACTTGATACTGGTTCGACCTTGAACCTTCCAACAATCCTCCTTGGAGAGTATACCCCTTTTGATTCTTCAAAAGTTTCCTCTTCAACAGTTTGAAGTTGTCTTTCCTTCACAGCTTTGTGTTGGATTGATTTCCTTCGAGTTTTAGGCTTGAGGATTTGCTTGAATATCTTGAGAATACTTGCAGGTTTACAGCTTGAATATTGCTTGCTTGTTCGTGGTTCAGGTAATCAAGGTAACCTTTTCTAAATGAGTTTCCTCAGCCTTTTATAGTGAACTTTCAAAAATCTGCCCGTTGAAGAGATAGGCTAATTTTCAAAAGACACTTGTGTTCGTTGGCTTGTCTTTTCTTGGTCTTCAATCTTGAGATGTAGACCTTTCCTCGTATTAAATGAATGTGCAGCTTTTCAGATTCTGACACGAGGTGCAGTGCTTCCCATTAGTTTATTCCTTTTGCACGCTTCTGGGATGAGCACTTTAAGACCTGGCAGCATGGAAGTATTACTTATTTAAGTAATGTTCTTGAATTTTGTGCAACGGATTCATTTCAGTCAACCCCTCTTGGCTGCTGCCTATTTCCCCAGGTGACTTGAGTCTGCTCCAATCATTTAAAGACTCATCTGTCACTTTCAACTTATGACTTGGCTTCCTGAGATGAATTTGACTGACACTTCACACATCTGTTCCTCAGCTGATACATCTTCAGTCAAGTTCTTGATCTCCCTTCTCGACCTTACTCAGTTGTTCCACAGCGGAGTCTTCACTTCAGTCTTCAGTTGAATTCTTGTATTTCCAGGCATAGCTGACTTGACTCAAATTTTCCACCCCTATCTATTATAATGAAAATTACAAGGAAAATGGGGTACCAACTTTCTAGTTTAAGTTTTACATGGCAATCATCAAAATCTATAAAACAAATTTCCCAACAAGATGATCCAACCAACCTATAGCTAAAAGACTTGACTCTAAGAGGTTGCCATCTATCAGTGCCATAATCATAGTGCACATTAGCAAATTGCTTGGGGGTTTTAGTTTCATACTGCTGTCTCTTTTGTATGTATGTCTGTGTTTGTGTTTTAGCAATTGCTTTCTTGGGATAGTTGTGATATTTCTGAGTGTAGTGCTTGGGTGTGTATGTGTGTTGATAGTAGCTCTTTTGCCTTTGGAATGACCTTTGCTGAGTTTTAGGTCTTTGCCATCATGACTTGTATTCTATAGGTCTTTGCTAATGTTTCACATTATTCCAATTAGCATAGTTTGGTTAGTTTCTACCATTCCCATCATGTGTGTTTCTCTGATGAAATTTCTGGGGTATCTGGTAGCTCTGTTTTCTTTTATACAGAATATTTTCTATTTGGAGTTTGTTGAGGAACTCGACTGGATTTCGTCTTAGTTATCCTCTTAGCATACTCAACTGGCTGTTTTCCTTTCCCTTTGTATCCAAGGCCAGTTTGTTTGTGATTGTGGTTTGGAGTGAATGTGGGTGCAGCATTTGGTGTTTTGGATTTTTGAGATGCTTCATTACTTGAAGATCCTTTTTCCAAAATCACTTTTGAAGTTTGACTGTGCACAAAGGAATTGAATCATATGCCTGTCTTATCTACACATTCTTTTTGACTCATGATAATATCATCCAATGATTTGGATGCCTTTGTAAATGAGACAATCACATTTTTGAGATCTTTTTCCCTCTTTTCTATAGCAGCTAACTCTGATATGATCTTGGCATTTTCAGCCTTCAGCTTAGTGTTCTCATCAGCTATGTGACTCAGAGTACTCAGCTCTTTTGTCAGCTGTGAGTTTTGGCTTTTAAGCTGATTGTTTTCCTCATTTAGAATTGTGTGTGAGGATTTTATGTGTTCAAAATCTTTCATCATTTTGCCTAATGAATCATGAAGATCAGTGGGTGATGAAGTGTGTGTATCACAATCACTATCACTTGAATCTGAATGAGATGAGTTAGAGTGTACCTCATCTTCTTGATCTGGTTGATCTTGTTCTTTAGCCATAAGGCAAATCATAGCCTCTTCTTCAGAGCCACTTGAGTAGTTAGCTTCACTACTCTATGAGTCTGCTGCTTCTTTAGACTTGACTGTCTCATCAGTCTCAGCAGCCAACATGGCTTTCTTCTTTTCCTGTCTTTTTTCCTTGAAGACTCTTCTATCTTCCTCATTCCTATATTTGTTGACTGGTGGATAGGAACAGTCAACTGCAAAATGTCCTGGTTGTCTGTAGTTCCAACACAGGTTCTCAGCTCTTTGATCAGCCTTTTCTGTTCTTGGATTATCAGCTCTCTGATATTCAACCCTTTGATGTTCAGCTCTCTTTCCATCATTAGCCATCAGTGCAGCTGTCTTGGGTACAGTTGTCTCCTCTTGTTCTTTCCTTCTCAGCTCAAACTCATAGGCTTTGAGATCTGAGAATAGCTCATGATTGGATGTTCTTGAGAGGTCCATTGAGTGTCTTAGGGCCATAGTCTTCATTTCCCATTCAGCTGGGAGGCTTCTTAAGATCTTCATACATATTTCCTTTTGTGTATATTCCTTCCCAAGAGCTGAAAGCTCATTTGTGATCTCAGTGAATCTGGCATCCAGCTGATCCATTGTTTCACGTGCAAGCAATTTGAAATTTTCAAATTTTTGAACAACAACAGACAGTTTGTTTTCTTTAATTTGTTCTGATCCTTCACAAATTAAAGTCAGTTTATTCCAGATTTCTTTTGCAGATTTGCAAGATTTGACTTTATTGAACATTGCTTTGTCCAATGTCTTGTAGCGTATGTCCTTGGCCACATTGTCCAAGTTGTATCTCTTCATATCTTCATTAGTCTACTCGATTCTTGGTTTTTGAACCATGGCTGGTCTTGCTTCAGCAACAGCTTCCTCCTTAAGTTGCAGCTGCTCTTCTTACAGCCGTGTTCACTTTTAGTATTTGCAGTGGTCCATCCTCTATCACAAGCCACATTTCACCATGTAATGCAGATAGATGAGCCTGCATACAAATTTTCCAATCATCAAATTCTTCAACAGTGAACATAGGAATGCGTGGCATATTTGCTTCCATGTTAATAACTTTGCTTAAAATGAAAGATTTTGAAAATACAAATGTTTAAAAACTTTTTAAAATGATAGAGATCTAGTTCAGTAACCAGTGCGGAAGGCTCAATGAACCAACCGCTTTGATACCACTTGTAGGTCCCAAGGGGTGTGAAGTAAGGTTTAGAAGGGGGCGTTGAATAAACCTTACCAAATTTTTGATTTAGTCCTTTCAAATTAATTCAACAGAGTTGACTCAAATAGTTGTGTCCTTGATGGACAACTAAGTTGGCTTTTCAGCTAAGTTACCCACTCAACAGACTCGATAGAGTTGTTGATAGTATAACTCGGCTGCTCAAGCCAAATACTTAACTTGGCAGATTGGTTTTTAACAGCGGAAGACTTAACACCCTTAGATTTGTTTTAAGTTTGTTTTTAACACTTGATTTTAGCACTTACTTATTTATCAGTTGGATAGAAAATATGATTCTAACAGCAGATATAGTGTAACTATGCAGGAAAGTAAATTTGCTGAAAGTAAATGACGCAAATATTTTATAGAGGTTCGAAGATGGGGTAATTCTTCTAATCCTCTCTTCTCCAACTCCTGGAGGAATCCACTATGTAATAGATCAGTTTACAAAGTGGTGAACGATCTGAGACACCTTGATCACACAATTGGCTTCTCTTGCGACTCGGCTTCTTCAGGCAGGCTTTTGCCTTGCTACTTCAGCTCACTTCTCAAGTTCTTGGATTTGATCACGAAGCCCTCCAACAAACTTGATAATGGTTCGACCTGGAACCTTTCTGCAATCCTAGCTTGCATAGTAGACCCCTTTGATTTCTTCAAATGTTTCCTCTTCAACAGATTTGAAGTTGTCTTTCCTTCACTACTTGTGTTGGATCGATTTCCTTCGAGTTTCAGGCTTGAGGATTTGCTTGCTTGTTTATGAGAAAATTGTAGCTTAAATGTTTGAATATTGCTTGCTTGTTCGTGGTTCAGGTCACCACTTCTCAATAACTTCCTCAGACTTTTATAGTGCACATTTGAAATTTTGCCCGTTGAAGAGATAGGGTAATTTCAAATGTCACTTTTGTTCGTTGGCTTATCTTGTTGCAGTCCTTGATGTTGACATTTCCTCGTATTAAATGCCTTCGCAGCATTGCAGGTGCCTGACACAAGGTGCAGTGTTTGCTATTGGTTTATTCCTTTTACACAATTCTGGGACTAACACTTTACACCTGACAGTTTTGACATATTACTATATTGAGTAATATTCTTGACTTTAATCAATGGATCTAAGTTAGTTGTCTCCACTAGACTGTTGTCTTTACCCCAGGTGACTTGAGTCAGCTCCAGTCATTGGATAACTCAACTGTCACTTCAACTATGAGACTTGGCTATTTGAGTTGACTTGAATAACACTTCTCACAGTTGTTACTCAGCTGACACTCCTTCAGTCGAGTCCTTGACTTCCTTCTTGGCCATACTCAGCTGACACACAGCAGAGTCTTCAATCCAGTCCGCAGTTGACTTCTTGGCATAGCTGACTTGACACAGCTTTTCCAGCCCTATCTATTACAATATAAGTTACAAGGAAAATGGGGTGCCAACTTCCTAGTTTAAGTTTTACATGGTATCATCAAAATTTACTCAATAAAATTCCTAACAATGTCCCGCTTTTTGATGATGCCAAAACTTAAAATCATACAAAGAAAGTAAACAGCAAAGTGCATGTAATTTGGGCTTAATTGTGGTTGGAATAAGTTGATATGCATGCATTAACTGAGTAAAATGGGTCATATTCTTGTAAAGTGGAAAAGGTATTATGCTTTGCTCATTTTATAGGAATAAAACGATATTTGTAGCATTTTGGTGACAAATCGGAGCATTGCGGTATAGGACTACCAAGAATCGAGCGAATATATGATGTTTGGAGTTGAATCGAGAAGAAGTCAGACGAACCGGGCAAGAAAAGGAAATGAACGGAGCAGAATTATCCTTAGCTGGGATGCACGGGTAGGGCGTCTATTTGTCGCATGGGCAGGGCATGCGTCTGTCGCACGGCTCGTGCATCATCACCAGGTGAAGACAAGGACACACGGCTCATGCGTCAACTCAGCAAAAGACAATTCCTACGGCCTGACGCACAGGCCGGTCGTGCGTCAGCGCACGGCCCATGCGTATGTGTGGGAAAGTCAGGTTTTGAAGATTTTAAATCAGGTTTTGACACAACGGGAGTATAAATAGAGACGAGGCGGTCCAAAACGAAGAAGGATAGATATTTGCCCTAGAAAGCAGAGAAAAGAGCAACCTTCTACCGGAAGATTCGAGAGATTGATTGAGATTGCAACCACATGCTTGAGGATTGAAGATACATCGAGTGATCATCGACATCCCTGAGTTTTCTCATTTCATAGTATCTTTTACTTTCGATTAGTTAGACATGAACATGAATAATTTGTCTATGACTTGTTTATTTCCCATGTCCGGCTAAACACCTTGTGATTACGGGGTTTGGGATTAGGTTAATGGATACTTTTGTTTGAAGTTTAATTGCAATTGAAGTTATTATTTTCAAACCCTACTCGAGTACTCTGTTTTAATTCTTGTTTTATCACATGGCCATTGGTTTAACTTGTTTTGATGTATTGATTCATAATTAAAGTGATGAGTTTCAACACTAGATCTTGAGTGCTTGACATGAATATTTGCATGATTGATAAGTCTGTAAATATTTGTGAGGATTAATAATCTTTTGTGCTTTTGGGAGTTGGATATCTTATGTTGAGTAGAGATGCTAGCATAGATAATGCAATCAACGTTTTTATATACATCTCAAGAGAGAGGATAAAATACTTTCGTGATTGTCTTATAGGGAAGAATAATAATAACTTTGGTTGTGATTAATCAGATAACAAGAGGTATATTAACTGAATCCATAACCCTGGAATCCATTCATCTCCTTGATCTTTCAATCAACTCTTACTTTGGCTTTTTATGATAAATTCTTGTCTTAGTTTTATAAACTAATCATCAACTTTCAATCGTCTGAATAAAGATAAGACTATTTCGATCTCAATACTTAGTACACTAATTTATTAATCTATGTGGATTCGATCTTGCTAACCCTATTCTATAAACTACACCGTACACTTGCGGTGAAGCTAAAAATAAGGCGAACAAGTTTTTGGCGACGTTGTCGGGGACTAATTAAATTTTTAGTACTAATATTGCGATAAATAGAATTATTTTTAATTTAGACATTCTTTTCTTTTTATTGTTTGTTTAATTCTACTCCTACTGTGTTTGATTTGTTTCTTTTAGTTGGTTCAGGTAGTGCATGAACACTCGCTCGAAGCAAAGAGAATTAGCATCTTTCATACCGGAGGTTGAGGCTTTTGCAACGCGACTTAGTGCAGCTACTAAACGGGCAGAAAAATAGCGAGATCACACTATGGATGATGTGGAAGAAAACAACGGGGGTAATAACGGAGCTAATAATGGAGGTAACAAGCGATTCGCGATTACTTTCGCCCTCAGGCAAATTGCAACTATAGTGGAATTGCCAATGTCCCGATTAATGCGAACAATTTTGAGCTGAAGCCAGCACTGATTTCGATGGTCCAGCAGAACTATTTTGGGGGTTTTCCATTCGAGGATCCCAATTCTCATCCTAAGAACTTCATGCAAATTTGCAACACGATCAAGATGAATGGGGTAACTGATGATGCTATATGTTTGCGCTTATTCCCTTTCTCTTTAAGGGATAAGGCTAGAAACTGGCTAGCCACGTTAACTCAGGGGAATGTGAATACTTGGGACGAGTTGAGTCAGAAGTTCCTGTTTAAATTCTTTCCACCAAGTAAGACATTGTAGCTTAAGAGTGAGATCACACAGTTCAGACAGCTTGACTCCGAACCACTGTATGAGGCCTGGGAGAGATTCCGGGATTTATTGAGGAGGTGTCCGCAACACGGGTTTCCATAGGATCAGCAACTTTGCTTCTTTTGTAACGGGTTGATGGGACAGACTTGGTCATTTGTAGATGTCGCACCAGAAGGCGCTTTACTAGCTAAATTTCCACAAGATGCATTCAACTTGCTGGAAGAGATGGCAATGAATAGCTATCAGTGGCCCTCCGAGAGGACTAATGTGAGAAGGGTAGCCGAAGTTTCTGATTCGGACCCAATTAAGGCATTGACAGCTCAGATGACTGCGTTGACGAATCAGTTGAGTGTATTAACAAAGGGGACTAAAGGAAACGCGAGTGCGAATAATAGGGGAGTTCCTCTAGATCCCATGGAGGAGGCTAATTATTTCAATAACCGGAATTTCAATAATTACCGGAACAATCAGACTCCTACCCATTATCATCCGGGAGGGAGAAATCATGAAAATTTCTCATATGCAAATACGAAGAATGTGATGCAACCACCACCGGGGTATAGTGTGGCAAATGGTGTCATTAATTCTGAGGCTAAGCCATCTATGGAGGACGTCCTCACTTCATTTATGACTCAGACAAGCTCGTTTATGAATGAGACGAGGAACAAATTTAGTAAGGATGAGGTGAAGCTGGATAAAATTGAGAATCATGTCACTCAATTGGCTAACACCATGGGGTCCCAAATGAAAAATCTTGAAACCCAGATTGGCCAATAAGCTACAATTGTAGGTGGGCAACATCAGAAAGGCCAGTTTCCGAGTAACACTAAGGTAAATCCAAAGGAGCAGTGTAAAGCCATTCGTCTGAGGAGTGGAATGGAATACGAGGGGCCGAAAATATCGGAAAGCACTGAAAATACGCAGAGACGCACGACCCGTACGCCAGTGCATGGGTAGGTCATGCGTGATACAGGGAAGACAGTTATCAGACCGGGTGATGCAGAAACTGAAGCAAATGGTGATGTTGAGGCCGATAAAGGAACTGAGAGTCATATTGATGAGCAAAAAGGGGCTGAGAAGCTTAAATCTTCCTCTAACCCTGATTTTCCAAACTTACTACTCCCCTTCCTTTTCCCCAACATTTTCAAAAGAAAAAGTTAGACGCGCAAATTGCAAACTTCCTTGATATATTTATGAAACTGCATATTAACATACCTTTTGCAGACGCATTACAGCAGATGCACAATTATGTTAAATTCTTAAAGGATGTTATGTCGAAGAGGAGAAAGATGACTGGTTTCGAGATAGTCAATCTGACAAAGGAATGTAGTGCAATAATCCAAAGAAAACTACCTCAGAAACTTAAAGATCCGGGGAGTTTCACTATCCCTTGTGTAATTGGTGGTGTTTTCTTTAATAATAGTGTTGAGAATTGTAATTTCGTAGACGTAGTTGAGTCTTGCATTGATGATTACGAAGATCATACATTATCTCAGGATGATTTAGAGTTTGGTTTTACACATTCGTGTTCGACGTCAAGTGTAATGCTTGATTTCGATAATCAAGACTTGTATGACTATGTTTGTGCTTTAGATAATATGCATGAGCTACCGAGAAGCGCGAGAGGCGAAAACATGAATAAAAACATGCGAGAGTCTGCAAGGGTGCACTACCCGTGCATCTGACCACGACCAGGTCGTGCGCGATGCCGTAGCAGTTACTGAAAAAGCTGAAGAACGCACAACCCATGTGTCAGAGCATGACCAGGTCGTGCGTGATGCCAAAGAGACCCAGGTACAAAGTGAAGGTCGCACAGCCCGTGCGTCTGAGCACGGGCAGCCCATGCACGAGTCTGAAACACCTAATTTGACACCATAACTCAAGCCATTACCTGAGAATCTCAAATACGCATTCCTTGGGGCAAACAACACGAATCCGGTAATCGTATCATCCCTTTTAACTTCAGTTCGGCTAGATAAATTTCTTAGGGTGTTGAGGAAACATAAATCTGCAATAGGTTGGTCGATATCTGGTTTAAAAGGCATAAGTCCATCGATTGTCATGCATAAAATTCAAATGGAAGATGTTTATAAACCTTCAGTGCAGAACCAAAGATGATTAAACCCTATAATGCAAGAAGTTGTTAGGAAAGAAGTTTTAAAATGGTTAAATGCTGGAATTGTGTTTGCCATTTCTGATAGTTCTTGGGTGAGTCCGGTACAAGTGGTACCAAAGAAAGGGGGGATGACAGTGGTAAGGAATGAAAACGATGAATTGATTGCGACTAGGATAGTTACTGGGTGGCGTATATGCATTGATTATAGAAAATTAAATGATGCCACTCGTAAAGATCACTTTCCCCTCCCCTTTATTGCTATGATGTTAGATCGTTTGGCGGGATTTGATTATTACTATTTTCTTGATGATTATTCCGGGTATAAATAGATCATGATTGCACCGGAAGACCAAGAGAAAACAATATTTACATGTCCCTATGGTACATTTGCATTCTGCAGAATGCCATTCGGACTATGTAATGCCTTCGCGACTTTTTAGCGATGTATGATGGCCATATTTCATGATTTTACTGAGAAAATAATGGAGGTTTTCATGGATGATTTTTTTGTATTTGGAGATTCTTTTGATCACTGTCTTGATAATCTTTCTCTAGTTTTACAGAGATGCGAGGCAACTAATCTTGTTTTGAACTGGGAGAAGTGCCATTTTATGGTATGAGATGACATTGTATTAGGCCACCGAGTTTCTTCTGCAGGTTTAGAAGTGGACAGAGCAAAGAATGTAGCAATTGAGAAACTCCCACCTCCAACAAATGAGAAGGCAATCAGAAGCTTCTTGGGGCACGTCGGATTCTATAGAAGGTTCATTCTTGACTTTTCTAAAATCACCAAACCTTTGAGTTATTTATTAGACAAAGATATGCTTTCAATTTTTCTGATGATTGTTTGCAGGCATTCGAGATTTTGAAGAAGGCATTGGTGACAGCATCGATTCTTGTAGTTCCGGATTGTAGTCAGCCCTTTGAGCAGATGTGTGATGCCAGTGATTTCACAGTAGGGGCCATTCTGGGTCAGAAAAGGATAAATTGTTCAGAGCCATCTATTATGCGAGTAGAACATTAGATAGTGCCCAGTAGAATTACACTACCACCGAGAAGGAAATGCTGGCAATTGTTTTTGCATTCGGTAAGTTCCGATCTTACTTGATTGGAATAAAGACGATAGTCCACACTGACCATGCATCAATTAAATATCTATTCGACAAGAAAGATGTCAAACCGAGACTAATTCAGTGGATTCTATTGTTGCAAGAATTCGATGTGGAGATCAGAGATACAAAGGGTTGTGAGAATGTGGTAGCAGACCACTTGTCTCGACTGGAGTACAAAAAGGATGAGAAAGAGGGTACAGATATAATCAAGGAGGAGTTCCCCGATGAACATCTTTTGCTATTATAGGCTAAATTCCCATGGTACGCAGATTTTGTAAATTATTTGGTAGCAAGAGTCATGCCTCCGGATTTATCCTCGTATCAAAAGAAGAAGTTCCTCCATGATGTCAAGTTCAATATGTGGGATGACCCCTTGCTCTTTAACAGGTGCACGGACATGATCATCAGAAGATGTGTGCCTCAAGAGGAGTGGGAGGGAGTTCTAAAAAAGTGTCATTCTTCACCTTCTGGAGGACACTTCGGTCTGACACGCACTGCGGCAAAGGTTTTACAGAGTGGGTTATACTGGCCTACTTTATATAATGATTGTTATTTGTATGTGCAACAGTGTGACAGGTGTCAGCGGATGGGGAACATCTCTAGACGACATGAGATGCCTATGACAAATATGATGGAAGTCAAGCTCTTTGATGTGTGGGGGATTAACTTCATGGTTCCCTTTCCATCTTCTTCGGGCTATCAATATATTCTACTAGCAGTGGAGTATGTATCTCGATGGGTTGAGGTGATTCTGCCACAAACAAATGATGCTCAGGTAGTAATGCGGTTTTTAAAGAAAAATATATTCACTCAGTTTGGAACCCCGAGAGCGTTGACTAGCGATGGGGGGTCACACTTTGTGAATAAATTGATGAGCAATCTACTTGCAAAGTATGGGGTTAGGCACAAAGTGGCATTAACATACCATCCGCAAGCAAATGGACAAGCAGAGGTAGCCAATCGCGAGATCAAGCAAATTTTAGAAAAGACAGTGAGCATAAATCGCAAGGATTGGGCTATGAAATTAGATGATGCGTTATGGGCATACCAGCCTGCATTCAAGACACCGTTGGGCACATCTTCTTATCAGTTGGTATTCGGAAAATCGTGTCACTTGCCCGTGAAATTAGAGTACAAGGCATTTTGGGATGTAAAGAAGTTAAATTTTGACTTCAAAACAGCGGGTGAAGAGCGGCTATTGCATTTGAATTAGATGGAAGAGTTCCGAGATAAGGCCTACGAGAATTCTCGAATTTACAAGGAGCACACGAAGAGATGGCATGATCGGATGATTAAGAAAAGAGAGTTTCTACCGGGTGAACAAGTTCTTTTGTACAACTCATGTCTTAAACTTTTTCCCGGTAAGCTCAAATCTCGGTGCTTGGGGCCATTTGTAATCAAGAAAGTGTTGAATCCTCCAGGAATAGTAGAATTGTTGACTCGGTATGGGGAGACATTCATGGTGAATGGCCAGAGGATTAAGCACTACTTTCATAGAGATAAAAAGGAAGAGATGGCATGCCTCACCTTGCGGGAGCCGTGATTGAGTTATACAGGCGTCAACCTATAGACGTTAAATTTAGCGCTTGTTGGGAGGCAACCCAAGGGTTTGTTGTATTAATTTTTGTTTTTCCCTTTATTAGTTAGGATTTATTTACTTTTCTTTTTAAAAAAAATTGAAAAATTCGGGGTGCCTACTAATGCCCCTTGCAAAAACGTGGAGCTCCATAGCCAGTATGATTTCTAGCGATTATTAGTTCAGACGCCGGAGACAGACCCCTTGCTCTACGAGGCACATGCAGTTGAATCATCATCGGTCCGGAATCCTATTTTCGGGTATATTCAGCGGGTCATGGCTCACTCTGTCTTTGCCCAGCATAATAATGGGGGCATGCAAGTTTGGGAGCTCTATCTACTGTGGTGTATGCTAACCCGCACACCCTATAACACGGTGGCCCATTTTGCGGAACATGTTGAATATGTGTCCAAGCAACCAAGTGGCATGATTCTGATTGGAGGGATGATCACTCCCATTGCTCGGCATTTTAATGTGGATTTGAGAGGCTTAGAGCCAATTGAGGGCAAGAGGAGGATCAACATGGTGGCCCTAGGCCAAATGAAAATTATTGCAGAAGAAGAGGACATGTACCTCTTCCAACAAAGGGTTGGACCCGCCTTACCACTTTCTAACCCGCCACTCACGACTGTGGCCAATATGAATGATCAGGCCAACTTCTTGATGAACTCTGAGGTGCATACCAGTGTTATGGAGGCCATTATTGCGCGAAAAAGGCAAAGGGTCGTCGGGTTCCCTGATGAGGATGAATTGGTAGCCGAGGCGATGGAGTATGACAAACAGGAAAGGGGTTTTGTGCCAGGGTTCCGCCAAGAGGTGTCCGACATACCTGAGAGCTCTCACCAGGGTGAGGAGCGTGGAGGGCCTGACTATCCAGATAGATTATTTACTCTTGAGGAGATCATGCGGCAGCACCGGGATGAGTTCTGGCAGCACCGGGATGAGTTACGTACTTTCAGGACAGAACAAGAGCAAAGGAGCATGGCGCAGGAACAGAGAAGCCTGGAGATGATGCATCAGATACACATGTGGCACATCTCCCAGGGCCACTTTCCGCCGCCACCCCCGCAGTGAGTCAGGTCCATTCCACACTTTTCTTTGAAATTCTATTTTTCTTATGTGCGATATAATTCCATTCAAGTTTGGGGGAGAGAGTTATTTTGATTGAAGGGTGTGGCGAAAAAACAAATTGCATTCATATAGTTGCATTTAGAGCATGTAGGTTGCACTGCATTAGACGCATGTTTATAGTTTTAGCATGTTTATTGCTTTAGCACGTTTATTGCTTTATTAGGTCTTTAGGGAGTGAGTTGACCATTTTTGTGGTGTTTGATGTGACCTTGGGAGATTTTATTGAAACAGTATGTGTTGTTTTAAATTGGTTGTTGAGTGTGAATTGATCATGTTGAGAATAGATGATATGGAGCATGTGGATATTGAGAACATGGTTGTTATGCTTTGAATTACGCAATTGCAAGCCTGTGAGCTTTGAGCCTTTACTGCTTTCATATTATGCAGTCTTATTTGTTGATTGAGTGTGTCATTCATGTTGATTTGAATTCTAGAACTTGCTCTGGTATCTCTGTCAAAGCCACATGTTGCATGCGATAGAGCTGTTGATAGAATAACGGTAGGTCCCAAAGGGTGTAAGTAAGGTTTAGAAGGGGGGGTTGAATAAACCTTACCAACTTTTTCTATTTTAGTCCTTTTAAAATATTACAGAGTTAATATACAGCTAAGTCCTTGAGGGACAACTAAGTTAGTTAATCAGCAGAGTTAGCCACTTAACAGACTCGATATAGCAGTTGATATAATAACTCAGTTGTTTAGACTAAACCTTAACTTGGCTGTGTAGAGTTTTTCAGCGGAAGACTTAACACCCTTTAATTTGATTTAACTTTGTTTTAACACTTGATTTTAGCACTTAGTTATTTATCAGTTGGATGGCAAATTATCAGAAGATATAAGATGAATGTGCGGAAATGTAAGTATGCTGAAATGTAAATGACACAAGTAATTTTTATGGAGGTTCGAAGATGGGGTAATTCTTCTAATCCTCTCTTCTCCAACTCCTGGAGGAATCCACTAAGTAATGATCAGTTCACAAAGTGGTTATCGGTCTAGAGACAAGTCTTGATCACACAACTGACTTGCTCATTGGACTCAGTCTAGAGATGCCTTGGTCACACAAAATGGCTTCTCGTCCGACTCAGCTTCTTCACAGGGCAGCTGCCTTGCTACTTCAGCTCACTTTCTCAAGCTTCTTGGATTTGACCATGAAGCCCTCCAATAACTTGAGACTGGTTCGACCTGGAACCTTTCTACAATCCTCCTTGGAAAGTAGACCCCTTTTGATTCTTCAAAAGTTTCCTCTACAACAGTTGAAGTTATCTTTCCTTCACAGGTTTGTGTTGGATTGAATTCCTTCGTAATTTAGGCTTGAGGATTTTTCTTGAATATCTTGAAAATATTTTGCAGGTTAGATGCTTTGAATAATGCTTGATTTCTCAGGTGTGCAAGGTCCTTTTCTCAACGAAATTCCTCAGCCTTTTATAGCGAACTTTCAAAAATCTGCCCGTTGAAGAGATAGGTTGATTTTCAAAAGTCACTTGAGTTCGTTGGCTTTTCTATTCTTGGTCTTCAGTCTTGAGATGTAGACCTTTCCTCGTATTAAATGAATGTCCAGCTTTTTAGGTTCTGACACGAGGTGTAGTGCTTCCCATTGGTTTATTCCTTTTGCACGATTCTGGGACTGAGCACTTTAAGACCTGGCAGCATACGTGTATTACTTATTTAAGTAATGTTCTTGACTTCTGTGCAACGGATTCTTTTCAGTTAACTCCTCTTTGCAGCTGCCTTTTACCCAGGTGACTTGAGTCTGCTCCAATCATTGAAAGACTCATCTGTCACTTCAACTTGTGACTTGGCTTCTTGAGTTGACTTAACTGACTCTTCACACAACCCCCTCACCATTTATTCGTCTTGATCGAGTCCTTGATCTTCTATCTTGGCCATACTCGGTTGTTCCTCAATGAGTCTTCACTTCACTTCTTCAGTTGACTTCTTGTATTTCCAGGTATAGCTGACTTGACTCAGCTCATCCAGCTCTATCTATTACAATGAAAATTACAAGGAAAATGGGGTGCCAACATTCTAATCTAAGTTTTACATGGCATTCATCAAAATCTACAAAGTAATTTCCCAACAATTTCCCCTTTTTTGATGATGCCAAAACTTAAAAACATTAAACAGCATGTAAATAGCAAAGATACATACAGACAATGTAGTAACAAAGAAAGTATGCGTAGAATCAATCATTTATTGATCATAGCATTCTTGTCCTTTACACAACTGTTTACAAAGTGTATCAGAGCATATTTAAATCTAAGCAAATTACAAGCATCTATGCTAAGATACAAATATAAAGTGAAAAATTACAAAACACTTTATTGAATATACAGATGACTTACACAAAAATGTATTTACAAAAGTAAAACACATGAAGGGTTCGCAGCAACACTTCATCGCCTTCGCTGCCTCCTTCTTTCCTCTTCAGCTCTGTCATCATTAGCTCTTTTTCTTTTTCTTTCATCTTCATCTGCTTTCTTCTTTTCATAAGCTCTTTTTGCAGCATCGTCTTTTCGCTTCCTCTCTTGTCTCTCTTGCCATAGCTGGTCCGGAATCCTATTTTCAGGTATATTCAGCGGGTCATGGCTCACTCTGTCTTTGCCCAGCATAATAATGTGGGCATGCAAGTTTCGGAGCTCTATCTACTGTGGTGTATGCTAACCCGCACACCCTATAACATGGCGGCCCATTTTGCGGAACATGTTGAATATGTGTCCAAGCAACCAAGTGGCATGATTCTGATTGGAGGGATGATAACTCCCATTGCTCGGCATTTTAATGTGGATTTGAGAGGCTTAGAGCCAATTGAGGGCAGTAGGAGGATCAACATGGCGGCCCTACGCCAAATGAAAATTATTACAGAAGAAGAGGACATGCACCTCTTCCAACAAAGGGTTGGACCCGCCTTCCCACTTCCTAACCCGCCACTCACGACTGTGGCCAATATGAATGATCAGGCCAACTTCTTAATGAACGCTTAGGCGCATACCAGAGTTATGGAGGCCATGATTGCGCGAAAAAGGCAAAGGGTCGCCGGGTTCCCTAATGAGGATGAATTGGTAGCCGAGGCAATGGTGTATGACAAACAGGAAAGGGGTTTTGAGCCAGGGTTCCGCCAAGAGGTGTCCGACATACCTGAGAGCTCTCACCAGGGTGAGGAGCGCGGAGGGCCTGACTATCCAGATAGATTATTTGCTCTTGAGGAGAGCATGCGGCAGCACCGGGATGAGTTCTGGCAGCACTGGGATGAGTTCCGTACTTTCAGGACAGAACAAGAGCAAAGGAGCATGGCGCAGGAACAGAGAAGCCTGGAGATGATGCATCAGATACACATGTGGCACATCTCCCAGGGCCACTTTCCGCCGCCACCCCCGCAGTGAGTCAGGTCCATTCCACACTTTTCTTTGAAATTCTATCTTCTCTTATGTGCGATATAATTCCATTCAAGTTTGGGGGGAGAGAGTTATTTTGATTGAAGAGTGTGGCGAAAAAAAAATTGCATTCATATAGTTGCATTTAGAGCATGTAGGTTGCACTGCATTAGACGCATGTTTATAGTTTTAGCATGTTTATTGCTTTAGCACGTTTATTGCTTTATTAGGTCTTTAGGGAGTGAGTTGACCATTTTTTGTGGTGTTTGATGTGACCTTGGGAGATTTTATTGAAACAGTATGTGTTGTTTTGAATTGGGTGTTGAGTGCGAATTGATCATGTTGAGAATAGATGATATGGAGCATGTGGATATTGAGAACATGGTTGTTATGCTTTGAATTACGCAATTGCATGCCTGTAAGCTTTGAGCCTTTACTGCTTTCATATTATGCAGTCTTGTTTGTTGATTGAGTGTGTCATTCATGTTGATTTGAATTCTAGAACTTGCTCTGGTATCTCTGTCAAAGCCACATGTTCTATGCGATTTATGAAAATAATTTAAGGTCATTTTTTGTTAAGCCTTACAAGCCTTTTGCCTACCTAATGACGTTGAATTTCCCTAGTTAGCCAATTTGAGCATGTTGCCTAATTTTTGATAGCCACATTTCAAGCATTAACCTGATACATCTGTTACCCTAGATTTGAGCCTATAACATTGAGTAAGGGGATTGAATAAGGGTGAAAGGGAGGATGTCGAGAATTTAGATAATTTTGCAAGTGTTGGTTGATGGGAATAAAAGAAGAGAGAAAAGGAGGAAAAGAAAGGTGAATACTCATGAAAGAGTCGAAAAAAAATTGACTTTATAAGTGAGTTGCTTTGAATGAACTTGTAGGCTGGGATTTGTGATGTGAGGCGAAAGAAAGTGGATCTATAAAAGAAAGAAAAAAGGGGAGAAAAGAAATACTAAAAGTTGATAAGAACTAGAGATGATTCGTGTAGTGTATTGGGTTTGAATGAAAATTGATTGAATGAAAGATGTGCTTACCAGTCTATACGCTTGAGTTTGAGTCACTTCTTCCATATTTCCCTACCCTAACCAAAGAGCCTTCATTAAAACCAAAAGAAAAAGTCCTTTTTGATTTATGATTTGCATATATTCGAGTGGAGGAGATGTGAGACGATTTGCAAGTTTATGGTAAATCTTCAACATTGATATGATTTGAACGAAAACACGTCCCTTATTATTCTTGAGAGGAGAGTATACACTTGATCTATGAGAGTCGTGATTCGAAGCATTTGCCATGGTTTTAATTGACATGTATTCTGTGTTAGATGTTCGAGGCTTGGTTGATTTATTGCTTGACGTCTATAGATAAACGGCATGAATTTTGATGAGTTGTTCTTGATTGCTTTTCATTCTTCCCATTTGTGTTTTGTCTTGTTTATAAAGCGTTGATCGGGACTGTGACAGTTTAAGTTTGGGGGTTTGATTGGTATGACTTTTGCATGTAATTTGGGCTTAATTGTGGTTGGAATAAGTTCATAGGCATGCATTAACTGAGTAAAATAGGCCATATTCTTGTAAAGTGGAAAAGGTATTACGCTTTGCTCGTTTTGTAGGAATTAAATGATATTTGTAGCATTTTGGTGACAAATCGGAGCATTGCGGTAAAGGGCTGCCAACAATCGAGCAAATATATGATGTTCGGAGTTGAATCGAGAATAAGTCAGACAAACCGGGCAAGAAAAGGAAATGAACGGAGCAGAATTATCCTTAGCAGGGACGCACGGGCAGGGCGTGAGTCTGTTGCACGGCCCGTACGTCACAACTAGGTGAAGACAAGTCCTATGGCAGGACACACAACCTGGTCGTGCAAGGATGCACGATCCATGCATCAACTCAGCAAAAGATAATTCCTACGGCCTGACGCACGGGATGGTCATGCGTCAGCGTACGGCCCATGCGTCTTTGAGGGAAAGTCAGGTTTTGACGATTTTAAATCAGGTTTTAACCCAATAGGAGTATAAATAGAGACGAGGCGATCCCAAACAAAGAAGGACTGATATTTGCCCTAGAAAGCAGAGAAAAGAGCAACCTTCTACCAGAGGATTCGAGAGATTGATCGAGGTCGCAACCACACGCTTGAGGATTGAAGATAGATCGAGAGATCATCGACATCCCTGAGTTTTCTCATTCTGTAGTATCTTTTACTTTCAATTAGTTAGACATGAACATGAATAATTTGTCTATAAATTATTTATTTCCCATGTCCGGCTAAACACCTTGTGATTCCGGGGTTTGAGATTAGGTTAATGGATTCTTTTTTTTGAAGTTTAATTGCAATTGAAGTTATTATTTTCAAACCCTATTCGAGTACTCTGTTTTAAGTCATTGGTTTAACTTGTTTTGATGTATTGATTCATAATTCGCGAGATGAGTTTCATTACTATATCTTGAGTGCTTGACATGAATATTTGCATGATTGAGAAGTCTGTAAATATTTGTGAGGATTAATAATCTTTTGTACTTTTGGGAGTTGGATATCTTATGTTGAGTAGAGATGCTAGCATAGATAATCAAATCAACACTTTTATATACATCTCGAGAGAGAGGATAAAATACTTTCGTGATTGTCTTATAGGGAAGAATAATAATAACTTTGATTGTGATTAATCAGATAACAAGAGGTATATTAATTGTTGGTTGTGATTAATCAGATAACAAGAGGTATATTAACTAAAACCATAACCCTGGAATCTATTCATCTCCTTGATCTTTCAATCAACTCTTACTTTGTATTTTTATGATAATTTTTGTCTTAGTTTTATAAACCAATCATCAACTTTCGATCGTCTGAATAAAGATAAGACTATTTTGATCTCAATACTTAGTACACTAATTTATTAGTCTCTGTGGATTCGACCTTGCTAACCCTATTCTATAAACTACACCGTACACTTGCGGTGAAGCTAAAAATAAGGCGAACACAAAGATACACACAGACAATGCAGTAACAAAGAATGTATGCTTAAAATAGATCTTTTATTGATCATAGCATTCTTTTCCTTTACACAGCTATTTACATTTAGTATCAGAGCAATATAAAATTGTACATTTCAAAACATAGTATATCTAAGCTAAGATACATAAAGAGTGAAATTTACTGGGAAATTCACTAAGCTTATTACAGAAGACTTACGTAGATGTATTTACAACAAAAATACATGAAGGGGTTTGCAGCAACACTTCAACGCCTTTGCTGTTTCCTACCTCTTTCTTCTTCAACTCTGCTTCTGTCAGCCTCAGCTCTCTTCCTCTTTCTTTCCTCTTCTTCTATTTTCTTCTTTTCGTAGGCCCGTTTGTAGCAGGGTCATCCCTTTGCTTCCTTTCGAGCCATTCTCTAGTTTGCCTTTGATTTTCTTCTTCTTGCCTCCTTGCAGCTTTAGCGTTCTTTCTTTCAACCTCTAGGTTGACAAGGTGATCATATCCAGCCCAGTAGATTAAGCCTTTCTTATCAGGATCTACATATGCTACGTCTTTGGGTTTTGGTCGAGATTGAGAACCTCTTCCACCACCACTTCTTCCCCTCCCTAACTCAGCTCTTCCACCTCTTAGAGTGTATTGCACGGGAGTCTTCTGCTTACCAGCTAAGTGACTGCTGGAAGACTGCTGCTTTACAGCTGATTTGACCACTTTGTAGGTCCCAAGGGGTGTGAGTAAGGTTTAGAAGGGGGGAGGGGTTGAATAAACCTTACCAAATTTTCGATTTAGTCCTTTTAAAGAAATTATAGACACAAACAGCTAAGTCCTTGAGGGACAACTAAGTTGGTTATTAAGCAGAGTTAGCCACTCAACAGACTCGATAGAGCTGTTGATAGAATAACTGTATGTCCCAAGGGGTGTAAGTAAGGTTTAGAAGGGGGGATTGAATAAACCTTACCAACTTTTTCTATTTTAGTCCTCTTAAAATATTACAGAGTTAATATACAGCTAAGTCCTTGAGGGACAGCTAAGTTAGTTAATCAGTAGAGTTAACCACTAAACAGACTCGATGTAGCTATTGATAGAATAACTCAGCTGTTTAGCCTAAACCTTAACTTGGCTGTGTTGAGTTTTTCAGCGGAAGACTTAACACCCTTGAATTTGATTTAACTTTGTTTTAACACTTGATTTTAGCACTTAGTTATTTATCAGTTGGATGGCAAATTATCAGAAGATATAAGATGAATGTGCGGAAATGTAAATATGCTGAAATGTAAATGACACAAATAATTTTTATAGAGGTTCGAAGATGGGGTAATTCTTCTAATCCTCTCTTCTCCAACTCCTGGAGGAATCCACTAAGTAATGATCAGTTCACAAAGTGGTTATCGGTCTAGAGACAAGTCTTGATCACACAGCTAACTTGCTCCTTGGACTCAGTCTAGAGATGCATTGGTCACACAGCTGGCTTCTCGTCCGACTCAGCTTCTTAACAGGGCAGTTGTCTTGCTACTTCAGCTCACTTTCTCAAGCTTCTTGGATTTGATCACGAAGCCTTCCAATAACTTGAGACTGGTTCAACCTGGAACCTTCCTACAATCCTCCTTGGAAAGTAGACCCCTTTTGATTCTTCAAAAGTTTCCTTTCAACAGTTGAAGTTATCTATCCTTCACAGGTTTGTGTTGGATTGATTTCCTTCGTAATTTAGACTTGAGGATTTTTCTTAAATATCTTGAGAATATTTTGCAGGTTAGATGCTTTGAATAATGCTTGATTTCTCAGGTGTGCAAGGTCCTTTTCTCAATGAAATTCCTCAGCCTTTTATAGCGAACTTTCAAAAATCTGCCCATTGAAGAGATAGGCTGATTTCCAAAAATCACTTGAGTTCATTGGCTTGTCTTTTCTTGGTCTTCAGTCTTGAGATGTAGACCTTTCCTCATATTAAACGAATGTCCAGCTTTTCAGGTTCTGAGACGAGGTGCAGTGCTTCCCATTGGTTTATACCTTTTGCACGCTTCTGGGACCGAGCACTTTAAGACTGGCAAAGATGGGTGTATTACATATTTAAGTAATGTTCTTGACTTACGTACAACGGATTCTTTTGATTAACTCCTCTTTGCACCGCCTTTTTCCCGGTGACTTGAGTCTCCAATCATTGAAAGACTCATCTGTCACTTCAACTTGTGACTTGGCTTCTTGAGTTGACTTAACTGACTCTTCACACAACTGTCCCCCAGTTGTTACATCTTCAGTCGAGTCCTTGATCTTCTATTTTGGCCATACTCAGTTGTTCCTCAGCGGAGTCTTCACTTCACTTCTTTAGTTGACTTCTTGTATTTCCAGGTATAGCTGACTTGACTCAGCTCATCCAGCCCTATCTATTACAATGAAAATTACAAGGAAAATGGGGTGCCAACATTCTAATCTAAGTTTTACATGGCATTCATCAAAATCTACAAAATAATTTCCCAACAATTTCCCCTTTTTTGATAATGCCAAAACTTAAAAACATTAAACAGCATGTAAATAGCAAAGATACATACAGACAATGTAGTAACAAAGAATGTATGCGTAGAATCAATCATTTATTGATCATAGCATTCTTGTCCTTTACACAGCTGTTTACAAAGTGTATCAGAGCATATTTAAATCTAAGCAAATTACAAGCATCTATGCTAAGATACAAATATAAAGTGAGAAATTACAAAACACTTTATTGAATATACAGATGACTTACACAAAAATGTATTTACAAAAGTAAAATACATGAAGGTTCGCAGCAACACTTCATCACCTTCGTTGCCTCCTTCTTTCCTCTTTGGAGAGTAGACCCCTTTTGATTCTTCAATAACTTGATACTGGTTCGACATTGAACCTTCCTACAATCCTCCTTGGAGAGTAGACCCCTTTTGATTCTTCAAAAGTTTCCTCTTCAACAGTTTCAAGTTGTCTTTCCTTCACAGCTTTGTGTTGGATCGATTTAGCACTATTTCATTTGATTCAGTATCTTTAATCTGGCACACTCCCATATTGAATCCAACATTGTAGCCTTTATCACTTATGATGAGCAAGTTAAAGTTGAGTCCCTCAACATAAGCAACATCTATGATTTCCAATCCATTTTTCTTGATGGATCCAGTGCCTCTTATTTCTCCTGGAGCTTCATTTCCTCCAAATATGACTTTTGCGCCTCTAATCTCCTTGAATCTTGACAGATTTTTCTTGTTGCCTGTCATATGTCTGGAACATCCACTATCCATGTACTAGGTTCCTTGGCACTCAGCTGTTCCTTGAACCTGCAATCAAGGAAATTAGTTTTTAGTTACCCATGTTTGCCTTGGTCCTGAGGGGTTAGTGCTGTAAGATGATCCAACCAACCTATAGCCAAATAACTTGACTCTAAGAGGTTGCCATCTATCTGTGCCATAATCATAATTCACTTTGGCAAATTGCTTGGGGGCTTTAGGTTCATACAGCTGTCTCTTTTGTCTATATGCATGTGTGTGTGTTTTAGCAATTGCCTTCTTTGGGTAGTTGTGATATTTTTGAGTGTAGTGCCTGGGTGCATATGTGTGTTGATAATAGCTCTTTTGCCTTTGGAATGACCTTTGTTGAGGTCTATGTCTTTGCCATCTAGGCTTGTATTCCATTGGTCTTTGCTGATTTTTCATATTGTTCCAATCAGCTTGGCTCGGGTAATTTCTACCATTCCCATCATATGTGTTTCTTTGATAAAACTTCTGGGGTTTTTGGTAGCTCTGTTTATTCTTCACAGAGCACTTCCTATTTGGAGTTTGCTAAGGAACTCTGCAGGATTTCTTCTCAGCTGTCCTCTCAGCATACTCAACTGGTTGTTTTCCTTTCCCTTTATATCCAAGGTTAATTTGTTTGTGATTGTGCTTTGGAATGAATGTGGGTGCAACATTTGGTGTCTTGGAATTTTGAGATGCTTCATTACTTGAAAATCCTTTTTCCAAAATCACTCTAGGAGTTTGACTGTGCACAAACGAATTGAATCATATGCCTGTCTTATCTCCACATTCTTTTTGGCTCATAATAAGGTCATCCAATGATTTAGATGCCTTTGTAAATGAGGCAATCACATTTTTGAGATCATTTTCCCGCTTTTCTATAGCAGCTATTTCTGCTATTAGTTTAGCGTTCTCAGCCTTCAGCTCCTTGTTCTCACCAGCTATGTGACTTAGAGTACTCAACTCCTTTGTCAGCTGTGAGTTTTAGCTTTTGAGCTGGCTGTTTTCCTCATTTAATAGTGTGTGTGAGGATTTAATGTGCTCAAAGTCTTTCATCGTTTTGCCTAATAAATCATAAAGATCAGTGGGTGACGAAAAGTGTGTATCACAATCACTATCACTAGAATCTGAATGAAATGAGTTAGAGTGTACCTCATCTTCTTGGTCTGGTTGATCTTGTTCTTTAACCATTAGACAAATCATTGCTTCTTCTTCCGAATCACTTGAGTAGTCAGCTTCACTACTCACTGAGTCTGTTGCTTCTTTTGACTTAGCTGTCTCAGCAGCCAACATGGCTTTCTTCTTTTCCTGTCTTCTTTCTCTGAAGACTTTTCTTTCTTCTTCATCCATGTACTTGTTGACTGGTGGATAGGAACAGTCAATTGCAAAATGTCCTGGTTGTCTGCAATTCCAACACAGGTTCTCAGCTCTTTGATCAGCTCTTTTTGTCCTTAGGTTATCAGCTCTCTGATACTCGACCCTTTGATGCTCGACTCTCTTGGGTGGCCTATCTTCCCTTGACTTGGAGGGAGCTGAATATCTCTTGGAGGATTCACCCTTGTTCCTTTTGTAGTTCTTATTAAAGAACTTGTTGAATCTTTTAACGATCAGGGCAATCTCCTCCTGGTCTATAACTTCCTTTACTTGAGCTCTCTTTCCATCCTTGACTATAAGTGCAGCTGTTTTGGGTACAGCTGTCTCCTTTTGATCTTTTCTTCTCAGCTTAAACTCAAAGGCTTTGAGGTCTGAGAATAGCTCATGATTGGATGTTTTTGATAGGTCCATCGAATGTCTTAGAGCCATGACCTTTTTTTCCCGTTCAGTTGGGAGGCTTCTCAGAATCTTCATACACATTTCCTTTTGTATATATTCTTTCCCAAGTGCTGATAGCTCATTTGTGATTTCAGTGAATATAGCATCCAGCTGATCCAAGGTTTCACCTGCAAGCATTTTAAAATTTTCAAACTTCTGTACAGCAACAGACAATTTATTTTCTTTAATTTTCTCAGATCCTTCACAAATTAAAGTTAATTTATCCCAGATTTGTTTTGCACTTTGGCAAGACTGGACTTTATTGAACAATGCTTTGTCCAAAGTTTTGTAAAGTATGTCCTTGGCCACATTGTCCAAGTTGTATCTTTTTCTGTACTCGTTTGTCCACTCAGTCCTTGGTTTCTCAACCATAGTTGGTCGTGCCTCAGCCACAACTTCTTCTCCTTCAGTTGCAGCTGCTCTCCTTGCGGTTGTGTTCACTTTCAGTATTTGCAGTGGCCCATCCTCTATCACTAGCCACATTTCATCATGTAAAGCAGATAGATGAGCATGCATACGAATTTTCCAATCATCAAACTCCTCAATAGTGAACATAGGAATGCGTGTCAGATTTGCTTCCATGATATTAACTTTTGCTAAGAATGAAAGTTTTTTTTTTAAATACAAATGTTAAAAATAAATTTTATTAAAGATATAGATCTAGTTTAGTAACCAGTGCGGAAGGCTCAATCAACCAATCGCTCTGATACCACTTGTAGGTCCCAAGGGGTGTAAGTAAGGTTTAGAAGGGGGGTTGAATAAACCTTACCAACTTTTTCTGTTTTAGTTCTTTTAAAATATTACAGAGTTAATATACAGCTAAGTCATTGAGGGACAGCTAAGTTAGTTAATCAGCAGAGTTAGCCACTCAACAGACTTGATAGAGTTGTTGATAGAATAACTCAGTTGTTTAGCCTAAACCTTAACTTGGTTGTGTAGAGTTTTTCAGCGGAAGATTTAACACCCTTGAATTTGATTTAACTTTGTTTTAACACTTGATTTTAGCACTTAGTAATTTATCAGTTGGATGGTAAATTATCAGCGGATATAAGATGAATGTGCAGAAATGTAAATATGCTGAAATGTAAATGATACAAGTAATTTTTATAGAGGTTCGAAGATGGGATAATTCTTCTAATCCTCTCTTCTCCAACTCCTGGAGGAATCCATTAAGTAATGATCAGTTCACAAAGTGGTTATCAATCTAGAGACAAGTCTTGATCACACAGCTGACTTGCTCCTTGGACTCAGTCTAGAGATGCCTTGGTCACACAGCTGGCTTCTCGTCCGACTCAGCTTCTTCACAGGGCAGTTGCCTTGCTACTTCAGCTCTCTTTCTCAAGCTTCTTAGATTTGATCACGAAACCCTACAATAACTTGAGACTGGTTCGACTTGGAACCTTCCTACAATCCTCCTTGGAAAGTCGACCCCTTTTGATTCTTCAAAAGTTTCCTCTTCAACAGTTGAAGTTATCTTTCCTTCACAGGTTTGTGTTGGAATGATTTCCTTCGTAATTTAGGCTTGAGGATTTTGCTTGAATATCTTGAGAATATTTTGCAGGTTAGATGCTTTGAATAATGCTTGATTTCTCAGGTGTGCAGGGTAACCTTTTCTCAATGAAATTCCTCAGCCTTTTATAGTGAACTTTCAAAAATCTGCCCGTTGAAGAGATAGGCTGATTTTCAAAAGTCACTTGAGTTCGTTGGCTTGTCTTTTCTTGGTCTTCAGTCTTGATATGTAGACCTTTCCTCGTATTAAATGAATGTCCAGCTTTTCAAGTTCTGACACGAGGTGCAGTTCAGATAATGTAGTAACAAAGAATGTATGCATAGAATCAATCATTTATTGATCGTAGCATTCTTGTCCTTTACACAATTGTTTACAAAGTGTATCAGAGCATATTCAAATCTAAGCAAATTACAAGCATCTATGCTAAGATACAAATATAAAGTGAGAAATTACAAAACACTTTATTGAATATACAGATGACTTACACAAAAATGTATTTACAAAAGTAAAATACATGAAGGGTTCGCAGCAACACTTCATCACCTTCGCTGCCTCCTTCTTTCCTCTTTGGAGAGTAGACCCTTTTGATTCTTCAATAACTTGATACTGGTTCGACATTGAACCTTCCTACAATCCTCCTTGGAGAGTAGACCCCTTTTGATTCTTCAAAAGTTTCCTCTTCAACAGTTTGAAGTTGTCTTTCCTTCACAGCTTTGTGTTGGATCGATTTCTTTCGAGATTTAGGCTTGAGGATTTTGCTTGAATATCTTGAGAATAATTTGCAGGTTACAGTTTGAATAATGCTTGATTTCTCAGGTGTGCAAGGTAACCTTTTCTCAATGAGTTTCCTCAGCCTTTTATAGTGAACTTTCAAAAATCTGCCCGTTGAAGAGATAGGCTGATTTTCAAAAGTCACTTGAGTTCGTTGGCTTGTCTTGTTGCAGTCCTTGATGTTGACATTTCCTCGTATTTAATGTCTTGCAGCATTGCAAACAGATTCGTATCGACACTAGGTGCGATCTTCCCATTGGTTTGTTCCTTTTGCACACAACTGGAACTAACACTTTATCTCTGACAACTTTAACATGTTACCATTCTGAGTAACATTCTTGACTTTCATCAACGGATCTCGTTCAGTTGTCTTGACTTGACTGCAGTCTTTTATTTCCCATGTGACTTGAGTTAGCTTCCAATCTTTGGATGACTCATCTGTCACTTCAACTTGAGACTTGGCTTCTTGAGTTGACTTGACTGACTCTTCATGCAGTTGTTTCACAGCTGATACACCTTCAGTCGAGTTCTTGACATTTCTTCTTTGCCATACTCAGTTATCTTGCAGCGGAGTCTTTACTTCAGTCTTCAGTTGACTTCTTGTATTTCTAGGCATAGCTAACTTGACTCAGCTTTTCCAGCCTTATCCAATACAATACAAATTACAAAGAAAATGGGGTGCCAACTTTCTAGTTTAAGTTTTACATGGCATTCATCAAAATCTACAAAATAATTTCCCAACAATTTCTCCCTTTTTGATGATGCCAAAACATAAAAATATTAAACAACATGTAAACAGCAAAGATACATACAGACAATGCAGTAACAAAGAATGTATGCGTAGAATCAATCATTTTATTGACCATAGCATTCTTGTTCTTTACACAGCTGTTTACAAAGTGTATCAGAGCATATTTAAATCTAAGCAAATTACAAGCATCTATGCTAAGATAAAAATATAAAGTGAGAAATTACAAAACACTTTATTCAATATACAGATGACTTACACAAAAATGTATTTACAAGAGTAAAATACATGAAGGGTTCGTAGCAACACTTCATCACCTTCGCTGCCTCCTTCTTTTTCTTTCATCGTCAGCTGCTTTCTTCTTTTCATAAGCTCTCTTCGCAGCAGCATCTTTTTGCTTCCTTTCTTCTCATAGCTGATCTTGTCTTCTGTTTTCCTCTTCTATTCTTTTTACGTAGTCAACATTCTTCCTAGCCACTTCCAGATTAGCTACTTCATCATACCCAGCCCAGTAGATCCTTCTCTTCTTTCCAGGATCTACATATTCGATATTTTTGGGTAGAGGTCTAGGTCGAAAACCTCTTCCTCCACCACTTCTTCCTCCTCTTCTGGGTGTATACTGTACAGGAGTCTTCTGCTTACCAGCTGAATGGCTGCTGGTAGTCTGCTGCCTATCAGCTTCTTCGCATAACTTCGGACCCTTCTCCTAGTACAGATCCCAGGCTTGGGCTACAGACATCTTCTGGAAATAGCCTTCGGATTCGAGCATTTTAAATTCTTCAACTGATCTTGGCTCATCTTCGTCATCTGGAACAGCATTTTGATCCTTCCATGTCGGAATGCCACTGAACTGTTTCAATATTTCTTCAACGCGGGCATCCGTCTTTTTATCGAACTCTAACATCTCTGCTTCTACGATCTTCCTTTTCTCTGTCATGGGCATAACAGAGTGTTCGATTGGTAGAGTCACTGGAAGTTTGCTCATGATGGATGTTGTGACATGACCTTGTTGAGGGGTTTCAGCAATCATTAGTGTCAAATCCATTGACTTTTCCCCCTCAACTGCTTTTCCCTTTTTCTTCTCACCAACTGCTTCTTCTTTCAACTTCCTTAGGTACTCCTCTTCCCCATTTTTGACATCATCAAAGGAGAGAGGGACCCTAGGGAACATTCCTGTGAGCATGAAGTCCGATCTGGCGAGAGCCGAGTTACGCTGAGTCTCGTGCGGCATATAGCTGTATGAAATTCTGTGCGCGTGGCTTTTGATTCTGCTGCCACCAGTTTCATTTCAGCCATGAGAAAGCTGAACTTCGTATTCATGTTTTCCTCAACTCGCAGAATTTCTTTTCGTTGGAATTCACGCAGCAGCTCCATTTCAGTTGTATGAGAGGCATGCAATCTTTCAATGTACGCCTGCATCCTCTGTTTCATATCCGCATTGTCAGCACTCCAAACTAGCATCTTATTGTACAATGCCTTGAAATAGCGAACATGTTCGTATCGCATTGCACTCTGCTGCTGACACCACTCCCTGATCCGTACCACAATCCCTCTTAAGTCTGCTGTGAGGTTGGCATCTCTATTGTCCAGATGCAGATCTAATGAGACCTGGTGTCGTTTGATCTTCTCAATCTCTCCACAGATTTTCTTGAAGACTTCACGGATCTCAGCTGTCACTCCTGATTCAGTTGGCGGCCATTCAGCATCGAAATCAAAGTCTGCTTGTACAATGGAGTCGATAGGGATGACTGGATCTTCTCGAATGGTGTATCATCGCTGCTCTTTAGCTCTCTTCATCTAGCTCTGGCAGCTCGATCAAAAAGGGAAATAATTACTCAAAAGTATCATCTCGCACATAAGGGATTGAAATTTCAGTCTGTGCCTGTGATGATCCTGGTGGATTCATATTCTTCACTGGGAGCTCGCAGATGATGATTTCGATTTCACCGGGCCTTTTGAAATGGGTTGGTTAACTCGATCGAGCCTCACCGTCTTAACTTCTTCGACCTCGATGGATTTTGCTAAGTGAAGTACCTGGTCCTCGGATGCATCATCAGCGTCATCGGATGATGATGAAAGCTGAGGGCTTGCCATTGTTATGGATGAAACATTTACATCCAAATATCCTGAAATATCCAACATTAGGCTTTCTCCTTGTCCAAATCTCATAGGGAGTCTTGGTTAGTTCCTGTTGATCATGCATCTATTTTGAGTATAGCAAGCTGTGTTAATGGCTTCAGCCCAAAATCTCTTAGGCAATCCATCTTCAGCTAACATGGTCCTTGCAGCTTCCTTGAGAGTTATGTTCCTTCTTTCAGCCATTCTATTCTGCTGTGGAGTTCTTGCAGCTGATAACTCATGAGCAATTCCATTTTCAACATAATACTGAGTTATTATCCCATTAAAAAACTCAGTTCCTCGGTCAGATCTTATTTTTATAATGGTTTGGCTCTTTTCATTTTGAACTCTTTTCATCAGCTGAGGTAACTTCTACAAAGTTTCCTTCTTTTTACACATGAAGATCGTCCATGTATATCTTGAATAGTCATCTACCACAACTAAGGTGTATTTCTTTCCACTTATGTTGGCTGGCTCAACTGGACCAAATAAATCCATATGCAACAGATGTAATATCCTTGTTGAAGAAGGACTTGGCTTATCCTTGAATGAAGATTTTATTTGCTTTCCCATCTAGCATGCATCACATACAATTTCTTTCTTGTACAGTGAGTCTGGCAATCCTTCTACAAGATGACTCCTTGCAAGTTTGTTGATTGTCTTGAAAATCGATGACTCGACTTCTTGTGCCCACGGCCAACTTGATTCGGGTGCTCTTTTGCTAGCGGACAAGTGCTTGGTTGCGTAGCAAAGACCAATCTACCACATACATATTCTTTTCTGTCTTGATCCTTGCAAGACTATTTCATTTGATTGAAATCTTTGATCGGCACACTCCCATGTTGAATCCAACATTGTAGCATTTATCACAGAGTTGGCTGATGCTTAACAGGTTGAAGTTGAGGCCTTCAACATAAGCAACATCTGTGATTTCCAATCCATTCTTCTTGATAGATCCTGTGCCATTGATTTCCCCTGGAGTTTCATTTCCTCCAAATATAACTTTTGCACATCTAATCTCCTTGAATCTTGACAAGTTTTTCTTGTTTCCTGTCATATGTCTGGAACAACCACTATCCATGCACCAGGTTCCTTGGCACTCAGTTGTTCCTTGAACCTGCAATCAAGGAAATCAGTTTTTAGGTACCCATACTTGCCTGGGTCCTGAGGGATTAGTGCTATACGATGATCCAACCAAACTATAGCCAAAAGACTTGACTCTAAGAGGTTTCCAACTATCAGTGCCATAATCATAGTGCACATTAGCAAATTGCTTGGAGGTTTTAGGTTCATACAGCTGTCTCTTTTGTCTGTATGCCTGTGTTTGTGTTTTAGCAATTGCTTTCTTGGGATAGTTGTGAAATTTCTGAGTGTAGTGCTTGGGTGCATATGTGTGCTGATAATAGCTCTTTTGCCTTTGGAATGACCTTTGCTGAGTTTTAGGTCTTTGTCATCTTGGCTTATATTCTATAGGTAATTGCTGATGTTTCACATTATTCCAATTTGGATAGTTTCTACCATTCCCATCATGTGTGTTTCTCTTATGAAACTTCTGGGGTTTTTGGTAGCTCTGTTTGCTTTTCACAGAGTATTTTCTGTTTGGAGTTTGCTGAGGAACTCCACTGGATTTCTTCTCAGCTGTCCTCTCAGCATACTCAACTGGCTGTTTTCCTTTCCCTTTGTATCCAAGGCCAATTTGTTTGTGATTGTGCTTTGGAGTGAATGTTGGTGCAGCAATTGGTGTTTTGGATTTTTGAGATGCTTCATTACTTGAAGATCCTTTTTCCAAAATCACTCTCTGAGTTAGACTGTGCACAAAGGAATTAAATCCTATGCCTGCCTTATCTCCACATTCTTTTTGAGTCATGATAAGATCATCCAATGATTTGGATGCCTTTGTAAATGAGGCAATCACATTTTTGAGATCTTTTTTCCTCTTTTCTATAGCAGCTAACTCTGCTATGATCTTGGCATTTTCAGCCTTCAGCTTAGTGTTCTCATCAGCTATGTGACTCAGAGTACTCATCTCTTTAGTCAGCTGTGAGTTTTGGCTTTCAAGCTAGCTGTTTTCCTCATTTAGAATTGTGTGTGAGGATTTTATGTGTTCGAAATCTTTCATCATTTTGCCTAATGAATCATAAAGATCAGTAGGTGATGAAGTGTGTGTATCACAATCACTATCATTTGAATCTGAATGAGATGAGTAAGAGTGTACCTCATCTTCTTGATCTGGTTGATCTTGTTCTCTAGCCATAAGGCAAATCATAGCCTCTTCCTCAGAGTCACTTGAGTAGTCAGCTTCACTACTCTCTGAGTCTGCTGCTTCTTTAGACTTGATTGTCTCAACAGTCTCAGTAGCTAACATGGCTTTCTTCTTTTCCTGTCTTCTTTCCTTGAAGACTCTTCTATCTTCTTAATTCCTATATTTGTTGACTGGTGGATAGGAACAGTCAACTGCAAAATGTCATGGTTGTCTGCAGTTCCAACACAGGTTCTCAACTCTTTGATCAGCTTTTTCTGTTCTTGGGTTATCAGCTCTCTGATATTCAACCATTTTATGTTTAGCTCTCTTGGGTGGCCTGTCTTCCATTGACTTGGAAGGAGCTGAATGTCTTCTGGAGGTCTCACCCTTATTTCTTTTATAGTTCTTATTGAAGAACTTGTTGAATCTTTTGACCATCAGGGCAATTTCCTCCTAGTCTATGGCTTCTTCGGGTTCAGCTCTCTTTCCATCGTTGGCCATCAGTGCAGCTGTCTTCAGTGCAGTTGTCTCCTCTTGCTCTTTTCTTCTTAGCTCAAACTCATAGGCTTTGAGGTCTGAGAATAGCTCATGATTAGACGTTCTTAAGAGGTCCATTGAATGTCTCAGGGCCATAGTCTTCATTTCCCTTTCAGGTGGGAGGCTTCTTAAGATCTTCATACACATTTCCTTTTGTGTGTTTCCTTCCCAAGAGCTGAAAGCTCATTTGTGATTTCAGTGAATCTAGCATCCAGCTGGTCCATGGTTTCACCTGCAAGCATTTTGAAATTTTCAAACTTTTGAACAGCAACAGATAGTTTATTTTCTTTAATTTTTTCTGATCCTTCACAAATTAAAGTTAGTTTATTCCAGATTTCTTTTGCAGATTTGCAAGATTTGACTTTATTGAACATGGCTTTGTCCAATGTCTTGTAGAGTATGTCCTTGGGCACATTGTCCAAGTTGTATCTCTTCCTATCTTCATTAGTCCACTTAGTCCTTGGTTTTTCAACCATGGCTGGTCTTGCTTCAGCAGCAACTTCTTCTCCTTCAGCTACAGCTGCTCTTCTTACAGCCGTGTTCACTTTTAGTATTTGCAGTTGCCAATCCTCTATCACAAGCCACATTTCATCATGTAATGAAGATAGATGAGCCTGCATACAAATTTTCCAATCATCAAATTCTTCAACAGTGAACATAGGAATACGTGTCAGATTTGCTTCCATAATGATAACTTTGCTTAAAATGAAAGATTTTGAAAATACAAGTGTTTAAAACCTTTTTGAAAAGATAGAGATCTAGTTCAGTAACCAGTGGGGAAGGCTCAATGAACCAACTGCTCTGATACCACTTGTAGGTCCCAAGGGGTATGAAGTAAGGTTTAGAAGGGGGGGTTGAATAAACCTTACCCAATTTTGAATTTAGTCCTTTTAAAATAATTCAACAGAGTTGACTCAAACAGTTGTGTCCTTGATGGACAGCTAAGTTGGCTTTTTAGCTAAGTTACCCACTCAACAGACTCGATAGAGTTGTTGATAGTATAACTCGGTTGCTCAAGCCAAATACTTAACTTGGCTATTTGGTTTTTAATAGCGGAAGACTTAACACCCTTAGATTTGTTTTAAGTTTGTTTTTAAGACTTGATTATTAGCACTTGGTTATTAATCGGTTGGATAGCAAATATGATTCTAACAAGATATAATGTAAATATGCAGGAAAGTAAATTTGCTGAAAGTAAATGAGACAAATAATTTATAGAGGTTCGAAGATGGGGTAATTCTTCTAATCCCCTCTTCTCCAACTCCTAGAGGAATCCACTATGTAATAGATCAGTTTACAAAGTGGTGAACAGTCTGGAGACAGCCTTGATCACATAGCTAGCTTCTCTTGCGACTCAGCTTCTTCACAGGGCGCTTGCTACTTGACTCACTTCTCAAGTTCTTGGATTTGATCACGAAGCCCTCCAACAAACTTGATAATGGTTCGACCTGGAACCTTTCTACAATCCTAGGTTGGATAGTAGACCCCTTTTGATTCTTCAAAAGTTTTCTCTTCAACAGATTTGAAGTTGTCTTTCCTTCACACTTTGTGTTGGATCGATTGCCTTCGAGTTTCAGACTTGAGGATTTGCTTGCTTGTTTGTTAGAAAAATTTAGGTTAAATGCTTGAATATTTCTTGCTTGTTCGTGGTTCAGTTCACCTCTTCTCAATAACTTCCTCAGCCTTTTATAGTGCACATTTGAAATTTTGCCCGTTGAAGTGATAGGCTAATTTCAAATGTCACTTTTGTTTGTTGGCTTGTCTTGTTGCAGTCCTTGATGTTGACATTTCCTCGTATTAAATGTCTTCGCAGCATTGCAGGTGCCTGACACAAGGTGCAGTGTTTCCCATTGGTTTATTCCTTTTGCACAATTCTGGGACTAACACTTTAGACCTGATGACTTTGAGATATTACTATATTGAGTAATATTATTGACTTTAATCAACGGATCTAAGTCAGTTGTCTTCACTAGACTGTTGTCTTTACCCCAGGTGACTTGAGTCGGCTCCAGTCATTGGATAACTCAACTGTCACTTCAACCTTGAGACTTGGCTTCTTGAGTTGACTTGACTAACACTTCTCACAGTTATTCCTCACCGACACTCCTTGATCGAGTCCTTGACTTCCTTCTTGGCCATACTCAGCTGACACAAAGCAGAGTCTTCAATCCAGTCTGCAGTTGACTTCTTGTATTCCTTGGCATAGCTGACATGACTCAGCTTTCTCAGCCCTATCTATTACAATAACAATTACAAGGAAATGGGGTACCAACTTCCTAGTTTAAGTTTTATATGGTATCATCAAAATTTACTCAATAAATTTCCTAACACAACAAGAATATGAAAATAGAAGCTTGAGAGATTTGCTGAATTTTTCTTGTTGTGATTGTAGATTAATGTGTTGTGTTGATCCTTCAAGTTTTTCAACTATGTATAGAGGAGCTTCAAGATTTGATTTCCAACATACGCTCCTTCAATTTGAATTTTGTCTGCAAAAAAAGGATCAAAAGATCTACAAAAATGGTTAAGAAATGATAAAGTATTTTTTGTTGATAAGTGTTTAACCAACGGATAGAATTTGCTGTCAAAAACAATAGGTCGACCAGTCGCTATATAGAAAATTCAAAAGTTTAAATGATTAATCAAGATTTGACACAGTTTAGCATCAAGGGCGACCGGTCACTGTCTAGGGCGACTGGTCGTTATACATGGAGACCAGGTTGCTATGGATAGTGATTGTTGGCTTGAGAAACATATAGTTTTAAAAACAAAACTCAACTTTCAGGCATCGGTCGCCCTCCACCTGCTAGACTCTTTGTTTTTTTTTTGTGTTTTGCAAACTTTCAGGTACGGGTGTCCCTATAGGGCGACCAACCGACCTTATTACAAAAAGGTTGTCCAATTTTTGTCAAAAATAAAGTTCAAGAAGTACTTTAAAAACTTAGTAAAAATCATTTGAAATATTTTGAAGTATTTGGACAACTTTTGGAAATATTATTTTGGTATAAAACTCATTTATATGAAATCATCAAAATCAAAATAAAAACATTTTTCTAACAGGTATTTTCTTTCAGATGTTCCATTTTGCTTGTGTGTGGGGGGCATGGGTACCTAAAGTGTATGCCAAGATTGGTAGAAAGAGATTCTAAGCTTAAAACTCACCACCCAATCATATCGGAAAGATTTGATTACAATTGAATTGTCTTTCCACTATGGAATTAAAGTGGAGAAAGGAATTATAAACTTCAGATTTTCTGTGCAGAGGATATATCCTAGAGTATTTGGCGAAATCATCTATTAAGTGTACATAATATTTGTAACCCTCCCTGGATACTGTTGCAGCAGGACCTCTGACATAGAAGTGAAATAACTCAAAAGGAGAAGAAGTATGATTTATGACAGAAGGAAAATTCATTTGGTGCATTTTTCCCATTATATAAGCTTCATAGAATTATAGTATGTGTAATTGGCACGGTACATTGACAGATTAAAGAACAAGACTAAGAACTTTATTACAAGGATGGCCCAGTCTATCATGTCATATATTCAATCCACTAGCATAAGAAGATTTATTACAGATGCTGGAACTAGAAGTTGATTCAAGTTGATGGGCAAATGGACAACCAGAGGTTGGAGATATGCGTTTGAGATGCTGTAAATGAAGATGAGAAATGTCCAACTTTACAAGCCATGTTTAAGAGCTCTTCTCAGCAAAACTTTGTGTGAATTCAGATCTTAGACAAGACAATGAGTTGAATGAAATTCAATGTACATTATTATCAGTGAGGAATTTGGAAATGCTAATAAGATTTTGTGGAATGTCGGGGACATATAGAACATGTTGAAGGTGTAAAGTAGAATGAGAATAAATAGTAGGGAATGAAGTGTTGCCAATATGAATTTGTTCTTATCTTGATAAGGAGACCGTATATTTAGATTTTTAAAAAATTAAGTGACATGATAGGTGGCACCACTCAAAATAGTTGATGTAGCAAAGATAGAAGAGTAAGCTTGATTATTGTGGTGAATACCTGGAGTAGTAGGGTGTACACCAAAAACAGAGGCATGGCTAGGGACATTAGTATTGGGAAGATAGTAAGGTGAGAGAGGTGTATGATTAGTGAGATGAGCTTGAAACATATATTAGGCATTGGGATGGGAAAAATTATGTCGTGAAAGAGGTATAAAAGAGGGAAGGCTCATATCCATTCCAGTAAAATTCACAAATCGTTTATAGCACTTCGCAGCCACATGGTTGTTTCTACCACATGTCTGTCAAATTATTCTAGATCCTCTATGAAACCTGTCTCTCACAAAAAATCTACAACCAAAGAATCCACTCCTGGGAGGCCTAGAATCAGAGAATTGTCCCTGGTTTTAACATTCAAAGAAGGTGTAATGGAAGCAGGAGAAACATCAGGCGACTGAAACTACTTAATCCCCATTTCATGAGTTTGGAGTGCAAACTTCACTTCTGATAGGCTTAGTGAGCCAATTCAAGAGGTAAGATTGACTATTATAGATTCAAATTTCGGACCAAGGTCACTCAAATATGTGTAAAATCAAATCATCATCAGACACATGTTGACCTGCAGATTGAATGTCTCCAGCAATCGAGTTCATCTATAGAATAAACTCCTCAATGCTAAGATCGCCTTTCTTAGTTGTTTGAAGCAATAGGCGTAGATGCATGACTCTGGCTTTGGACGTGGATCGAAATAAACTCTCCAAATTACACCAAATATCATAAAAAGTAGTATAACGTTGAATGTTGCCCATCATACCTTTACAAATTGAGTTGAACATCCAACCTTACAGGAACTGATCCATTCGCAACAAAATAGAATACTCAGGATTGAGATGTGCGCTTTCACGAGATCACCTGGAAGGAATTTTGATGGAGCATGTAAGTTGTTAAACAATAATTCATCAAATATGTGTAATGTAGCTGTAGCGAACACATGTGCACACCAGAAGTTGTAATTTGTTAGGAAACTTTATGTTTAGATTTTGATAATACCATGTAAAACTTAGAATAAGAAGTTGGCGCCCCATTTTCCTTGTAATTCAACTTGTAATAGATAGGATTGCTTGAGCTGAGTGGAGTCAGCTAAGTTGAAGAAATACAAGAGTCGACTGAAGACTGAAGAGAAGACTTAGCTATGTGTCAGCTGTGTGAAACCAAGTGAAGAATCAGTCAAGTGACAGAAAAGTTGTCTCAGTCAGCTGACTGGCAGCTAAGTTATTCCAAAATGATTGGAATCGAATGTCAAAGGGGTTTGCAGCAGACAAGACTTGGAAAAAGCTAATAGAGATCCATTGTCAACACAAGTCAAGACTTTGCTAGAAATAGGCATGTGTCAGGCTGCCAGCAATAAAGTTGTTTTGCTGAAAGAGTGCAAAAAGTAAGGAACCAATAGGATGTACCTGAAAACCTGGAGAGACCAAGGAAAGGCTGTAGAGCATTAAAAACATGGTACGATCCTCATTAATGTTGCAAGGACAAGACATGCCAACAACCTACGAGTGGGATTTGAATTATATGTTTATCTCTTCAACGGACATATTTTCGAATCCTCACTATAAAAGGTTGAGGATTCAAGTGAGAGAAGGTAACGAATTCTAAGAGAATAATCAAACGGTCAAGCAAGAAAACCTACAAAAATATTCTCAAGCTTTCATAGATATTCCTCAAGCCTAAAATCGAAGGAACTCGATCCAACACATTTAGTGAAGGAAAGAATACTTCATCAAATTGAAGAGGAAACAGTTTGAAGAACTAAATGGGTCTACTTGTTAGTCCAAGTGGCGACGATAATCTAGAGGGGGTGAATAGATTATGCCGATTTTTCACAATTAGCCCTTTTTTTCGAATGATCAATCAAAGACAAGAATAAAGGTGCGGGAAATAAACAACACACGTCGATTTATAGAGGTTCAACCCACCTAGGGCCTAATCCTCTAACACCCCAGTATCTCCGGGATGGATTTCAAAAAGAAAAAAGATTTTATTAATTACCACAATTAGTACAACATCACCTTACAACACCTCTTTGAAGATTACCACAATCTCCCTTGAAGATTACCACAATCTTCAACGACACCTTGTGAAGATTACCACAATCTTCAACCTTGAAGAACACCAAATTCTTCAACACCTCAAAGAGCACCAAACTCTTCAATAAGAAGATTACCACAATCTTCTTGCACCTAACACCTAGATCACCCAAGTGTGTTCTTACCACAAGAACACTCACAAGGATATCTTGTGTTGAATGATGAACCCAAAAATTCAAGATTACAACTCAATAATGAATAATACAATTTTGAGTACAAGTGTAATCAAGAATCAAGCCTAGACCTCAAGATGTGAAAGTGAAATACTTAGGCTATAAATACAACAAGAGTGTTGAATATGAAAGCTTAGAAATTTGCAGATTTGTTGTTGTGTGTTTGCTTGTCTTGTTCTTGTCTTGTGTCTTCAAATCATCCTCTATTTATAGGAGAGTCTTCACAAATATAGGCTCCTCCTTCTTCACTTTTGTCTACAAAAAGAAGATCACAAGATGTAGAAATAATGTACAAAATTGATAAAGTAAATCTTGTTGTAATGCATTTCCAACCGTTTGAATCTGCTGTCAAACATAACATAGCGCGACCGGTCGCTATGTAGAAATTTCAAACGTTAAAAAGTAAATCTGAAGATTCAGACACGGGATGACGGGGGTTCGACCGGTAACCATGGGGTCCGACTGGTCGGCCCTATGTTGGACCGGTTGGCCTCCTCATTTTTTCAAAGGCAGACTTCTCTGTTTCAGTTTTTGCATTCTTCAGATACCGGTCGACCTCTTGTTCGACCGGTCAACCTCAAAACAGAAGTGTTGTCCAATTTTTGTCAAAAATAAACTTCAAGAAATACTCCAAAAAATTAGTAAAAATATTTTAAATCAATTGGGAGTATTTGGACAACATTTAAAAACATTGTTTGGTGTAAAAACTCATTTAAACACAATCATCAAAATCTTGATAAAAACATTTATCTAACAATCTCTCCTTTTTTAATGATTACAAACCAAAACAATTTTAGGAGATCGATTTTAAAAACAAAACACGTTTTTCAGGTCTAAAATACCAATCCATTACAAGCAACATTTATCATAAGTAATAACACAAGGATAGGAGCAAAGATTTTTCAAAAACATTTTGCACAAGCTCTTCCTATCATCATGCATAACAAAAATAAGTAGAAGCAAACAACTACAAGCTAAAAGCTTGAATTTCATGAGCTTAGAAGCTCCCCCTGTCACAAAGACATCATTAGTCAAGCATAACAATCCATAATTCATCAAAAGGACTAAGTATCATTCACAACTGTTGGCTTTTAAGAGCCATAGCTTATAGCTTCTTTTACGAGCTTATTTATGCTTTTTTGAGCGTATGAGTGTATTTCCTGTTTCTCCCCCTTTGGAATGATCTAAAAGAATATTAGCACGATAAAAACATCATACAATAATATCAAAGTGCACAATTTCATCGATTTATCGAGCATTTTGAACATTGAAGCTTAAATTGCAAATAAAAGGGAAAATTTGATCATTTGATTTGCAAAAGCTCATTTGATTGATAAAACATGATCTTTATAAACTTATAAGACTTTTCAAATCAAGAGAATCATGTAGGTGATGAATTTTTCATAGAAACATTTTGCCGAACACTTGGATAAAACAAGCCATAAGAAGAAGTGCCTTTCAAATATTTGAAAATTTCTTTTACGGCAATTTAATGAGATTCGTTGGGATGTTTTGGAATCAAGTATATAGGCACAAGGCATGAAGAATTTAGAGTCTATAAGAATAATGAAAGTTGATAAACATACCTCGAATTTATTTGTCAACTAATATGCCTTTCGCAATCTTGACACTTTATGACGTAGATAGCCATGGATAAGTCTACGATCATTTGTTCCTTAATACCAAAAAAACTTGATAAAATATCTTGCACAAGAGCATAGTAATATCGAGTAATATACATAATATTGATATAAACTATCATAGAATTTGAACAAGTAGCACATACTATGCTTTTTAAGGAATCAACAAAAGTTTGATAAAACATGTAAGTTCAATTATGCTTATAGGACGCCATATAAGGTCTCTTTTGAAATTTGAAAATCCGAGAGCATATAGTTGAGACCTCATTTAAAAGAAGTATTTGAAAAAGAGCTTTGACAAAGCAAACAAGAATAAGGACATGAATATGTGCAATCAAATGCATAATTTTGAGAGGAGGATAAAAATCGAATGTTTTATCAAAACAAATATAATCCTTTACAAAGTCTCGGATAAAACAAACTTTATCGAATAGTGCCTTTCAAAAAATTGAAAAATTCTCTTAATGGCACTTATATGAGATATTTTGAAATATTTTGGAAAGCAAGCACATTGGCATATGGCAAAAATATATCAAGTCTATGAGATGAATAACAATGGTGAGCGTACCTCGATAGTTTATGTCACTCTTGACATATTATGATGTAGATGGTCATTTATGAAGATATATATATCCTACACAATTCTTAAAACAATTCTTGCACAAAACATAATGGTAAAAGTGTAGGCTAAAGCAATAAGAGATGTCACAAGTATGCTTATAAATAAAACACATTAGTCTTAGTAAATGCACAAGATTTTTTTAAAAACATCATGCAAGGTCTGTTAGATAAATATTTTTATCAAGATTTTGATGATTTTGTTTAAATGAGTTTTTAAACCAAAACAATGTTTATAAAAGTTGTCGAAATACTCCTAAATGATTTAAAATGTTTTTACTAATTTTTGGAGTATTTCTTAGAGTTTATTATTCGATAAAAAATTGGACAACACTTTTAATGATTTTGTGTTAATTGGTTTTTTCACCAAAACAATGTTTATAAAAGTTGTCCAAATACTCCCAATTGATTTAAAATGTTTTTACTAATTTTTTGGAGTATTTCTTGAAGTTTATTTTCGACAAAAATCGGACAACATTTCAATTTTGAGGTCGACCGGTCGAGCAAACGAGCGACCGGTACCTGAAGAGATGAAAACACGAAACAGAACGTACTGAACTTGAAAAATGAGGGAGGGCGACCGGTCAAGGGTAGGGCCGACCGGTCGGACCACCCTCCGACCGGTCGCACCCCCCCTGCAACCTGTCCTGGATCACACTAATTTCTTTCAAACGTTCGAAATCTTATACAGGGCAACCGGTCGCCCTATGTAATTTTGTGACAGCAAAATTGTGCCGTTTGAAATTCTTATCAGCAAGATTTGTTTTTGATTTTGTACAATATTTCTACATCTTGTGATCCTCTTTTTGTAGACAAAAGTGAAGAAGGAGAAGCCTATGTCTATGAAGACTCTCCTATAAATAGAGGATGATTTGAAGACACAAGATACAACAACACAAGAAATCAAAACAACAAGAAAAATCTGCAAATTCTCCAAGCTTTCTTATTTTACATTCTTGTTGTAATAAGCCTAAGTTCTTACACTTGCACAATCTTGGGGTCTAGGCTTTTTATTCTTGATTACACTTGCACTCAAATTGTAATATTCATTATTGAGTTGTAATCTTGATTTTGGTCATTATTCAACACAAGACATCCTTGTGAGTATTCTTGTGGAAAGAATACACTTGGGTGATCTAGGTGATAGGTGTTTCAAGAGTGTGGTGCTCTTGAGGTGTTTGAAGAATTTGGTATTCTCCAAGATTGAAGATTGTGGTGATCTTCACAAAGTGCCGTTGAAGGAAGATTGTGGTAATCTTCAAGAGAGATTGTGGTAATCTCAAAGGTGGTGTTGAAGAAGAGTGTGGTGCTCTTCAAGGTGATGTTGTAAAATGTTGCATTAATTGTGGTAATTAATAAAATCTTTTTTTCTTTTTGAAATCCATCCCGGAGATATTGGGGTGGTATAGGATTAGGCCCTAGGTGGGTTGAACCTCTATAAATCGATGCGTGTTGTTTACTTCCCGCACCTTTATTATTGTCTTGGCTTGTTTGGTTCGAAAAAGAGGGCTAAATCGAGAAAATGGAGATAATCTATTCACCCCCCTATAGATTATCGTAGCCGCTTGGACTTACAAGTGGTATCAAAGCCAAACTCTTTGGCAAGCTCGTTTCACATCGCGAGTGAAGAGGAACGATCGTCGGCTACGAATGAAGCTCACCTTTCCGGCACCTCCACAACCAAGCCACCTCGATTTGATTCCAAAAATTTTACATTTTGGAAAGAAAGAATGGAATGCTATTTACAAGGTTGCGGGTTCGATATTTGGAACATCGTCATCAATGGAGAATCCATTCCGATGAAACACACACCATACACCTACAAAGCTCTAAAGAAGCTCAATGATGAAGAAAAGAAAATTATCTCCTTAAATGGTAAAGCTCTCAATATTTTATATTGTTCACTTACCATTTTGGAATATGATCATATTGTAGGAATTAAATCGGCACATGAAGTATGGAGAAAATTAGAAGAAGTATATGCAAATGAAAGGAGTCACAAAAAAGCATCTAATTCTCAAATGGGTACAACTTCAAACCCAACGACATGGGATGAGCTTTCTACAACTTCCGACGACGATGAAAATGAACGTTGTCTTATGGGCTTCGAAGAAAATGAGGTAAGTTCTAAACCTTCTACTTCCTATGATAATGAATCACATAATGATTATAGTGATTTGCAAAATGATTTTGATGAGCTTCAAAATGAATTCCAAAGCTTACTTGTTAAATACAAAAATTTGAAAAAGGAATTCAATGTTTTGAAAAATGATAAGGATAGTCTATTTTTTTCTTATGAATCACTATCATGTGCTCACACCACCACACTTGACAAGGTTGGAAACCTTGAAAAAGAAAATAGTACTCTTGTTGAGGATATTAATTGCATGAAAAATGATTTATCAAAATTCAACTTGAGTACCAATAAAATGACCAAAATTGTTGATGTTCATAGTTATGATAATTTGAAACTATAACTTGATCATAAGCCCAATGTTGTCAATCATATGAAAAAGAATCAAGTCTCTATGCATGTTGGTCATTATACTCCTAGAATTATTACTTGTTTTTATTGTGGTAAAAAGGGTCATACGGCTAATACTTGTCGGGCTAGAAATAGCTCTAATTATCATTGGAGACCTAAAAGTCTCAATGCTAATCCCAAAGGACCCAAACACTTGAGGGTACCACAAAACAATGTCGAATTAGGTACCCGGTGGAATAATAATCAAGGAAAATTAATGCCGCCAAGAAGACATCAAATGACTGTCTCATTAAATCAAAGGAGAAGACATCACCATAATGAATTTCCAAGAGAAAGACATTATCAACAACGGGAAGGATATAATCCTTGGAAATGGAGCAATTGGATGAGTTATCATCAACAAGATGATTTTCAAAGGGGAAGATATAATCAACAATGGGAAAGACACAACTCATGGAAATGGCGTAATTGGTAAACCGTATCTCCCTATTTATATATGCATTTTATTTTATCATTATGCATGTTTTTATTTGTGCCTTAATTGTAAAATGAGTTTTCAAATATTTATTAAGGTCTTCAATATATATTTGTGTTTTGTAAAATTCTTTGAAAAGAAGACCTTGCATGATGTTTTTAAAACTCTTGTGCATTTACTTAGACTTATGTGGTTTATTATCTCTTATGTATTTATATAGCATAAGTACACTTAAGATATCTCTTATTGCTTAGCCTACACTTGTATCACTATGTTGTGCAAAATTTGTTTAAGTATTGTGTAGGATTTATATATCTTCATCAATGGTTATCTACTCATTATTTGACAAGAGAGACATAAACTATCGAGGTATGCTCACCATTGTTATTCATCTCTTAGACTCGATATAATTTTTGCCATATGCCTATGAGCTTATTTTTTCAAAGTATTTCATACAAGTGCCATTAAAAGGATTTCTTCGATTGTTGAAAGGCACTATTCGATAAAGCTTGTTTTATCCGAGTTTTATAAAGGATTATAATTTGTTTTGATTAAAACATTTGATTTTTATCCTCCTCTTAAAATTTATGCATTTGATTGCTCATATTCATTCTTGTCAAAACTATTGTTCAAATGCTTCTTTTAAATGAGGTCTCAACTATATGCTCTTGAATTTTTCAAATTTCAAAAGAGACCTTATATAGCTTTCTATAAGCTTATTTGAACTTACATGTTTTACGAAACTCTTGATGATTTGTTTGAAAGCATAGTATGTGTTACTTGTTATTGTATCTCTATTATTCAATATTACTATGCTCTTGTGCAACGATATATTGTTATTTGATATTTTGGAACAAGTTTAATGACCAAGGGGAGGTTAATAGCTCAAAGGTAATGTCAAGAAGAAGGTAATTGATTTTGATGAAACATATGCACCCGTAGCATGTTTTTGAATCTATTCGCATTTTATGTGCCCATTCTTGTCTTTAAGAAAATTTCAAGCTTTATCAAATGAATGTTAAATCTACTTTTCTAAATGGTTTTATTCAACAAGAAGTTTATGTAAAACAACCTCCGGGGTTTGAAAATTTTTCTAGGCCTAATGATGTTTATAAACTTAAAAAGGTCTTGTATGGTTTGAAACAAGCACCCCGTGCATGGTATGATAGACTTAGCTCTTTTCTTTTACAAAATGGTTTTACAAGAGGTAAAGTTGATACTACTCTCTTTGTTTTTGAAAAGGGGCAAGATTGCTTATTAGCGCAAATTTATGTTGATGATATTATTTTTAGTGCTACTAATGAATCCTTGTACAAGAAATTTTCTAAGTTAATGCAAGGTGAATTTGAAATGAGCATGATGGGGGAGCTCAACTTCTTCCTTGGACTTCAAATTAAGCAATGCCAAGAAGGAATTTATATTTCACAATCAAAATATACAAAGGAGCTTTTGAAGAAATTTGGCATTGAAGAAGGAAGAACCGTCTCTACCCCAATGGCAACAAACGTAAAGATTGACAAAGATGAAAAAGGCAAGCCGGTTGATGAATCCAAGTATCGAGGTATGATTGGTAGTTTACTTTATTTAACCGCAAGTAGACCGGATATTCTTCATGTCGTATGCCTATGTGCTCGTTTTCAAAGCAATCCCAAAGAATCTCATATGAGCGCCGTTAAAAGGATTTTTCGATATTTGAAAGGCACTATTCAATATGGTTTATTTTATCCAAAGAATGAAAATTTTTCTCTTAAAGGTTATAGTGATTCGGATTATGCGGGAAATATTGATGATCGTAAAAGTACTTCCGGATCATGTCAATTTCTAGGTGATTGCCTAGTTTCTTGGTTTTCAAAGAAACAAAATTGTGTTTCACTTTCAACGGCCGAAGCCGAATATATTTCCGCGGCTTTTTGTTGTACTCAATTGCTTTGGATGAAACAAACTTTAGCGGATTACAAATGTTCTTTAGAAAGTGTTCCTATTTTTTTGTGATAACATATCCGCTATAAATATTGCTCAAAGCCCGGTTCATCATAACCGTACTAAACATATTGAGATTCGACATCATTTTTTAAGGGATTGTGTTTCTAAACGAAAAATTTAGATATCTTTCGTACCATCCCAAGATCAATTGGCGGATATTTTTACAAAACCGCTAACTTCCGAGACTTTTGCATCTATACGAGCTCGGTTAGGCATAATGCATATTGAATGAGGTTTACATTTGCATTTTGCACGTTTTTAAAACTTAGGGGCAAAAAATCGGATTTTTGGTTGAAAATTCGGATTTTGGAAAATGTAGAGAATGAGGCAGTGGGCATGCAGGGGGGCAACCGGTCGACCTCACCTCGACCGTCGCCCTCACCGTCGGCCGTGCATAGCCCACCGCCATTTTTGGTTAAATACGGTTCTGTCTTGACTTAGCCATTTTGGCTCATTTTGTCCATTTTTCGTCCCCTTCGCCAAATGCACACAAATTTCACTTCAAATTTGTTTTCTTGCATACATTTCATATCTTGGACTTAATTAGGCTCTTTTATCATCATCATTGATCGTCTTTACCAATTGAATGGTAAGAATTCTACTCCCTTTGCTCAATTAGGTTGAACCCTTGAGTTTTTGGCTTATTTGTAATTTTATTGATGGAAGTTTCATATGATTGTGATGAGCTTATTAACTATGATGTATTGAATGGTGTTTGAACTGATTTGGTGATGAAAAATTTTGGCTTGATTCATTTACAAGAGCCTTATACAACTTTTTTTATTTTTCACGCCCACAACGTGTTCGATAAATTGTCTCAAAGAAAATTTCAACTTATACATGATTCATTTGCTTTCAAATGTCTTATATATTTATTGAGATCATGTTTTATCAATCAAATGAGCTTTTGCAAATCAAATTATCAATTTTTCCCTTTTTATTTGGAATTTAAGCTTCAATTTTCAAAACGCTCGATAAATCTATAAAATTGCGCACTTTGATATAATTGTATGATGTTTTTATCGTGCTAACACTCTTTTTGATGATTCCAAAGGGGGAGAAATAAGAAAAACGCCCATATGCTCAAAGAAGCGAAAATAAGCTCGCAAGAAAAGCTATAAGCTAGGGTTCTCAAAAGCCAAAAGCTGAGAATATTACTTAGTCCATTTGATGTATTGTGGACTTTTATGCTTGACTAATGATGTTTTGTGACAGGGGAAGCTTCTATGCTCAAATAATTCAAGCTTGTTTTGTACAAGCTAAGCTTTTAGCTTTTAGTTGGTTGCTTTTATACTTGTTCTTGATATGCATATTGATAGGGGGAGCTTGTGCAAAAATGTTTTGAAAAATATTTGCTCCTATCCTTGTGGGTTTTACTTTTGGTGAATCTTGCTTGTAATGGATTAATGTTTTTGACCGGAAAATATGTTTTGTTTTAAAATCGACTTCCTAAAATTGTTTTGGTTTGTAATCATCAAAAAGGGGGAGTTTGTTAGATAAATGTTTTTACCAAGATTTTGATGATTTTGTTTAAATGAGTTTTTATACCAAAACAATGTTTATAAAAGTTGTCCAAATACTCCTAAATGATTTAAAATGTTTTTACTAATTTTTGGAGTATTTCTTAGAGTTTGTTATTCGATAAAAAATTGGACAACACTTTTAATGATTTTGTGTTAATTGGTTTTTTCACCAAAATAATGTTTATAAAAGTTGTCCAAATACTCCCAATTGATTTAAAATATTTTTACTAATTTTTTGGAGTATTTCTTGAAGTTTATTTTCGACAAAAATCGGACAACATTTCAATTTTGAGGTCGACCGGTCGAGCAAACGGTCGACCGGTACCTGAAGAGATGAAAACACGAAACAGAACATACTGAACTTGAAAAATGAGGGAGGGCGATTGGTTAAGGGTAGGGCCGACCGATCGGACTCCCTCCGACCGGTCGCACCCCCCCTTGACCGGTAGGACCCCCCCTGCAACCTGTCCTGGATCGCACTAATTTCTTTCAAACATTCGAAATCTTATACAGGGCAACCGGTCGCCCTATGTAATTTTGTGACAACAAAATTCTGCCGTTTGAAATTCTTATCAGCAAGATTTGCTTTTGATTTTTGTACAATATTTCTACATCTTGTGATCCTCTTTTTGTAGACAAAAGTGAAGAAGGAGGAGTCTATGTCTATGAAGACTCTCCTATAAATAGAGGATGGTTTGAAGACACAAGATACAACAACACAAGCAATCAAAACAACAAGAAAAATCTGCAAATTCTCCAAGCTTTCTTATTTTACATTCTTGTTGTAATAAGCTTAAGTTCTTACACTTGCACAATCTTGAGGTCTAGGCTTTTTATTCTTGATTACACTTGCACTCAAATTGTAATATTCATTATTGAGTTGTAATCTTGATTTTGGTCATCATTCAACACAAGACATCCTTGTGAGTATTCTTGTGGAAAGAATACACTTGGGTGATCTAGGTGATAGGTGTTTCAAGAGTGTGGTGCTCTTAAGGTGTTTGAAGAATTTGGTATTCTTCAAGATTGAAGATTGTGGTGATCTTCACAAGGTGCCGTTGAAGGAAGATTGTGGTAATCTTCATGAGAGATTGTGGTAATCTCAAAGGTGGTGTTGAAGAAGAGTGTGGTGCTCTTCAAGGTGATGTTGTAAGATGTTGTATTAATTGTGGTAATTAATAAAAAAAATTCTTTTTGAAATCTATCCCGGAGATACTGGGGTGGTAGAGGATTAGGCCCTAGGTGGTTTGAACCTCTATAAATCGACGCGTGTTGTTTACTTCCCGCACCTTTATTATTGTCTTGGCTTGTTTGATTCGAAAAAGAGGGCAAAATCGAGAAAATGGAGATAATCTATTCACCCCCCCTCTAGATTATCGTAGCCGCTTGGACTTACAAGGTCTCCTTTTCAAAAACTTTTAAGAACACAAATGTATAGAAGACCTCATTTTTTAAATATTTTGAAAAATCATTTTGAAAGCAAAAATACAAGCATACATAAAATACTACGCGTATTTAAATAAGGAGAGATACGGTTTACCAATTTCGCCATTTCCACGGGTTGTGTCTTTCCCTTTGTAGGTAGTATCTTCCTCTTGAGAAGTTATCTTGTTGATGATTTCTTCTCCAATTTTGCCAATTCCAATGATTATGTCCTTCCCTTTGTTGATCATATTTCCTTCTTGGAAATTCATTGTGGTGATGTCTTCTCCTTTGATAAGATGAAACGGGCATTTGATGTCTTCTTGGCGGTATGACTTTTAGGTCTCCAAAAATGATTAGAGCTATTTCTAGCCCGATAAGAATTAGCCGTGTGACCATTTTTACCACAATACAAACAAGTAGTAATTTTAGGAGCATAGTGACCAACATGCTTAAAGACTTGATTCTTTTTCATATGATTAACAATATTAGGCTTATGATCAAGTCCTCGTTTCAAATTATTACAACTATGAACATCAACAATTTTGGTCATTTTATCGGTACTCAAGTTGATTTTTAATAAATCCTTTTTCATGCAATTAATATGCTCAACAAGAGTACTATTTTCCTTCTCAAGGATTCTAACCTTATCAAGTGTGGTGGTGTGAGCACATGAAAGTGATTCATAAGAAGAAAATAAATTATCCTTATCATTTTTCAAAACATGGAATTCCTTTTTCAATTTTTTGTATTTAACAAGCAAGCTTTGGAATTCATTTTGAAGCTCATCAAAATCATTTTGCAAATCACTATAATCATTTTGTAATTCATTATCATAAGAAGTAGAGGTTTTAGAGCGTACCTCGTTTTCTTCTTCAATGCCCATAAGACATTGTTCAACTTCTTCATCGTCGGAAGTTGTAAGAAGCTCATCCCATGTTGTTGGATTTGATGTTGTATCCAATTGAGAAGTAGATGCTTTTGAGTAGCTCCTTTCATTTGCATATACTTCATAGATAGCTTCTAGTTTTCTCCATGCTTTATGTGCCGATCGAATTCTTATAATATGATCATATTCCAAAGTGGTAAGTGAGCAATAAATAATATTAAGAACTTTACCGTTTAAGGAGAGGATTTTCTTCTCTTCATCATTGAGCTCCTTGAGGACTTTTGAGGTGTGAGGTGCGTCTATCATCGGGATGGATTCTTCATTAATGACCGTGTTCCAAATATCGAACCCGTAACTTTGTAAATAGCATTCCATTCTTTGTTTCCAAAATATATAATTTTTGGAATCAAATAGTGGTGGCTTGTTGATGGAGGCGCCGGTAAGGTAGACTTCATTCGTAGCCATTGATCGTTCCTCTTTACTCGCGATGTGGAACAAGCTTGCCAAAGAGTTTGGCTTTGATACCACTTGTTAGTCCAAGTGGCTAAGATAATCTAGAGGGGGGGTGAATAGATTATGCTGATTTTTCACAATTAGCCCTCTTTTTCGAATGATCAATCAAAGACAAGAATAAAGGTGCGGGAAATAAACAACACACGTCGATTTATAGAGGTTCAACCCACCTATGGCCTAATCCTCTACCACCCCAGTATCTCCGGGATGGATTTTAAAAAGGAAAAAGATTTTATTAATTACCACAATTAATACAACATCACCTTACAACACCTCTTTGGAGATTACCACAATCTCCCTTGAAGATTACCACAATCTTCAATGGCACCTTGTGAAGATTACCACAATCTTCAACCTTGAAGAACACCAAATTCTTCAACACCTCAAAGAGCACCAAACTCTTCAATAAGAAGATTACCACAATCTTCTTGCACCTAACACCTAGATCACCCAAGTGTGTTCTTACCACAAGAACATTCACAAGGATATCTTGTGTTGAATGATGAACCCAAAAATTTAAGAATATAACTCGATAATGAATAATACAATTTTGAGTACAAGTGTAATCAAGAATCAAACTTAGACCTCAAGATGTGAAAGTGAAATACTTAGGCTATAAATACAACAAGAGTGTTGAATATGAAAGCTTAGAAATTTGCAGATTTCTTGTTGTGTGTTTGCTTGTCGTGTTCTTGTCTTGTGTCTTCAAATCATCCTCTATTTATAGGAGAGTCTTCACAAACATAGGCTCCTTCTTCTTTACTTTTGTCTACAAAAAGAAGATCACAAGATGTAGGAATAATGTACAAAATTGATAAAGTAAATCTTGTTGTAACGGATTTCCAACGGTTTGAATCTGCTGTCAAAAATAACATAGCGCGACCGGTTGCTATGTAGAAATTTCGAACGTTAAAAAGTAAATCTGAAGATTCAGACAAGGGATGAGGAGGGCGACCGGTTCAAGGGGGTCCGACCGGTTGCCATGGGGTCCGACCGGTCGGCCCTGTGTTGGACTGGTTGGCCTCCGCATTTATTCAAAAGCAGACTTCTCTGTTTCAGTTTTTGCGTTCTTCAGATACCGGTCGACCTCTTGTTCGACCGGTCGACCTCAAAACAGAAGTGTTGTCCAATTTTTGTCAAAAATAAACTTCAAGAAATACTCCAAAAAATTAGTAAAAATATTTTAAATCAATTGGGAGTATTTGGACAACATTTAAAAACATTGTTTTGGTGAAAAAACTCATTTAAACACAATCATCAAAATCTTGATAAAAACATTTATCTAACACTACTCTACAAGGTTTAAGGAGTTGTAGTAAGGTTCAAGGTCGAGCCAGAAGTTTTGAGCTCGTTGGAAGGCTGTGTGATCAATTCCAAGAGTTTGAGGGAGCTGAAGTAGCAAGACAGCCGTTTTGTGAAGAAGCTGAGTCCCAGGAGCAGCCAGTTGTGTGATCAAGGCTGACTCGGACTGATAACTGTTTTGTAACCAGATATGTTACTTAGTGGATTCCTCCAAGAGTTGGAGAAGAGTGGATTAGATAAATTACCCCATCCTTGAACCACTATAAAATTTGCTTGTATCATTTTACTTACAACATTTTACTTTCTTGCATATTATTGATATCTACTGCTAAGTTAAAATTGCTAAACTCAATTGATAATAACCTTGGTAAAATCAAGTGTTGAAAACAAGTTTAAAACATCAAGGGTGATAAGTCTTCCGCTGACAAAAACTAAATCAACTGTAAATCTAAGTGTTAGCTGATCCCAGCTAAGTTATACTGTCAACAACTCAGTCGAGTCTGTTGAGTGGGTAACTTTACTAAAGTAAGCCAACCTAGCTGTCCCTTAAGGACTTAGCTGATTTGAGTAAACTCTGAACATATTTAAAAGGACTAGATCGAAAATTTGGTAAGGTTTATTCAACCCCCCTTCTAAACCTTACTACTCACTCCTTGGTACCTACATAATTATTCCGATCAAGTTTGATCGCGAGTGTAGTCATTGCTAGAAGATTGAGAGAAGCCATGACGCAATGATGTGTGAAAAAGAGATCAAAACCAAGAAGAAATATTTTGGCTCATGATACCATGTTAAAGTAGAAGCTAAGCATGGTGGATGTAAAATGTATTTTTTATATGTTTCATTACTAAATGATACAGTGACAATGCTAGAGGTTATATACAAGAGAATAGAACCTTCTAGAGTAGCTAACTCAATGTAACTAACTCAACAACTTTTAACTAACTAACAATCTCATAATTGCAATTAGCTATAGCTACATATGGCGACACAATAATCCTAATAGGGCGAAACGATTAATGGCATCCCATACATGAGAAGGGTCAGGTGTATGATTTTTGCATTTATCAATTAATTCGCTCTCATAGGCGTTCTAGACCATCCATTATCAACCTGGAGATGAAAGTGGTCAACATCAATATATTCTCAGTCTCCAAGACCCCTTTTGTTAATAACAAAAAGGTCAAAGAGTGGTGAAAATGAAAATTGACCTCTCTGGTAGACAAACCTCTTCCATGAAGGCAACCATTGTCAATGCCAAAAAGAGAGTCAACAATATCAATTCTATAGAAAATTCGATATCGATAGAATGTATAACTGAACAGATAATTTGTAATCCATAAGGATTTTGTATTATTTGATTTTCAGTATAAATAGGTGTAACATCATCTTGTCTCATAATGTAACAACTCATAATTTTTTAGCGAAAAGAAAAATTAATTGCTGTTGAGTTGTTCATTGTCATGATAAGCTGCCTTGTTAACCTACAAGTTTTTGACATCATAAAAAGGGAGAATTTATCAAAAAAATTATTTTATAGATTTTAATAATAACAAATAAGTTAGAACATGATTAGATCGCTTAGTTTTCTATTGATAGATATATGTCAAGATTACAAATCGAATTGCTATTGACTATTGGATCTTGAGGAAAGAACAACAAAGTGAGAGGGAAACTCTGTTGAGTTCAAACTAAATGACAAAGGATGCACCCACTAGGGATTTATATTCCCAGAATTCAAATTTATTAAGCCCGCACTGAAGAAAAGACGAAACCTGAATTATTCCTTGAAATACTGAAAGACGACTGCTACCTATGAATGATAAGCACTACTAACGGAATGTTAGAGTATGAAGTGATAACGCCCGAGCCGAGCTGGAAGAAATTAATCCACGTCAACTTATCCTTTTCATAATAGACAAAATGAGTCAACAGTCGAGAAATGCTCGTTTGACTGAAGAACAACACCCTAACAACCAAACTGGCCAGACCACTAATGGCCAAAATATGCTCCGCAGAAGCGGGAGCACTACTTTATTTCCTTTCGCTCAGCTAATTGCCAACCCAACTTTTGTACAGCAAATGAACCAACTCATATCACAAACTCTCGCTACCACAAACTCTCAAGCACCTCCTCCACTCCTTGTAAATACTAACCCACTCAATCCACAACTAAATGTTAATATCAATCCTCAAGTTCCGGGGCTTCCTCATGATGAAGCCCAAGAAGCCGATTCGAGGTAATGAACAGCGTGTCGCGTCCGTGACGATGAAGACGGCCGCGAGAAGATGAGTAGGGGCAAAGTCGTGTAGAGGAGTCACTACCGGAGCCAACACGACATCGCCATGCCCACTCGGTGTTCGCCGGGCGATTGGGAGTTGAACCTTTTCGCCCGGCTCGATCGATAAGTTCCCGACTCCGATTTCCAGACAAGCGGGAGGCGCTTAGGGTCAATCAGATCCAAGGCCCTAGCCTATGGCAGGAACGGGAAACCGACCCGACTACTCACGTCCACAAGTACTTAACATGGATGGAACTGTACAGTCCTAGTGATGCCATCCTCTGCAGGGCCTTCCCGCTGACTCTGGGCGATTGAGCCCACCGTTGGTTTAGGACCCTACCACAGGGGTCCATTCGGGCATGGGGGGATCTGGCCTCCGCCTTTACGACGCATTTCTTAACGTCCAAAGTCCGAGCTGCACCTAAGGATTCCCTCGTGAACATCAAACAAGGGAAGGACGAGCCCTTGAAAAGCTATATCTCTCGGTTCAATAAGCAAGTTCGAGAGATGGAACCGGTGTCGGATGACGCCATTTTAATCACAGCCATGGCTGGCCTTGCTCCTGAAACTTGGTTTAACTACTCCATCCATGAATCGGGGGCGACCTCGTACTAAGAATTTCTGGTCCGCGCGGAACGCCATATTTGCGCGGAAGAAGCCATGGCAAGTAACTTCCCCGAGCACCGACCAGGTGGCGTGAGAAAGGACGGAAGGAAGGAATCAACAGTTGGGCTGGGATCGGGATTTATACCATTCTCGGAAAACCCGACCACCGGTTTCAGGGCTCGCCAGGAAGCGCGAGCCGAAGTTGCCGCATTGAGGAGTACTTTGACCCACACCCTCAGCCATATGGAATGAAGTACAGGGTCTGAATTTGTCACCTCCGGCTCGGCCTTTGAAGGTCGAGCCGACAAAATTAGATTCACGTCGATATTGTGCCTATCATAAATCAATAGGTCACGATACCGATGAGTGCCGAGATCTAATCAGAGAAATTATGCGTATTGTTCGGCAAGGCGGTCTCAAAAGATACGTTCATGAACTACCGCCCGACCGCAAGACCGACTCAAGTGTTAACCCGGAGCGCATAACCAATCCGCTCTCTGCCGCTACCACCGCCGAGAACCAGGGTAGGGAGATCCTTATGATGTCGAGTGTAAATCGAATCAACACTAACACGGCCGAAGATAGCCGCTCCAACAGAAAAGAAAGGTGATGTCGGACAGCCGCCGCACGCCGAAAGACAAGTTCGGTGGCGGAAATCAAGGAAGGCCAACCCACCGGCCATTTTGTGTTCTCGATATGGATGCCGACCAGGTGGTCCACCCTCATTCTCGATCCCCCTGGTCATTCTTGCACCAATTTTGGGTATTCCGTTCATAGAATTTTGATCGACTCTGGTAGCTACTCATCGGTCATTTACGTCCGAGCCTTTCGAAGATTGAACGTGGACGATAGCTATATCCGTCCATGCAACAATAACATTCTAGGGTTTGGAGGAGGAAGAATAGTCCCGCTCGGAGAAGTTGACTTGCCCATCCAAATGGGACAGGGGTTGCATAAACGGACCGTCATGACAACATTTAAAATAATCAACGCCGATTCGGAGTACAATGCTATCATTGGGAGGCCATTGCTTTATCATATAAAAGCAGCCGTTTCAATATATCATTTTTGTATAAAATTCCCAACATCTGATGGCGAGGCTATACATAAGGGGAATCAAAGGGAGTCACGAGAATGCTCTCTCAAACTCCGACCGGTGGAGATTAACGTGATGGAACGAGGAGAAACCGGTGGGACCACGCAAGGCGATTCCACCCGCCAAAGGAGGAGCCCGAAAAGTGGTGATTGTTCGGAGAATAATCCGGTCGTCGACGACAGGAAGAAACCGATGATGGAAGAAGGCGGCGGCGGCCCAGAACGAGTCGGCCGGCATGAAGATGAGTTGCCCTGCCGCAGATCAAAGAGGGGCGCAAGAAAAGAAAAACGGGCGAGAACCGAGAAACGAGTTGATACAATCAATGTCGGAAGGCCAAGCGAGGGCGCCAATTACGTATTGGTCATGATCTCCCATAACCATATCGAATCGAGTGATTGAGTTTTGGGAAATAATCTCGACGTCTTCGCATGGACTCATGCGGACATGCCCGGAATTGACCCTAAGCATGCATGCCACCGCCTTAATATTGATCTAACGTTCCGATTATCCGAAAAAAGCGCAAACTCCTACGATAGACAAGCGACTCGAGGCGAGGTTAACAAGTTGATAGATAATCAATTTATCCTAGAAGCTCTCTATCCCGATGGGTTGCCAATCCTATTTTGGTAAAGAAAATCAATGGCGATGGCGCCCGTAAGTGGATTTCACCGACTGAATAAGGCATGCCCCAAGGGATGCTTATCCATTACCAAATATTGACTATATGGTAGATGCCACGGCGGGACACAAGTTGATGAGCTTCATGGATGCATACTCGGGTTACAACCAAATACGAATGCACCCAGATGACGAAAAAAATACATCATTCTTCTCTGCTCGTGGAATTTACTGTTACAAGATGATGCCCTTCGGGTTGAAGAATGCTGGTGCAACCTACCAAAGGTTACTAAATAAGATGTTTGAGAAAATGATAGGTCGTACTATGGAAGTCTATGTAGATGACATGTTGGTGAAATCACTGTATATATCTGATCATCTAAACGATCTTAATAAAATGTTTGTTGTTTTGAGAGAGTACAAGATGATGTTAAACCCGAGAAAGTGTACGTTTGGGGTCGGCTCGGGTAAATTTTTGGGGTATATGGTCAGCCAAAGGGGAATCGAAGCTAACCGAGACAAAATAAAAGCCATCATCGATCTAGAACCCCCGAACTCTGTAAAAAGGGTACAAAGCCTAACAGGCCGATTGGCCGCCCTTAACCGATTTGTTTCGTGATCCACAGACAAGTGTAAACCTTTCTTGAAATTATAAAAAGAACAAAAATTTTGAGTGGACCGAGCAAGCACAGTCGCCTTTGAATCCCTTAAACAAAGACCTTTCTTCAATTCCTATATTGCAAAAACCTACCCAGGGGGAGAACACGTATTTGTACCTGGCGGTATCCGAATACGCCATCGCTCGGTGTTAATCAGGCTAGATGGTTCTATTCAACATCCGGTCTATTACACCAGCCAAGCGTTACATGACACCGAAACTCGCTATCCGCCAATGGAAAAGTTGGCTTATTCATTAATCATCTGCGGCGCGGAAACTCCGTCCATATTTTCTAGAGCACAAGATTATAGTCTTGACGAACTACCCATCAAGCAAGTACTACACCAACCCGATACTTCTTGATCGGATGATCAAGTGGGCGTCGAGCTCGGTCCAATTTGATATTCTATATGAACCACGTCACAATAAAAGGTCGAGCTCTAGCCGACTTTGTGGCAATTCACACCTTCCATACGATTGGAAGTTATGGAAGACCAAGAATGGAAATTGTTCGTTGACGGATCCTCCACCGCAGGCCGAGCAGGGGGCGGAATCGTGATAATCGATCCAAATCAGAAATGCTACTGCTCGGCCATGCGATTTCAGTTCCCCACAACGACCAACGAAGCCAAATATGAGGCACTCCTGGCAGGCCTAGATATGGCAGCTTCTATGGGCCTAAAACAACTGTTGGTACACAGTGATTCTCAGTTGGTCGTTTATCAAATCAACGGCGAATACGAAGCGAAAGAGCAAAAAATCGCACAATATTTGGACTTGGTCAAGAAGAGATTGCTACACTTTAAGACAAAAGTCTTACATGTGCCCCGAGCCGAGAATATGCAAGCAGATGCCTTAGCTCGGCTCGGTTCCAGCCCAGGGACGGATACCATCGCGGATGTCACTGTCACACAAGTGTCTGCCCCGTCACTTGGCGCAAAGATATACGCAACGGAAATCGCCGAGCAGACCTGGATGACCCCAATCATTGAGTATTTAGAAAAAGGAGTTCAACATGAAAACAAAGTTGAAGCCAGAACACTACGAACTCAAGCGGCTCGATTTACACTTGTAGACGGCGTCTTGTATAAACGAGGATACTCCGTCCCACTCCTGCGGTGCCTTTCCGAGACAGATGCGGATTATGCACTTCGAGAGGTTCACGAGGGAATATGCGAAAACCACTCCGGTGGCCAGACATTAGCCTATAATTAATACGGCAAGGATATTACTGGCCATCCCTAAGGAAGGATGAAACCGATCTCGTCAAAAGATGCGAGAGGTGCCAAAGATTCGCGCCGCAGGTCAGATATCATCCTGAGCAACTTACCTCCGTATTTAGCCCATGTCCGTTTGCCAAATGGGGAATGGACCTTATCGGACCACTCCCCACTGGCAAAGGGGGCGTCAAATATGCCATTGTGGCGGTGAATTATTTCACAAAATGGGCCGAGACGGAGCCTCTGGCGAAAATAGATGAGGAAAAGATTGTGAGTTTTGTATGGAAGTCCATTATTTGTAGATTTGGGATACCGCATTCGGTTGTTACAAACAATGGGAAACAATTCGATAACCGGAGGTTTCGAAATTTTTGTGAAGGTTTCCACATTAAAAACCACTTCTCGACTCCATACCATCCCCAGTCGAATGGACAAGTTGAGGCCGTAAATAAAATACTAAAGTATACCTTGAAGGCGAGATTGGAGGAGTCTAAAGGTAATTGGCCGGAGGAATTACCTGTACTGCGGTCGTACAGAATGACGCATCGAGCGGCCACGGGAGAAACACCTTTTTCTTTGGCTTATGGAACCAAGGCAGTGATTCCTGTTGAGATTGGAGCTAGAGCTGTCAAAACGGGCCAGGCCCGTCGGGCCGGCCCGCCCCGTCCCGCCTAAGGTAGGGGGTGGGTTAAGTATTTAGTAGCCCGCCAAAGGGTGGGCCTAAACGGGGTAGCCCGCCGCGGGCCGCGGGCTTGGTGGGGCGGGTTGGCGGGCGGTGGGCTAGCCCGTCATAAATTAAAAGAAAAAAAGAAAAAAAAGAAAAATTAGATAAAATAGACAAAAAAAATAGTATAATTGATATTTTATATTTATATTTCTTATAAAAGTGTATATAATATTTTTATAAAATATGTACTTGTTATCCATTAATATATTTAATTCATTAAAATTAATAATATAAATAAAAAATAATTTTTTCATTTTTTCATTTTTTTTAATTTTTGGCGGGCCGTCCCGCCCAACCCGCAGCCCAAGGCGGGTTGGGTTGGGTTGGGTTGAGGGTTTCTCGGCCCGCCACCTCGGCGGGTCAGCCCGCCCCACCCCGCCAAGTGGCGGGTTTTGTGCGGAGCATTGGCGCCCGCCCTGCCGGCCCATTTCGACAGCTCTAATTGGAGCCCCTACCTTCAGAATTGCAAATTTTTCTGAAGACGGCAATGAGGTTGCACTCCGAGCCGAGCTAGATCTGGTCGAAGAAAAAAGGTGCAGTGTCGAGATGAAAAACGTCGTGTATAAACAAAGGAGTGAGAGGTACTACAATTCAAAAGTAAAGGAAAGGAGATTTCAGGTCGGTGATCTTGTGTTGAAAAAGATAACGGGTGTTGAACCCAGTCCATTGAAGCCAACCTGGGAGGGCCCATTTCGGGTCAGCAACGTCTTATCTGGTGGGGCGTACGAGCTAGAATATTTGAGTGGAGAAAAATTTATGCATCCATGGAATGTAGCATACCTGAAAAGGTACTATCAATAAAGATCTCGGTTTATGATCCAGATAGGATTCCAGGGAATTATCCTTTCATCTGATATTATGTGAGCTCTCTAAAGGGAGACGAAATTCTTACTCACCTCGGCTACATGCCGAGGACAGTAAAAATCGCCTCCGCTGAAGAAGCTGAATGCCGAAAAGTCATCTCGGGTACGTCCTTTGCACGCTGAAAAAAAGGCAACTCGCCCACAAGACGGATCTATCCTTAAAAACAAAGACTTGGTTACGCACCGAGCACAAAACAAAGACTTGGTTACGCACCAAGCACAAAACAAAGACTTGGTTATGCACCAAGCACAAAACAAAGACTCGATGTACACACCGAGCACAAAACGAAGACTTGGTTACGCACCAAGCACAAAACAAAGACTCGATGTACACACCGAGCACAAAACTAAGACTTGGTTACGCACCAAGCACAAAACAAACACTCGATGTACACACCGAGCACAAAACAAAGACTTGGTTACGCACCAAGCACAAAACAAAGACCCGGTGTACACACCGAGCACAAAATGAAGACTTGGTTTATACACCAAGTACCAAATACAAAATAAAGATCAGGTTCATATTCCGAGTACGAGAATCAATTAAGGTGAGTAAAGTCCCTTATTCAGAAGCGGTACCGAGCCCCATACTTGGGAATATAAAAGGAAAAAAAGAAGGCAGCAACAATCTTACAAAAGGAGAAGAGCCAAGCATATACAAAAAGCTTGAAACATATACACAGGTGAGAAAACGAAAAGTTCATTTCTACTTCAAAATTATTTACACGGGGGGGGCCGGAGCCCATTACATCCCAAGGCACGAGGCCAAGTAATCTACCTACGAATTCATGTAAAAGCTTATAAATAAAAAAAGGGGTAAACAGCGCCAAGACTAAGACGGAGGTGGAATTTCAACAGCACCACTGGAGGCAAATTCTTCGGCGTCCGGAGGAGGTGAGCCTTGAACATTGGGGGCCTCGGCAAAGTTCGGACGGAGAGCATCGAGATCAGCCTCCAAAAGGGCCAAATCTTCTTCAAGCTGAGCAACCGTCCGCCCGGCCTTAAACGAATCAAGAATTTCTTTGAGGCTGGTCGCGTGGCCACAGGTTAACATAAATGCATACTCCTCAGAGTCCTTGTAAGCTTCAACGGCCTGTACGAGCTTCCCTCAATTTGCCGATGAGTAGCCTCTTGGCCTCTCTCTACGCACATCGCTAGACGCCTCTCCACTTCCTTAGCCGGCAACGACAAAGACGTTCGGCTCGGCAACCTTAGCCCTAAGCTCCTCTTGACCACTGCGCGGCCCAGTCTCGCTCCGCCTCGGCCTTGCGCCGGTTTCTTTTTCGAGTTGGCCTTGCCAGCTTCATCCGCTTTGGTCTTTAACGATTCTTGTACCCCTTGAAGGGTAGCATAGGCCTCCTGCGCAGTCGCCATGCCGCCTTTCCCGGATCGGGCGTATTTTTCTCGATTCGCGAGTTCCCCCATTGCATGCCATAGAGCTCAATGATCCGCCCGGACATTCCCATGGCGTCTCAATTTGTTCCTCGGCCGATCTCCGAGCGAGAATTGCTCGATGCTTTTTGTCCGAGCACGAGCCGGACACTCATCGCGCCCGACCGGCCTCCGGTAAAACTCTCGATCGCTCCTCCGTCGGCGTGGCACATCGGACAAACTCCACAAACCATCGAGGGCGTAGTCCAATCATTCCCTCGCAGTATTCATCTCTCACCCGATTTGGAGGGATGAAGTGACCTTCCCGGCCGAGGTCATCCGAGAAAGTTCGCGGACCTCCCCTTCACGGGGCACATTCGAGATGCTCGGCGCCGTCTAACCAACCCCTTGATGCCGGGCTCTTTGATCACAATCCCTCCTCTTCTCCTTTGAAGGGAGGTTCCACCGCCTCGAGGCACTCCATCGGCGGGGGCGTTTGCGGCCGGATATCTGCTCTCTCCGAGCCGCCTCTCTGCATCTGGGGGTTGGTCGGATCGCGCTCGAGCCGACGCACGGCCGTGTTCCTCACGCTGCGAAGGCATGCACGCAAATCAAGCCACGCCCTATAAAAAGCAACCACCGTTAAAGGTCAAAAGAAAACGAAAAACATTTCGAAAGGAAGTGTAAGAAATACTATGTTTACCTCGAACGGCAGCCGCACTCGGCGGCTCTGGAGTCCGCGTTTGCCCAATGGGCACGATCGATCTGCCCACGGGGCGCTGCGGAGAGAGGCGCAACTCGCTCGCTCTGTGAGCTCGGCCGCTCCCCGGAGAGGGAGGCCGTACTTTATTTTCGGGAGGATTGTCTTGAGGTTCTCTCCCAACCTCCCCTCTCTCTGTCGCCTCGTCCGAGCCGCCTCGGCCTCGGGGTCGGCGGAAGCGGGCTCTGTCTCTGCATTGCTGCGGCCAAATTGGCCTCAGGTGGCCAATCTCTCAATCCGCCTATCCCGATGCCCCAGGCACGGATGTTTTCGACCTTGAATAAAGGTAGGCGCCGACAGGCCCTTTGATGCGGTTCTGTAAAGGTAAAAAGACGAAAAAAGAAGCAAAGTCAATCACAAAAGGAAACAATAAACAGCAAAAGCAGAGAAAGGAGAAAATATACTTACTGTAACCAAAAACAAAATTTGATGGAGGATGAAGAACAGTTTCCCTTGCTCCATCCTCCACGCAAAGCTTGCCACTCACCCGCAGCCACTTATCTTTCCACTCCTTCAAAGATGAAGGAGACCTTCCACTAGGCCGTCCGGATACCCCGGTCGGTCCAGTGCAGCATAATACCACCGGACGGTGACCCGAGATGAAGGAGTCGCTCGCGGATAAAGAGCTCGTTCATCTCCTTGAATTTGGGGCGAGGATATTTTTCTAGGTGGAACATCACCAGGAGGCCGATGATCCTACCCCAAGAAATAGGGTGCACCTGGGTCGGATGCATACCCCACTTGCAAAACCACCGCGTGAGAAAAGCCGGCAGTGGAAAACGCAACCCATATTGGAGGCTGGCGACAAATATGGCCAAGCAACCTGCTGGTGGGTACTGAGGAACCTCTGTGCCATCCGGTACCCAAAAATGATGCCACTTGGAATACGATACCTCCGCCGGAGCTCTTCTACCTCCCGGATCATCAGCATGCTAGGGATATCGTTTATATCACTCGGCGTCCACCGAGGCTCGACACAAAGGCGAGGGCCTCCTCCTTGCCGGCCGTCGCCATTACGATGGCCCATGGGCACTTGAGGCCTCTCCGGCCTCGAATCTCCGGAGGGTTCGTCTACCGGCTCCACGTTGTCACGCTCCGGCTCCGATGGGTCCATATTTTCTTCTTCCTGTTGATACTGCCTAAGATCAGCACTTGGGGATTCTTCGTCGGAACTCTCTTGTGCCAGTCCGGGCTGATACACCGTTCCTTCTCTAAAAATGGTCACTGGCGTCGGATCAAAAATAATATGCGTCCGCTCTAAAGACGTTCCACCTCGAGAAGAATCTGGAGAAGATATCTGAATGACGCTCGGACTATAAGATGGAGATCGCCGTGCTGGTGAGAAATAAACAGAAGGTTCAGAGGGGGGATCTTCGATTTCAACCTCTACGCTATAACTACGACTCCTACTATCCTCAAAAGAAGACATTTTATAGGTAAAAGGAGAATATTTCGAAAAAATACCTAAGTTTGAAGTCTCTGAACTTTGGAAGCCGACCAAATTTACGCTCGGTTTCAATCGATCTAGCTCAAAGGATAATGGATGCGAAAGTGAATAATGGAGGGAAAAAGGGTATTTATAGATGGAGTTCCCTCATTAAACGAAATGTTTATTCGAAAAGACGCGCCTTTTCAACCTCAAAAGCCGTCGAAAGTGTCGAAAAACGTCACGTCCCCACGAACGCCGAGAACCGGTATGCCTTTTCAATTCTGCACAAGCGTGGTCCAACCACAAGATGCCACGTGTCTGTCATTATTGCACCACAATTAATGCGCCGCTACGGCATTAATCACTACGCGACGGATGTCGTGAATGAACAAAACCTTTGAGAATTCCGTTTCCCCATTAAATGTTTATCATTAGCATTAAAGTTTAACTCCGACTTGAAATTCTTCTCTCGGAATTAAACTTGGGGCCTTTGATGACGCCTTCCGAGCCGAGCTGGAAGAAATTAATCCACGTCAACTTAGCGCACATCCGAGTGGAGGGCCTACGGTGACGCGTCGATGCGGGCTTGGTGACACGTCATGAATTAGGCTCGCCGCTACGAGCCCAACCACACAAGATGATCTTGAGCCCCGACCCCGAGCCCAAATTTGGCGGGAAAGCGATGCGACAGTTCATAAAAAGAACCACTTGCCCATGCTTAGTGCTTTATTGGTATCAGAAACTGTCACATGTCAGAATGTTATAGAGATGAGTCACCAAGTGGCAAGAGTTGGCTGACATGTACAATTAGAGAGGGACGTGTGTCATTCTTTAATTATTTTACTGATTAATGATTGATTAGTGCAAAGATGACTGTTGAAAACCCACTTACTCGAGGGGTATAAAAATCCTCATTTTAAGAGAGAAAAAGACCGGTAAACGCAAGATTGTAAGAAAGACCGACCCCAATAATTCGGCTCGGCATTACGCAAAAAACGCAGAATTAGCCATAAATAAACGCGTATTACGCATACTTATATTTTCACGTGTTAAATTTCTTATATATTTTGTTTGTTGACCAAAACGCACGTCAACATGAAGGATAACTGATGGATAAGCACAATATCCAACAACTAAATTGGACAAAGAATTTGCCTCTTTTTAACAAGCATAATTCCTACCCTCATCTATATAAGAGTGAATTCAGAGTTGAAGAACAAGGTTTTGGCTCGCTGAAAAGACGAGCATGCGAACAAATGAAAATCCTTAATAAAATATAATCTCTTAATCTCAACCTTATTTCAGAAACCAACATTATAGCTGAGCGTTATTGAAAGGGTTTCTATGTACAACAAGTTCAAAATATTTTGCTTCTTAAGAAGGGAACTTACTCTAGGTGTTTGGAACCGATGAGAGAACCAAACATGAGTAGGATTTAAGTCATACGAGAGGAGTGCTACCAGACACGAGTAGGATCACTGAGGGTGATTGATACAAGAGGAGTTCTAGAAGCTCACTATTGCGGGTTGATAATTAATGAGTAGTTGGAGTGAATATGCAAATTGTTGTGTGCTATTGCAGGTTCTAGTGTTTGACTGTTGTTTTGCATCAGCTCAATTTGACTATAATCAATAATTTAAGATAGGAGAACATAGGAAGTAGAGAGATTTTAGTACTCTCGAACCTCTATAAATCTTACGTTTACTGCTTTGATTTACTTTTCGTATCTATGTTTTTGCAATCCACTCACAACACATAATTTATTGCATACGACGTTGTTATTTCCACTACATACTCAAACTTAAGGTACTAAACGACTGTCAACTTTAAGACACCAAGTCAATAATAACTTATTCATTAACTGAGTTTTTGAAACCCAATCATTAATATAAGTTTTTCAAAAGGTCTATTCACCATCTCTTTAAATCACTTCTTAGGAACAACACTCTTTTATGTGGAACCCTATTAATCCAAAATATGTGTATAATTAAGTTTTACTCCCCTAGAATATATGTGTTTTTTAAGGTTACCTATCAAACTTTCCCCATTGGCACTTAACTCCTTGAATTCCACGGATTTTGAATAGTACCATACATTGGCCACCGCCAGTGAAATATTCCCAAATATTTCGCCACGTGCCTTTCATGCGAGGGAAAATTCGTCTTTATCTTAAATTTTTACTAAAGTTGTTACATATTGCCATATAACTTTGTTTGACTCTTAATTTGTCATCCCGAACTTTGCACGATTTCACTTTACCATATCAGTTTTAAAAAAATCAAAATGATCATATATTTATACATGTACTTCAACTCTTTTCTGATTTCTTATTCATTAAACATAAATTTAATTAGTATTACCTCAGTATAATATATTACAATAAAATTATACTATAATTTCTTCCTTTTTAATTTTCTTTTAAATTTATAGTTCGATTTTCTTAATTTACTTTGTTAGTTTTTACGCAATAATTAGAAACTTAAACTATTTTTTTTTATCAAATTTGAGGTGAATAAAATTATAAATATACACCAAAGTCAATTTGAATATGATATGATGCATTTAATTTTTATTGTATAAACTCAAGTAAAATTAAAAAAATAAAAGTATTATACAATTCACAAATTTGATTATTTTTATGTGTAAATTATTGCATAAGATTTGTAAACATATGATTTAAACTTATTATGCCTATTTTGTTTTATTTTTTATTTTTAGCGTTGCTTGAGTTTAGACTAATTTATTTTTAAAAATCCATTCTAATAGATTTTATATTTGTGTATGTATATAATATTATTTACCTTAAAGGTGATAAATCAGTTATGTTTTTCTGATTTCTCGTTATATTATTTAGTTTAATAATTGGATATAGTAGAATAAAGAATAGAATTCATAATTCAATAAGAAATTAAAAAAAAATATTAAATTATAATTTCATTTAAAAATAATAAACTAAATTATGGTAAGTAAATTATAATTCTACAAGAAATTTAGAAACACGAAATTTCACAATAATTGATTTAATAACTTAAGTAAATACTAATGGAATTTATCTTTTGTGGGTATGAAATTAAAAAGGATAAAATATGTGTATATACATTTAAAATCAATTTTTTTAGGCAAAGTGAAACCGTACAAAATTCAGATGTCAATGTGTAACAACCTTTGTATAGATTTGAGGCAGAGATAATTTTGCTCTTACGTGCAAGACACACCTGACAAAATACTTTGGGACGATTCCACGGCCACGACCAATATATGTGACATCGTGCAAAAATGATGGAGTTCAAGGGTAAAATGCAAGTTGGAAAATTTGGTCGATAACCAAATAGTTTGAAGCACTGTTTTAAATACCAGACCATATTATCCGGTTGAACCGATTATACCGGATACTGGTGGTCAGACCGATACGGTAAGACCCTAAATACTATTTTTGTAGTTATACCGGTCAAAACCGGCCAAAACTGGTCAAACCGGCCATACCGACCAAAACCGGTTAAACTGGATTTAGCTATTTTTTAGTTTTTCATTTTTTTAACATTTTTTAATAAAATTTAAAATTCAAATCAATTATTTGTATTTTAACCAATTCAAATAAGAATTATAATCAGTCAAAATATTCTAAATTTGGACAAACCTCTATAATATATGCATAGACAATCAATCAAATAATTACATAATAACAAATAAGAAATTAAAAATATATATAACTTTTCCTTTTATACCAATATATTAGATTGATATTTTATAATATGAATTATGATTAAAAATATAATTAGTTTTATTAAAACTGACGGTTGAACCGTTTACTGATGGCTTGGCTAGTTTGATCACCGGTACAGTATTTAAAACACTCAAACGGTTTTTATGACACTGATTTGAATGGTAAAATTTAACTTCCTCTTCAATTTATTGTAAGTAAATTTTTTATTTATTGTAAATAAATTATTAAGAAGTCCAAAATACAATAAAGTCCTCGCACATACAAGAAAATATAAAACCCTAATTCTTAAAAACCCCCAGGGCCCCCGACTCCCTATTTTCCCCTGATCGCCCGTCTCTTGACCTGCCCAGGTTTTCTTCTCACTTTGTACTCTTCTCTTTCTGTCTCCACATTTGGAACTCAGTCGTAATTAGATTCCTAAATCAACCTGCATTCTCAATTTCCCCATACATTACACAATACTATTTACTTAGATTCTCCTCTCCACACCGTATCCATGGATTCCCAAGATTCCTCCGCTCCGCCACCTCTCGTAAATCACCACCACCCCCACCACCAGCAACAGCAGCACCACCACCACCCTCAACAACACCACACCGTCCTAATGGGCCCACACACCCAAACCCAACCACATCCGTCCAACATTCCATACCCACTACACAACAGCAACAATTCCGTCGGAACAACCACCTCGGCCGCCACCGCTAACACCGCCATGATCCACCAACAGAACCCCCGCTTCCCCTTCAACTCCATGGCTCCTGCCGCCGCCGCCGCCCAAAAACCGCTCGATCATCAGAATCAGTATTCTGATGGATCACCTTCCGGCAGCGGTGGCGGCTGGTTCAATCCTGAGCCGGCAAGAAAGAAAAGGGGCCGGCCCAGAAAATACTCGCCGGATAACAGCATCGGTCTAGGTCTGTCCCCTGCGCCTGTTGCCCAGATTTCGTCTGGTGGGGGCCATGTGGATTCCGGTGGGGGTGGTGGAACTCCGTCGGCTGAAACCGCCACCAAACGCAACCGTGGTAGGCCTCCCGGTTCTGGGAAAAAGCAGTTGGATGCTCTAGGTTTTGATCTTAACCTTTGTTGCTGTGCTTATTAATCAATATGTACATTTCTTATGATGGTGTGATACTAATATTCCTCTTTTGGTGGCCAGGAGTGCCAGGAATCGGTTTTACGCCCCATGTAATTACGGTAGATTCAGGAGAGGTAAATTGCTAGTGCTGGTTTTGTGATATTAAAATTTGTCAAGTTTTTTTATAATGTCTTACTTTGCTTCTTGGTTTTCTGTTGCGATCCCTATCCAAAGCACATTCTTTTTGCTTGATTTAGTTGTAGATATTATTTGTGGGAACAACGGGAGGGCGAACTTCAAGATTTGCGTCTTTTTTTTCCCTTTTCCTTATTTTTTTCCTGTTTTGGTTTTTGCTCTGAAGTTTTCAGAACTGTATTCTTTTCGGTATCCGAGATTTTGGAAACAATTCATATTTTGGTCAGTTATAGGCTGAAAAAGGTGAAAATATGAGGCAAAGTGATTGTTGTAGTAGTTCTTTTGGCAATTGGCTCTGAGAGCCCATGTCTCGTTATTACATGAATTTACGCACGGTTGTTTATGTTTTGTTTGTTTATTTTATCTTACCTAGTTGGTCTTTTATTTAGAAGTTAAAGTGTCATGTATTGGATGTATTAACCTTTTTCTATAATACTGCAAATCGTCCTATTTGCCACATAGTGTTTGTAGGCGTATTCCATCTAATTAGATATTTTTAGTACGCCTATTTTAATGAGGCCTTTGTTAGAGTGGTTGAGGAATATGGATCTAGGTAGCCAAAAGCCGTTTTAAGTATGGATATGGAATATTTTATCTGATATCTGTTTACTGGTTTACTCCGAAGCTGTTAAGGCTGCATGTGATCATGTGATTCTGTGATAAATTTGGTCAGGTGCAATCCGCATTCTGGGTGCCAAGTGTTCTATTTCGTCTTTTGCTTCATTAATGGCTTATCTCTCTAGTATTTAGGTTTTCATCATTTTCAGGAGTAGCTGCAACATGATTCAATCTCAGCATCTTTAATGATGCATCATCCATTCAATACAACATGATAATCCCTAAACCATTTTCATATGTTACGTTGGTGCTTTTAGCAGACCTTCTTTCTACATGGACATGGACATGGACACATGGGAGCATAATTACATAAGAAGGTTTTGAAACCAAGCATTCTTAAAAAGTCGAGCACTCAAAAATTCCAAGTATGATGGAAATTCAAATTAGTAGATAGCCACTACCTGACATAATTTGTTGTACTTTGGGACACCTCCAAGTTATTTATTATGTTCATAAAAAGAATAATAACAAAGTTTTTTTAGAAAAAAAGCATTGCAAAGCAGAATAAAAGAAATGATGGGACCAGCTGCGAACATAACGATTTACCAAAGCTTGTATAAAATTCCTATAATCTTATGACTCAAATCGTTGAACCCTTTTGATTTGGCAAAGTACTCTCACCTTATATAGAAAATTATACAATCTTGCAATTCAAAAACTTATATTGATCTGAAAATTAGAAGTTGAAACATTGCTTTGATATTAAGGCAATGGAAATATTTTGATGATACAAAGTTACACTTGTTAAAGAGTGGTATTGCATAACTACTTCGCATTGATGGCAGTTTCGGTTAAGAAAATTTCTGTTTGAAAAATTAGCCTTATCTGGAGATGTTTAAGATGGAGCATGCATTGTTCCTTTTACGCTGATCACCAGTCAATTTCCGGAGCAGGTTTCCTTCCAAAGTCAATCAGTATAAGATCGAAAAGTAGGAATGATCTTTGTTGGGGTTTCAGAGAATATTAACTTTCTTTGTTTTATATATTAGTATAAGGGTTTGTTACTTTAGGCTTATATAAGTTTAAAATTTTACTTCTTTATCTTTTCTTGTATTCATGTACTAGAGATGGGGACTTTAGGCTTAGAGATAGATTAGTACACTAAACTTTGATGAATTTGAGCTTTTCCTAGCTAACACCACCCGTGCTCACACTCGTTTGAATTTATATTCAGGCATTAATGTTTGGATCAAAGTACATTTGTTTTGATTTTATATTTTTTGTATGGTTTAAAAGTTACCAAACTGAACTATACTAGCTTTGCCCTGACTTTCGTCCATTTTTAGTGGTAATCGTCTTTAACGTTCTAGGGGATGTATAGTACCAGGTCTCAGCTCCCTGCCTTAAGGTGCCCATCATCTCTGGAAGAAGTAAAAGCAATAAATAAATAAAGAAGCCTGTCGAGTCCAGCTTCTAGATAATATTTAGAGTTCCGTAAAAACCAGGAAAAAAGCAACGTAGACCAGCTTATGTATTGAAGAAAGGCTGATAATGTTATCTAATGTTCTAATTGTTCTCATTTTTTTAGGACATAGCTTCAAAAATTATGGCTTTCTCGCAGCAAGGACCACGCACAGTTTGCATTTTATCTGCCAATGGTGCCATCTGTAATGTTACTCTACGCCAACCAGCAATGACCGGCGGCACAGTGACGTATGAGGTGTGTACTCCTGAATTACCTTCTGTTATGATGCTTAATGTTAGATTTATTTATGATACATCAATATCATTCTTGTATCAGGAATGCCTTTATATAGAGAAGAGGATCGTATCTGCTAGATATGCTAGATAATGCTTGCATTTATATTTCTACATTAGTTATCAATAAATATATGCTTATATATAGGTAAGTATAGGATGTACACCTTCATATTCTTTGTGAAGGCTCTTTGGTTGCAACTGGCCTGTCATATAACATCTCGAAATGATCTTATATTGAGTAAGCCAATAGTCTTAGTTCCGAAGTTGTCTGTATATTATATTTGATTTTGGTATGCCTTCGATTAGGATTTGGAAATTACAGCAGTCTACAATCAACAGCTCTTAAGTATTGTCTTGTGACTACCCCTCATCTGCTGAAAGAAGCCTTTCTCTGTTAAGAATTTTTGGAAGGGAAAAAACCGTGTATAGAGTGTGTCTCCTCTGGGTTGGTAAAGGAAATGCAGAATTGTGAACAAGAAGATGGTAAACCAGATTATGCAATAAGGTGGATTTGGAACAAGTTTTAGCTCGTCTAAATGAGAATATGCAGTCCTTGTTTATATGATTGTTGAAATTGTTTTATTGTTGAATTTGATATTGTTACTTGTTAGTTAAGGTTGGGTTGGTATTTAATTGTTATTGGGTGTGGGTAGGAACCTAGTTAAACCATACAAAACTCATTTTTCTTTTTTTTTTTGAAAACATACAAAACTCATTTGGAATCACATATCAATAAATGCCGTTTCTTGACCTAAGAATGTACTTCCCTTAGAAAATTCTCCTCATACGGTGATTTTTGAATCTTTTAGTATGCATCATGTCTTTCAAAATTTCTTCTTAATTGTTTCCATTCCAATTGTATGAAGTTCATCAAATGTTCTTTTTCCAAGTTTTGCCTCCAATACTGGCTCACCTCCTTTATCTCAACAGTTCAGCTGTAGCTGAAATATGGTCTCAAACTCACGGCAATTGGTGGTTGAACATTAGTAACAAGGGAAAGATCATCATAAAACTCTTCTGATTGGCATCAGAAAAACTCTCTTAAAATTTCTTTTGGACCTGTTTTTGGCTCAAGGGTTGATAGCATTCTCAAAGTCAACTGAGTTCTCTTTTGCTTTATCAACCTGTTGGATTAAATTCAAGTAATTGCGAGTCCTCTTGGGACTCCTCTGCTGGGGTAATTAAGCCTCTGAAAAAGGCTACACAAATCTTCGGTGTTTCCTCATTGGAACCTTGTAGTCAAAGCTATCAATCATAAACTTAATACCTCTGAAAAAAGTATTAATTGCCTAAGTCATCTTATATGTATCTTCTATCCTGTGTAATGGCTGTAAAAGTGCTTCTCATATCATCATTCAGTTTACTCTCTGCATCATCGTCTTTTTTTTTGTTTTTTTGCCAAATGGAACATGCTCATTAAATTTTTATATGGACTCCCATATATACCAATTCCCTTTACAAGAGCTTAGAACTGAGGCAGGAACATAAAATCGCTACATCTCTCAAGTCTCTGTCTCTGTAAATGCTCCAATCTGTATGGTATGGAGATTATATCAGGGTTTACATAGATTTTGTAAAACTCTAAGCCCTGGGAGTGAGGGAGTCCAAATTTTTATTATGAAACAGCCAAACAGGTTACTACCTATGGACTAATCACAGTGATTTCACATAGAATGACTTGACTTGACCCAATATTAAGAAGATTTAATCCTTATAGAGTTTTCTGCAACTTGCAGGATTTGTTGGAATTTTTCTAAAATGCACCAAACTGGTGAATGCTTAGATAGTCTCTATTTAGTGAATGATTGATTATGACTGTAAATTTATCTTCCAAGGAGTCTGCATCGTTCTATTTTTCTCCAATTATATTTTCACTTGTTGATCCTTGCACTCTCTGCATCACAAAGCTTCTCCAAAAAAACTCACTAAATTATTGATCTCTATATTTTGACCTTTTTTCAAAACATTTTCCTCTATATTCTCACTGAAATCTGTCTTTCCATGTTCCCACTCTTAAACCAAACTCTTGGCGCATAAGTTCTGTTGCATGCACCAGAAAGACCATACTAGGAGGGCTTAGAAAGGGAAGTTGTCCTGCATGAGAGTTTTGGACCAGTGATTTAAATTACACGCTTGGGGCGAGACCTCGAGGGAATGCAGGTGGCTGTAGCGTGGGTGGCTGTATCTTTTGCGCTGAGTGCAGGCATATGCGCTGGTGTTAGTGCCCTCAAGAGCCCCCAAATAACTAGGAGTAGTGGACCAGCCATACGTATAAATTGATTTTTTATTTCTGGAATGTCTAGATACCCAAAAATTATGATCACCAACTCTTTTAAAAGTACAAATATATAGACTGTCATTCTTCAAAAAATCGTGTTTATTTATCTTTGGTTTTTAAATTTGTGAAGCAATTTTCATATTATAATTTGTTATCTCGAGGGCTATTAATGTCTATCCTTCTTATTGATGCTATTCAATGCCTTAAGGTGTTTATTTTTCTTCCAAAATGCTTTCCTACTATTCGTAAATTACTGACTTATTTAAAGTTTTAATGTGGTAATTGGAAATTCATGAGGCACAATGCACATGCATCTGCCAATGGCTCACCTTTGAAAACACTGATCTTAACCAAGTTACGCTTCTGTTAAGCAAATTAGAAGGGTCTCCTGCATTGGTTTTCGAGTCCCTCCCTATAGATTCCTTTGTGTATTTTGTTCATTAACTAGATTGCAGATTAGATTTGGATGATAAGTACATGGTGGACACTTGCTGCTTCGAAAATCGATATCCTTGTAGTGATCTAGATAATGCGTATCTGATTTTTGTTACCAATTTAAGATGTATTTAATTACAAGAAGAATTGCTTTTAGTGTTACTGGAAAAATGATCTCCTTAGAAGGATTCTTTATCCTCGCTTGTGTACTTTTTTCCTTTTTCTACAACTCTTTGTACTTTCATTTCCTGCGCCCACAAAATCAATACCTAGTATTGTTGACCAAAAAGCCCTCATTAACTAGGGTCACTATGTACATTATTAGCTTCTGTTGCCCTTGATCGCACTAGTTTTGAGTTCTGACTGGCCCATTATCTTCATTTTTTTTAAACCTCCTAATTCTGAAATTCAGAATAGCGTTCTTCCTTTTAGTGACCTGTCGGGAAAGTTCTAGCAGCTTGTTTCACATCAATTGGGCCCTGTTACCTATCTTGTCTTGTCAAAGTCTAACAAGATTTTCATATTGAAGTGAGATGCTAGTATATAAAAGAGGTTTGAAGCATTGTTCCCTTTGTTCTTTATCTTTTGACCTTTATTTTGGATATAAGATGAGCTTTTTGTTTAAAGTAAGTCTTCTGTTCACTCCACTTGATATTTTATGTATTGCCAGATCCTCCCATTTCTCTCAGTAATAGATGGATTATGTGCTTAAAATATATTGTGTTGTCTGAAAACTTTTTCAATTGATTTGGGATTTAAGTGACTGGAAAGGAAAAGCATGGTAAACTAAACTAAATATCATTATTTTTCGTTTGAAAACAAAAATAAGTACCAACTTGAAATATGTATGTTATTGAGAAACAAGCAATTTTCTTTGTAACCACGGAGGAATTTTTGTTTTCTTAACATCCTCACTGAAATTCAAGGTCCATGCCTATCAGTATTATATTCTTTGAGCATGGTGAGACATTATTTTTATTTTCCTCAAGAGATTCCTTGTATTTGAATGTGATAATTCAGTTTCGACCGCCATACCAAAATGAGCTTTTCTACTGCATTTAAAAGTGTTAATTGTCACATATCCTCAGAAACTCTTCTTATCTAGTTTGTGTGCAGGAAGTTCATTGTAAATGTTTCTTTGGTTGCTTTACACGTATTTACCATATCCAAAATCAGTCCTCTGTGATCTACCTTTTGAAAATTTCAATAATGTGGAATGTTTTACTTTTTTCTTTCTTTTTCTTTTTAAATTTTACATGCACAATGAAGTACTTATTTGTTTGTTGCTCTAATGAATGTCGTTGAAAAACTTTTATCTTCGTAGATGTTCCTTATAGAAGGGATTAGTCCATGAACCCGGAAGATTGAAATTTATAATAAATTACGGAAATGGTTCCAAAAGCTTAATTAGCTGTTAATATGTTATGCGTGAAATCTTTTAGTCCCTAGTGCTTCTAACACATTCTTAAATTAGATATTGACATTTGCGGTTGAATTCTTTATTCTATGTCAATGCAAAAATCCTAAAATAGTTGTACTATCCTTGTTATAATTTAGGGTGTTTGGCCGGGCTAATTTAAAGATCTTATAAGCTATATCTTATAAGATGTTTTTAGAGCTTATAAAATGTTAGATTTTATTTTAAAAATAAGTTGTTGAAGTGTTTGGATAAAATAAGATGATAGAGCTTATAAGATGTTAGTAATGACAGTTTTGTAATTAAGATTGTCATGATCAAAGGAGGTTGTTAAAATAAGACGTTATTTTGAATATAAGTTGCAGTCCTCCACCTTTTTTAAAAACAGCTTATAAGCTCCTCACATCTTATTTTGGGAGCTTACAAGATACTCTTAAAAAATTTTTTTACCTAACTTTAAAGTGCGTATAAGCATAAGATATTTAAGAGCTTATAAAGCTCAGCCAAAAACCTCTTAGTTTATACGTTTCAATTTGTTCTTTTAGTATAATGCTTCCATCATCAATTTGCAGGGGCGGTTTGAGATCATATCTTTGTCTGGCTCCTTCTTGATGTCAGAAAGTAACGGTAGCCGCAGTCGAAGTGGTGGTTTGAGTGTATCATTAGCTGGGCCAGATGGTCGTGTATTGGGTGGTGGAGTTGCTGGAATTCTTAAAGCTGCTTCCCCCGTTCAGGTACCGTTTTACAATGCACCTGTCCTCTGCCCGTCAGTGCCCATCATCTAAATCATATTTTTTCTTTCCAGGTCGTGGTTGGAAGCTTCATTGCAGAAGGCAAAAAATCGAAAACTGGGCCGTCTTCTTCTACTCCTCCATCTTCAAATATGCTGAATTTGATGCACCAGCAACACAGGCCAGCCCTCCTTCCCCAGGTGGTTCAAGTGAGTCGGCGGAGGAGAATGATGGTACTAGTCCACCACCTCTTGATTGTGGCTCGGGAGGACCTTACTCTAATGCTGGACAGCCTGTACAGAATATGCCAATGTATTCAAATATGGGTTGGCCAAACTCCATGAAAATGCACCCCAATTAAACCTCACAGTTCCTCTAATACGTGTGGTGGGAATTTCAGCAACATGCTGAGCTGGAAATGCTAATATCAGATTTATAGGACATTTGCTTTCCCATCCTAGATTGAGGTCTTCTTTAGTAGATTTTTCTTTTCCTTTTTTTTTAATTTATTTTTTATTTTCGTAGCTTGCTTAGTCTCTCGTAGGCAATACTTTTCAATTGCAGATTCAGATATTATGCAAATTTATTGCATGTTAAGGAGCGAGTTCTGTGTTATTCGCATTCTTATGCATCTGATCTATATTTCCCTTTCTGATTTGGCCAAGTGTAATAGACTATTTGCAATTGTGAAATCAAACTTCGTCAGGTAAGATACCCCCGCTTTTGACATGCGGCTGCCTGGAACTTCCAATACTGATTCTGATTATGACTTCGTTCGTTAATGCAACCACTCCTTGAAATGGCCACTAGAGGACGTATTCTTAGTTTAAAGGCAAATGGTGAATATTCATGCTTTTGGGACATCATGTGTGGTTAACATGTTCGTCATTTCTTCTTTTCTTTTTGGTGTCCACAATTACTAGGCAAACCCTCTGGCTTTACACAATAGCATGCAAACCACTTTTTGATGCTAGCTAGGAAAGCTGCACTAAGAAAGTCTGTGTCAGGCTTGACCAAGTGGTGTAGAGGTGGAGATTCGAACTTGAGACATTTGCTGCAACAAAACCACCATACTCCATTAAGCCACCCAGTTAGATGCTTCTTCCTTTTTTTTTTTGATAACCTAGTTTCAAATTTGACGTTTTACTATGTTTGTGGGTAGCAACTCTGACCCTTATTGTTGCGACAAAGTTATATCACGGGATGTGTCTGGCTTGACTAGGGTTGTGGTAGGATTAACTGACTGCCACCAAGGATTTACTGTAGAAGGAAGCATAAATGCTTCCCCCGCTAAGATTCAAACCACATCAATGACCTTCAACACAATTTTTGTCCAACTCCTTTATCAGTCCAACTATGTACTAGGGGAAAAACAGGTAAGGATAAATGAGGGGAAAGCTTGTTTCTATAAGATTATTACCATTATTCATAACTAATTTTTGTTGAATTGAAAGCAAGGGATAATTACAAAAAGAAAAAAAATAAAAAAATAAAAAAACATGACGTTTGAGGTATTTATAAAAAATCCATAAAAGTTTTAAAATTGCATAAATCCCCTTGAGTTAATAATGAAGGGCCGGAGTTGCTACACCAAGGCATAATTGGGCATAAGCTTGGAAACTGGGTTACACCGGGGGATGTGCTTTACCTGGCTAGAGTTATGGTTGAATAACTGACTGCCACTAATGTTCTATCTTAGAAGGAAGCATGAATGCTTAAATGATTCCCCAAAATTTGAACCATACTGATGACCTTCTGTGCGATTTTTGTCCCATTCCTTTGCCAGTCCAACTATGCATCGAGCGGCAAAATAGGTAAGGGTAAATGGGGTGAATGCTTGTTATGCATTTCTTGTTTTCATAACAGGTTGATAGTTATTGTTATGAAATTATTCAAAACTAATTTTTGCTGACATGAAAAGAAAGAATAATAATTAAAAAAAAAATGAGGTTTGGGGTATCTACGAAAAATCCAGATAAGTTTCATAATTAGAGAAATCCGCTTGAGGTTTATTCCATCTTATATTTACTCCCTTCATAAGCAAAAAATATTTCAAATAACCCTTACATTAATTGAAAATATTGCAATTACATCCATACACATAAGCCGAAATTAAACTTCAAGAGATTTTATGTAATTTTGGAAATTTTCCGGATCTTTTTGTTGATTCCCCGCAGTTTTTTGTGGTAATTATTTCTGAAAATAATGGAACAGTGCCCGATTGCACTTAATAGGTTGGAGGAGAGTGGTAATCATGGGCTCACTTTTTCCTTTTGATACTTGTGGCATGAAAGTTTGTTTCAGTTGTTGTGAAAGAACATATTGCTCTTGGAAGAGAATCGCTTAGTAGCCTAGTAGTAAAGCATTGTAAAATGCTAGTATGTATTTGAGTTCAATTCCCACCTAGCTCACATAAATTTGTACTCAAACAAAAAAACCTATTGTCGTTGGTTAGATAAAATGTGTGGCTACTGCTTTTGATAGTTGAACTTGATTGCCCTTTTTGTTCACAAATTACTTTTTGATTAGCATGCTCTAGTATCCCTACAAATTATATTACGGGTAAGTAACAAAAACAAATTACTTTATAGTTTGTTTTTTTATACGTGATCAGACTTGGAACTTAAAGAGATTTCATAATATCTTAATCTTTAAATATGGGCTTCCTTTGCAGCTGATTGAGGAGATCTTTAGAGTATCCATTTTGGCTAATTGTGAGGATGTTATGCGTTGGTTGCTTACCCCTCATGGTGGATTTTCTGTTTTCTGCCTGAGATTTTATCAAATTGCGCAAAACAAAGAGCCTCTTATTTAGTGCCTGTTGGAACGATACTCTCATTCCTATCATTTTCGTTTTCCTTTGGCGCATTATCTTCCGATGGATGCAAGCTTCAGGCTCGAGGCATTCACCTTGCTTCCAGATGTTGTTGGTGTTCTCATTCTTTGAATTCCACTCCGAAGGTTGAACCCATCTCTTGTCTCTTTTTGATGAATGCTGTTGTATTTGTGTGTAATCATTTTCTCCCTTAGTTTGACACTTCACTTCCACACACCACTGATATGATATTATTCCTCAGCTTTTGGAGGAATTGCACACAAAGATCACACACGAGGCATTTGAGTTTTCTCGTTCCTTGCTTGATATATTGGTTTATGTGGACCGAAAAGAATAGTGTAAATCATCAACACATTCATTTCAAGGCATCTCCTATTATATGGAAGATTGATCAGTAGTTTGGCCTTTTATTTCAGGTAAGAAATTGAGCCCTCCGGACTGGATTGGTTGCATCCCTTTAGTAACTTCTTAACCCATCATATCTTTAATGGTGATTTGGTGTGCTCTTCAGTTTTATCAGATCAAGCTGAACACTGATGGTCCTTTTGATTAGTGTCCAACTTGATCAAGACACTTTGACTGCTACTGGAGTAGGTTTGATCCAAGACCACCGTGGAAAGCTTCTCTTGGCTCTCTATATTTCTTTATAGGGTACTTTTAGTTTCCATGTGGAGTTACTAGCATTAGAGACTGGATTACAATATTGACAGTTTTCTACACATGTTTGCTATCATCACTTTAGTCAATATTGACCACCCGTATCACGATCCTTCTTATTAGTTTGCATTACTTGATTTCCCATATTCACAGATAGAAAAATCGACGAGCTGATCATTTGGAAGAGTCTAGTGTTGTCTATCAAAGTATTCATATCACAAGGATACAACATCACACTTTCTGTTATCATTGACTAGGATGGATCAACTAGATTACCTTACCTTCAAATATTGGTAGGATATGATTTCACTTTATCATGTTGTTCTTCATTATTTTCGATCTTCTCCCGCCTTAATGGGACAATTGTATATGATACATTATACAATATTTTTGCTTAATTAATCTACATGTAAGGGATTCTGCCTGATCAATCCCAAGCCCTCCAAGGTGCTAGTTAGTTTAAAAAAAACTAACAAAAACCATTATTGAGATTTAACGTAATTACAAAAAAAATTAGTTATTTTTCAAAATTACAAATATCTTTTTTGAGATCTGTGTTTATTTACAATATCTCCATAATAGGTGTAATTTGTATAATCAACATAAAAGTATGATATTTTAATATTAAAGATGACACTTTCTGATACTTAATGCTCACCGCTGCCGTCCGCCAAAGACACTTTCTGATACTTAATGCTCACCGCTCCAGTCATTAGCCGCCTACGACGACGACTTTCTTCCACTTTCAGAGCACTCTAGTCATGATCCGCTTGCAGAAGCATTTTTGCTCGTCATCTGCGGTAACTATTAATTTTAGTTTTTCAATTCCTATTGATATTTCTCATTATTTTATAATTTACTTGATTTAATTTATGTGTTTGAAATTTCATTAGCTGCTAGGGTTTTTTTTAACCTAAAATGTCAAAGAGTTCACGAGGTCTTGCATTATTGGTTTTGAAATATCTGTTGATGATTTTGATTTTCTGATGCATTATGTTTTATCTTTTAACTCTATATTAATGAGGTATTGGTACTTGGATATGCTCCTTGTATTCTTGCTTATAGGAGGCTGATATTTATTTGAAGCTCCCAAGAAGAAGTTTGTTGGCAACTTTCACATGTAATTAGCTTATGGATGTTGGCTAGTTTATGTGCAGGTAATATAGATTGATCTATTCTAGTTTGGGTATTTTGTTGATAGTGTACTGCTTATGAGTTCATAGTCATGCTCTGTGGAAAATTATAGTCAATGATCTGTTTTGTAAGGTTTTGACTACCAATTTTGTGTCTCTATGAGTTTATGATGTGAAAATGAAGACAATAGTATATTTGATATTGCTTCGGTTTCAAAAGACAACCAAAACCTTATATTTTCAAATGGCATTAAAAAATTGCTTTTAACAAGAGAGGAATTGGATGATGGGATAACCAATGAAGTTGAGAGTGCAAATGAAAGACCAGATAATATTAACAATGTACATGAAAATGATTGAGTTGTACAAATTATTCATCTTAATTTATTTTCATGATATTTTTAGTTTTTCAACTAAAGTTTCATGGGCTGTGTTATAACTATAAGACCTTTTTTTTGTTGATATTTTTGCTTTAAGAGTCTACTATTAATAATTCGGATGTGTTTAAAATACTTAAAGAGATAATATCTTTTGTTTTCACTGAATGAACTTTTAGGAGTCCTAGCCGTTGAAATAGACTATTGATTCTACTGTAAAATTAATTGCTTTTATTCGACCTTTTAATTTGAGGCATAAATACACTAAAGAATGCTTTACTACCTCATGTTGTTGTTAACATTGTTGCGATGCATCAATCATATTATCTTTCATTAGTAGAATAATCTCTGATTGTATTTTCTCTTATTACTATTGCAATTTATGAATTAAAGGAATCTGTTTACTATTTGAGAATCATATGATCTTTCATTAAAGATGCAGCAATCGTCGGATATTTCACCGTTGTTAATTCTGTTTTGCTGTTTCTATTTACCATTTTTCAAATTTGAATAGTTGTGTGTCTCTTCTTCAAGTACTTTCTTCAAGAAGAATTTTTGCACTGATCAAGGACCCAAGGTGTGACTGTATTGCTCTCCTCTTAATCAATTTCCTTTTGAGGATTGCTAAAGACTTTGCTACCCTTGCAAGAGTTATTTCCATTTAGTTATAGACACATTACTACAAATAGTAGCTACTTAGTATTCCTCTACATATGCTTCACATCATGCAGGCTGAAAGTATAATTGTTGCTCTCAACTGGCAGGGGATCCATTCAGCTACATCTTTCCCTCAGGTAATTGATATACTCCAAATACAAAGACATGGCTGCATAAGTATTTAGCGGCGGTTGCGCCAACTGCCACTAATTAATTGGAAAAACTTAATTCCCGAAATTTTGGTAGTTCAAGTGGCCTTTCTGTGTTAGTTTACTAATTACTTAACTTATTCATGGAATAAAATACATGCCTGCTTGGATAAGAAACGGACGTTTCACACACATGTTGCATTGGTAGCAAAGATTGGACCTTTTGATCTGCTTTCTTAATTTATCTTCCTGATGGACAAGGTCATAGTATTTTTGGTTATCAATATTTATTTTTACCTTTTATACTGTTACTAACTTTTTCTTTGTTTCCATTTCGGAGTGTGATATTTTGGGCATAGTGATATCATATGTTTGACCTTTTATACCTGTTGTAGTACTCTGTTTTAAAGATGATAGTTAGCCTAGACACATAATCAATATATATTTCTATTATTGTATGTTGACTTGTAACATATTTTTTTGATTTGTACTTTGCTATGCACATCTAGAAGTTTACATCAGACAGTTGACTAGGAGTTTTACCATATCTCTTTGTGTATCTATTCTCTATGACTCATTTTGGTCTAATAATGAATATTTCTTGGTGATACATAGGATACTTGAAATTCGAAACAGATTATGGATGGTGTTAAGGTTGTTCTTGATGGTATGAATGGGGGAATGGATGGTCCAAAAGAATTTGGACTTAAAATTAAATGTGAGTTCCCAATGCTCAATATCCGAAATGGATGATTTTGATCTTTCGAAGCTACTTGGTAAGCGCAGGTTAAACATGGAGAGGCAAAGAACATTTGATGATAGGTCACTTACTGAGTTATCCATTGGTTTAGCAAGAGGTTCAGACAACTATTAGAGTACATATTCACCGGGACGGTCAGCATTGGACACCCTTGCCTTATCTGCTAGGAATTCTTTCGAGCCACATCCAATGGTTGCAGATGCTTGGGAAGACCTCTGACGATCATTGGTCTACTTTTGTGGCCAACCAGTTGGCACAATAGCTGCTTACGATCATGCTTCGGAGGAGGTTTTAAATTATGATCAGGTAAACCTCAAGTTTTTTTTTTTTGTATTTAGCCTAAACAATAGGGGTGTTCTGTAAATTAAGAAATAATCCTTATATATGATTGATTTTCCATCTGTATTTAGCCTAAACAATAGGGGTGTTAGATTTATTTATCATTTTGATTGATTTTTTGACCCGAAATTGACATGCTAGTACAACTGAGATTGTGAAAATATGATAGCTAACAACTTGAGTATGTAATTAAAGAAATGGTTATTGCAAATTTGCAATGTGTAGTACAACATCCTTATTCATTAGCTTGACTGCTAGGATTGATATCTATAACATGGTTTTGAAACCGATATATCGAGATTAGATATTGGGAACTTTTTGACTGCAATATATTGCAAATTTTAGATTATATTTGTATTCAAATCCAGTTTTTTTTCTTCTTCATGTTGTTGTAATGTGCTATGAATTTTGTTTTTATGTTGTATTATCTTTCTTATAAAGAAACATAAAGTTTTTAGGAGATTTTTATTAATTGTAATGTTATGTTTGACTTTTGAATGTTATTATGTATGACTTATAATTAATTTTCAAAGAATGAAAGTGCATATAGGGTGTTGGTCTAGTAGCTTTTGAAAAACATAATAGTGGTGATTTGTAATTGACACTTCTAATAAATTTATATATATTTTTTTTAAACAAAGCCAATTTTAGTGGCGGTTCTTAAAACTTATACTCTTAGTAAATATGTCAAAATATATATATATATATATTAGCGGCGGTTTTCAAACTGCCACTATTAATAAACATACTAATAAGCATATGCATTTGACAAGCAATTGTGGCGGTCACAAACCGTCAATATAAATTTTGGCGAATAAATTAGCGGCGGTTCGCAAGTGTCGCTAAATAAACCGCCGCTATATTATTATTTGAAGAAGATTGTAATTTAGCGTCACAATTTCCAGCAGTTGCAAAAAATCGCCGCGAAATTATTCGCGACACACGTATAGGCGGCAGTTATGTAAGTGCCAGGAAATGCCTTGGTGGCGGTCTATAACCGCCGCGAAACAATATAGAAACCGCCGCTAAATGCTCTTTTTTCTGTAGTGATATTGCGTATTCTAGTAATGTTTTATAGGAAACGGAGCTTAAATGAAACAATATCAGTTAGAAGGCCCAGACAAGATTGACGAGTGCCAAAGAGAAGATCGAAAAGACGAAGAAAACAGATGAAAACCAACCACACAGTCAGCCCGTTCAGGGTGACATAGCCGTGTGACATGTCCTTGTGAAGCAACATAACTTTGTGAAATGTTCGGAAGAAAATAGGGGCAAAACCAAGCCGCACGGTCGGCCCGTGTAGGACCACACAGTCATGTGGTGTGTCCGTGTGAAACAACACGGCCCGTGCGGGGTGTTTGTGGCGGATTTTTGTGTCCTTTTCTTATCAGAACTCTACAAATGATCTCTCCAAGCACCTATATAACGGAACCAAGGCTTGCACGAAAATTCTTTCATTCATACAACATACAACACACCAAAATAAACAGGATTACATAAATCATAGGTGTTCTGAGAGAGGAGGGCTAGGTTACGAAGAACACCACAAGACCTTTTACATCTACGAAAGCACAAGGGTTTCGAAGGCTTGGAAGGAGGATCCATCCGCATACAAGAAGGGTTTTCTTTCTTAGTTTAGATCTCTTGTCCGTTTAAACAATGTCACAATATTGATTTCAAGTTTGTCTATGAATTTGTTATCAATGTTTGGCTAATCTTTCGGTTCCCAGGGCATAATCAAAATTTTGGATTCATGTTAAATCTTGATTGATTGTTTTCTTAATTGATTCATGTGTTCTATGTTATGAATTCAAGTGCTTATTCTTAATTGCTTGTTTTCTGATCAATAATTAGCATGTCATATTTGTTAGTGTGAAATTCAGGAAAGGAGTTCTAACAAAGATGGAAATCGAATTCAGACATAAACGGGTGTAACAAGTTGGGAGACCTACAACTATTTGTGGGGAGTCATTCAATTCATAGTTCTTTTGGGAGTTAATAATAGTTGTAACGTATCGGGAGATCTATAATTGTTATTAATCTACTGTTTATGCTCTGAACGGGAGGGGGAATAGATTAATTTAGGAATGAAACCCATTGAAATGCATGAATTTGTTTTGTTAAACATTAATTGGATTTAATATTGAAGAAGCATGTTGAGATTATGTGCCTAGGGTTTTACTTTCAGTAATGCATGGAAGAATGGCTCGGGAAAAACTTATGATTGCACCAACTACAAGAAAAGATCTCATGATAGTCAATATGGGCCCTCACCACCCATCAATGCATGGTGTTCTTCGACTGATTGTTACTCTCGATGGTGAAGATGTTATTGACTGTGAACCAATATTGGGTTATTTACATAGAGGGATGGAGAAAATTGCGGAAAATCGAACAATTATACAATATTTGCCTTATTTGTTGAAGAGACTTGTGGAGTTCGAATTTATTTCTTTTATTTTTATTTTTTCGATTATTTCTTAAAAACTCTTTATTTTTGTAAATATTTTTTTATTTCTTTGGTTTTAACATTATTTTTGTTAAGTGCAGATAGTGCATGATCCTGAGTTCTAGATCTACCGTGCCATTACCTATTGATTTAGAAATCGAGAAGACAACAAAACAACTAAGGAAAAGATGTAAAGCAATGGCGAATGAGACTAATCAGAATGACGGGAATAACATAAATAATGAGGAACGCTCACCTGGGGCGGATGTACATGATCGGGTTGTGGAAAGGCTCGCGAGAAGGGCAGTTAGGGACTACTTCCAGCCGGAAGTTAGTCGGACTTATGAGGTTGTGGACTGTCTGCCGATCATTGCAAACAAATTTGAACTAAATCTACATTGATCCAGATGGTCTCACAAAATCAGTTTGGGGGAAGAGCCGTTGAGGATCCAAACGTGCATCGTGCGCAATTCTTAGAGATCTGCGATGCTGTTAAGATGAATGGTGTTTCAGAGGATACCATTCTATGCCACCTTTTCGCATTCTCTCTACGCAATAAGGCTAATGGATGGTTATGCTCTCTACACCATCCGCAGTAGATTGGGCTGAACTAAGTCAGCGGTTTTTAGCCAAATACTTTCCCCCTAGTAAAACGCTGCAATTGAATATGAAATCGCCCAGTTTAGGAACTTAGATTCAGATCCATTATATGAGACATGGAATAGATTTAGAGAATTACTAAGGAAGTGCCCTCAACATGGATATCCCGATTACCAACAGGTTCAATATTTTTATAATGGTTTAAGTGGTGTTCGACCGCTAAACACCTAAAATAAATCTAGCAATTCTCGCAAGAGAACGAGATCAATTGTAGGGCAGCAAGTTAACCACAAGTCGTCTCTCAAGGAAGACTTAGCCGGCAAATAAATATTATGCAACACAATTGACAGAAAATAAATCATAAACACTCTAACCAGATTTGTTGGATTTAAATAAACTAAAAGAAAATAATAAAAAAAAACGAATTAAAACTAAGCACGAGTAAACTTGGAGAAAAAGATATGGAAGAAAGTCTAGGATTATGGATTCATCTCATCAAACTTGCAAGCAGAATATCAATTAATTGATCATGCGGTTAACAAATATAACAAACATGTAAAGATTAGGTCTAGATCTAATAACTTTCATATTCACAGATTAGGGCTATCCCAACATAATTTGCTATTTTCATTAAACCTAGGGTTAGATAATACATCTCTGATTCATATCTAACCCCCTGAATAAATTTAGTCCAGGAATAATATCTTCGATCGATCTCAATTATTCCCCCAAAACAATCAAAAGTTGATCAGACAATCAATTATCAAATAAAGCAATTCATTCAGGAAAGTAGATCAATTAATCAATATTAATGCTTGTTTGTTGAATCAAATCATGCTAATCCTAGAACAAGGAAATTAGTTCATGCTTGGAGATGGGATCATAATCTCAATTGAAGGAAAGAAAACAATTATAAACATAGTCATGCAATAATAATAATCACCCAACAATTGAAATCAGACAAAAGAGATGAAGAAATCTTACTCTTTGATTAAGAAGCAAAATAACTTCAAGGGGAAGAACCCATGCAATCCCAGTGATGAAAAGCAAGAGGAAAATATCAAAAACTAAAGTCTAGAAATGCTATGAATGAAGATGTGTCGAAAATAGGGACTCCCCAAGTCCTATTTATAAGCCTAGAGTCCTAAACAAGGTGGAAGAGCCAAAAATTGGAACAAAATCGAAAATTTCATGTTCCGCAAGTCACGGCGCGCGACCGGGCGCCAAACTGCACACCCGCGCATGCACCCTGCTGTTGTGCAGCTGTTGGCCGCTGCGCGCGACTATACACCCTTTGCGCGCAACTGCGCGGCCTCTTGAATCACCTTAATATCAATTGTATAGAGAGAGTTACGGCTAAAATACCAAGACGTGTCATTTCCGAGATTTTGACATATTATTTTGCATTGTAAATGATTTTAACCCATCTAAACGTCTTCATTTGCATTTAGTAGCACGATAAACATTGTAGAACTTTGAATTATCTTTCTAATTGTGCATGAATCATGTCAATTGGGCTTCGGTTGCGAACGTTACGTCCAAAATATGATGACTGCCGCAGTTGCGCGAAATGACTTTTTAACGTTTTTCGCTCCAAAAATTGTTTTTTCCACCAAAACCTAAAAAAATCAATAAAATAACACAACATAACACTAAAACATACAAATGCAAATAAAACACACCAAAATATGTATAAATCATCACATAAAACACACACAAAAACATGCAAAACCACTTCCCCATAGCCTTTTGCTTGTCGTCAAGCAAATAATAATACCAATGCTCCCAACAAGAAATATTATGTCTAATTTGAGAATCAATTATTCCATAACACCATGTTCCCTCTACCTCGGATTATTCCTCATCGATCCCCAACCTTCGCAATATACTCACTTGGCTAAAGTTAAATATTAATCAAAGTGTTTGGCCTTCCTTACTAAATTTCAAATTTGTGTCAAAAGTTGCAACCCTTTTACTCACACAACCAATCACGCAATTACTAGCCATGGTTTTTTTTTGCTGCCAGAACTCCCGAGATATTATTCCACTAGGTATAAACTTTGGATGTTTTTCAAAGGCTTCTAGGGTGGTTTCCCATACTCATATTTGAGCCACCGTTTTACGTAAAAGTCAAACATGGGGCTCATGAATGCTCCTAGTTACTAAGCAGCTCAACCAGTGGAGTATAATCTCGATTGTTCCACTTTTTTTTTGTTTTTGTTTTTTTTTTCTATATAGCTCTATAATGATTTTTTTTATAGCTATATAATGCATTTTTTTCCTGCAAGGCTAGCAATTTTGTGTGCACACAAATCAAAATAGGGTTTTTAACTTAATTCACATCAATGAAATCTCGTAATTCAAGCCCCACAACTCGGACTATTGTTTAATCGTCACCTAACAATATAGTGTGAGCTTTAAGATTACCTTTATCCTTCCCCATATCGAAGACAACAAAATTCATGAGAATTTTAAGACCGTCTACTAGGACCAAAATATCGTCAACAATGCCTTTAGGATACCTAAGGGATCCATCAGCAAGTTGCAAACATAAGCTGGTGGACTTTAATTTTCCTAAATTTAATTGTTTAAATATAAAGTAAGGCATAAGGTTAACTCCAGCTCTGAGATCAAGCATACCTTCGACTTTCTTACCATTCCCAAAAGCAATATTAATGATGAAACTATCTGGATCTTGTTGCTTTGGGAGTGGACTCGGGGATGGAGTAGAAGATTTGTAGGGATTATCAATTTTGTGTAAGGACGATCCCTTACTTACCTCTTTATCCGTTCTTGCTTCGTTTGCATCTTCTTCTTTTTTCGCTTTAGCAACACCTGCGGGGTTAGACGAGACAGTAGAATATGAAAACTAAATTTTATTATCATAATTCTCATCAATTTCAAGATTAGTGATGGCTTGAGCTCGCGTTGGTTGACTAGGTAACGTGTCCTTTTTGACGAGATGTCGAGCTATGTCACCAACTTGCGTAGCCAATTAGCCGACTTGAGTCTCAATTCTCTTAAAAAAGGCTTCCAATGATTCAAACCGTCTGTTATTCCATCTTGTGTTTGCTGACTAACTTGAATAAAAGAAATCAAGCTCTCTTCTAATGTAAGTCGTGATGGTTGCTCTGGATTGGTCGCCATTCCTGATGTTTATGTAAATAACACTAGGAAAATAGATCAAACGCACCTGAGGAATAAACCTAAACTAGAAACAAATAAAAGAAATCCTAATCTAGAAACACGGAAAATAAACACAATAATTATTAAGCCTAAAGCCTTCCTCGGCAACATCGCCAAAATTTTGTTCGTTGACACCGTCAAGCTAATGACGTTAAAAAAACGCTTCTTGGTGTGGGGGCATTGTTTTGCATATTTTTTGTGTATGTTTTATGTGATGATTTATACATATTTTGGTGTGTTTTATTTGCATTTGCATGTTTTAGTGTTATGTTGTGTTATTTTATTGATGTTTTAGGTTTTGGTGGAAAAAACAAGTTTTGGAGCAAAAAACGTTAAAAAGTCATTCCTTGGCAACGTCGCTAAAATTTTGTTCGACCGCTAAACACCTAAAATAAATCTAGCAATCCTCGCAAGAGAACGAGATCAATTGTAGGGCAGCAAGTTAACCACAAGTCGTCTCTCAAGGAAGACTTAGCCGGCAAATAATTATTATGCAACACAATTGACAGAAAATAAATCCTAAACACTCTAACCAAATTTGTTGGATTTAAATAAACTAAAAGAAAATAATAAAAAAAAGAATTAAAACTAATCACGAGTAAACTTGGAGAAAAATATATGGAAGAAAGTCTAGGATTATGGATTCATCTCATCAAACTTGCAAACAGAATATCAATTAATTGATCATGCGATTAACAAATATAACAAACATGTAAAGACTAGGTCTAGATCTAATAACTTTCGTATTCACAGGTTAGGGCTATCCCAAAATAAGTTGCTATTTTCATTAAACCTAAGGTTAGATAATACATCTCTGATCCTTATCTAACCCCCTGAATAAATTTAGTCCAGGAATAATATCTTCGATCGATCTCAATTATTCCCCCAAAATAATCAAAAGTTGATCAGACAATCAATTATCAAATAAATCAATTCATTCAGGAAAGCAGATCAATTAATCAATATTATGCTTGTTTGTTTGAATCAAATCATCATAATCCCAGAACAAGGAAATTAGTTCATGCTTGGAGATGCGATCATAATCTCAATTGAAGGAAAGAAAACAATTATAAACATAATCACGCAACAATAATAATCACCCAACAATTGAAATCAGACAAAAAAGAGATGAAGAAATCTTATTCTTTAATTAAGAAGCAAAATAACTTCAAAGGGAAGAACCCAAGCAATCCCAATGATGAAAAGCAAGAGAAAAATATCAAAAACTAAAGTCTAGAAGTGCTATGAATGAAGGTGTGTCGAAAATAGGGGTTCCCCAAGTCCTATTTATTAGCCTAGAGTCCTAAACAAGGTGGAAGAGCCAAAAATCGGAAAAAAAATTGAAAATTTCGTGTTCAAAGAAGTCACGGCGCGCGCCCATGCACAAGATCTTTCTTTGTCGGCCACTTTGGCCGCACGTCTCTTGCGCGCGAGCGTGAGGCCTCTATACGTCCGAATTTTTCTTTATGTCTTCTCATAAATTGTAGCTCTATCTTATAGCTTTCCACAGCCACTTGAATCACCTCAATATCAATTTTCTAGACAGTATTATTGCCATAATACCAAGACGTGTCATTTTTGAGATTTTGACATATTATTTTTCCTTGTATATGATTTTAACCCATCTAAACGTCTTCATTTGCATTTAGTAGCAATAAACATTGTAGAACTTTGAAGTATCTTTCTAATGGTGCATGAATCATGTCAATTCGGCTTCGGATGCGATCGTTAACGTTTTTTGCTCCAAAACTTATTTTTTCCACCAAAACCTAAAAAATCAATAAAATAACACAACATAATACTAAAACATGCAAATGCAAATAAAACACACCAAAATGTGTATAAATAATCACATAAAACACACACAAAAACATGCAAAACAAGTGGCAACACAAGAACTATTATAGATGCTGCATCTGGGGGTGCACTGCTAGGGAAATATCCAGATGAGGCACTAGAAGTGTTAGAGGAGATGGCAAATAATAGTTACCAGTGGTCGTCTGAGAGATCCAATGTCCAACGTGTGGCAGAGGTTCAGAATGAGAAAGTGGCCATGCTCACAGAACAATTATCCGTGCTAAACATGAAACTGGATGCGATGCAACAAGTGACTCCAAGAGATCCTGCGGTTGTTGAAAAAGAGGCAAATTTTGTGGGACAACAAAAGAACTTCAACAACAATTATAGAAATAATCAGACACCCAATTACTATCATCCGGGGCTGCGAAACCATGAGAACTTTTCATATGCTAATAACAAAAATATTTTGCAGCCACCTCCGGGATTTAATGTGGGTAATCAAGGCAGAGCGGAGTCAAGTGATAAGAAAAACATCTGTAGAAGAGATGATATCCTCGTTTATCGGAGAAACTAGAGAAAGATTGAACAAGGGATGAAGCAAAGATAGACATGATTGAAGAACAAGTCACTTAGTTGAATACGAACGTAAATGCAAGATTGAAATCTCTAGAAACACAAGTAGCCCAGATCGCTACTGCAGTGGGACGCCAACATCAAAAAGGCAAATTCTGAAGCGACACAGAACTAAATCCGAGAGAACAGTGCAATGCCATTTGTCTGATGGATGGTACAGATTATGAGGGCTCACATATTTCAACTGACCAAGTTCAACGATAGTTAAAAAAAAGAGAGATCTGAAGCCTGACTAAAGACGTAAAACTTAGTGCTTTATGGGAGACAACCCAATTTATTTCCTACTTTTATTTATTTTGATCGCCTTCAATTTAATTGAATTTTAATTCCATTTTTTTAGTATTAACTTAATTTTTAGTTGTGTTTGGTTTTGTGAGTTGTTGTGTAGGAGACGTCACGGCAAACTCCGGGTTCTGAAAAAAAAAGCACGAAAATTCATCACACGGCCGTGTGAACCTAGTCACACGGGCCGTGCGACTCAGCCAGCAGGGACTTGTCACGTGGCCGTATGGAGTTGGACAGACAGGAGAAGTGGACGCCCATGGCCGCACAGGCGGGCCGTGTGGCTCTCACAGACGGGATTCTTCCCCTTTTTAACTTCCGAAACTCAATTTTAATCCCACTTCCTCCTACCCAAACCCTACAACTCGAAACTTTTCTCCCAAGACACTCAAACACTTCTCTAAATCATCTCCCAATTCACTTCAAACTCACCCCAAAAACACAAATTCTTCACCTTCTTAAGAAACCCATCACCAAACTCTTTTAATTTCTCAAACTTTTACAAGTTCTTCACCAAGTTGGGGATTTTTTTCTTTTTAATTTCCAAATTTCAGATTTTAATACTTCATAAACTTGGTTTTCATGGCTTCTAGGGGAGAAAGAGGAACAAGAAGGAATACTAGAAGAAGAAGGGAGACAACACTGGAGCCCAAACCCGAGCCACAACCGGAGTATGCGGCCGATGAACTGGAGACGTCTAATGTCATCTTGCCAGATGAAACACACCGAGCTAGATGAGTGGTGCTCTATTACCGGCAATGGATAAATACAAGGTACCCCGATGAACCTACTCTATGATGGAAGATTTTCGGGCTATGTGCAGTCGTATAGATTGGCATGAACTGTTGAACGGGAATTGGGCTACTTATTCAATTTATAAGATTGAGTTCTTAAGTAGTTTGAATTAGTAGACCAAAAATGAAATTTGATGGGGATTAGGTTCCAGTTAGCAAATGAGCCGATGGAGTTGTCAATTGATGATTTAAATGCGATATATAGAACTCCGGCTTATGAGGTAGAAGAACATGAAGATTTTGATAAGGATAGGTTTTGAAGGGAGATAAAGGGTAAATAAATTTATATGTCGGGTACTTCGAAGGCATCTAGCATTCGGAAACCTGTATTTCCCTATGTCCAAAGAACTTTAGCGGAAATAGTGTTTGCGAGGGAGGATAGCGAAAAGGCTTTAAGAATATATGAGTTATTCATTATTTGGTGCATGACGTCAGGGACGGAGGTTGTGCCGAATGCTGGGGCTATGATAGCTCGAGAATTTGATAGAGTAAGAAAACAAGAAAGGGGAGGAATTTGTATTGGTGGGCTTATTACTCCTATAGCCGAGCACTTTAATGTTAGCTTTGAGGGGTATGCGGAGGCCAATGGGGAAAGAATAATTGATATGACTGTTTTGTTTGCTATGAAAATGATTCAATTTGATGGGCGCAATTACTGGTTGAATTATGCGGATAGAACTAGAGTTAGGCACCCAAACCCAAAAGCTACTTCTATAAGAAATAGGGATAATTGGTTAATGAGAGGTGAACATGAGACTACTGCTCAGGAAGAGCAAGATGAGCCTATGCAGCAAAGGGATGTGCTGGAATCCTCTAGACAAGGGAGTAACCAGCCATGGGGCATGAGCGATATGGGCAAGTTAGTAGATGATACTTATCAGTTGTCGGCTATAGTTGATGAGTACCACACTGAATACTTACAAAGGTGTAGGTCCCAAGGGGTGTGAGTGTAAGGTTTAGAAGGGGGGTTGAATAAACCTTACCAACTTTTCACTTTTTTAAAATTCAGAGTTGACACTATACAGTTGTGTCCTTGGTGGACAACCAATTTAGTTAATCAGTAGAGTTAGTCACTCAACATACTCGACTGAGCTGTTGATAGAATAACTCAGCTGTTAAGACCGAATTAGCTTAACTGTGGTTTGTTTTCGTTTTGTTGGAGACTTAACACCCTTAAGTTTGGCTTAGTAATGATTTAATACTTTGGGTTTTAGTACTTAGAGCTTATCAAGAGGGATAGCAAATATGTCGCAGAATTAAACAAATAAGATGCGAGAATTAAAGTCTTTGAAATGTAAATGACACGATAAGTTTTTATAGAGGTTCAAGATGGGGTAATTCTTCTACTCCTCTCTTCTCCAACTCCCGGAGGAATCCACTAAGTATTGATCGAAGATATACGAGTGGTAATGTCCCGGATACAAGTCTTGATCACACAAACCGACTTGATCCTTTGGGACTCGATCTGGAGATGCCTTGGTCACTCACCGGCTTTTCGTCCGACTCGGCTTCTTCACAGGCAAAATTGTCTTTGCTACTACTCTCACTTGCTCAAGCTCTTAGGATTTGATCACGAAGCCCTCCAAAACTCGAGACCGGTTCGACCTTGAACCTTCCTACAATCCTTCGTGGAATGTAGACCCCTTTTCTTCTAAAGTTTCCTTTTCAACCGATTGAAGCTATCTTTCCTTCACAGTGAGTGTTGGATTGATTTTCTTCATAGTGTAGGCTTGAGGATTAAACTTGAATGATTTTGAGAATATCTTGATTACGATTCGATATTAGCTTGAATGTTTTTGTTCGGTAATCAATAAAATCTTTTCATTCTTAAAAAATCCTCGAGTCATCCTCGGCCTTTTATAGTGATCTTTCAAAAATTTGCCCGTTGAAGAGATAGGCTTATTTTTGAAAGTCACTTGTGGTCGTTGGCTTGTCTTGTTGCGATCCTTGGAATTGCCACTTCCTCGTATGAATTATTCTTGACTTTTGAGCACCGACACGGTGTAGTGCTTCCCATTGGTTTATTTCCTTGCGGATCGAGCACTCACTCGAGAAAGGTAGCATGGAGATATTACTTGTTTAAGTAATTCTCTTGATTTACGTAAACGGATCTCTTTCGATTATCTCGACTTGACCGCATTTCCTTGCTTTCCCGGATGACTTAGAGTCGACTTCCAATCATTAAATGACTCTTCCGTCACTTCAACTAGAGACTTGACTATCTTGAGTTGACTTGACCATGCTTTACTCACCGTTGCATCTCACCAAGCACCTTGATCGAGTTCCCGTCTTCTCTTCTTTTGCCAAACTCAAATTGTCTCGCGAATGGAGTCTTACTACTAGTCTCCGCTTGTCTTCTTGCATGTTTGGGCATAGTGACTTAACTCGGCTGACCCATTTTTATTTATTACAATGCGCTTTACAACAAAAATGGGGTGCCAACTTCCTATTCTAAGTTTTACATGGCATTCATCAAAATCTAAACAATAAATTTCCCAACAATTTCCCCTTTTTGATGATGCCAAAACTTAAAACATTCAAAATGTAAATAGCAAAGATACATACGAGATAGTGCATTCACAGAGAATGTATGCGTAGAATCAATCCTTTTATTGATCATAACATTCTTGTTCTTTTACACAACTGTTTACAAGGTGTATCAAAGCAAACATTTATGTCTAGGCAAAAAAATAGAGAATTTACAGATTTATTACAGAAGACTTACATAGTATGTATTTATATAGTAAAATACATGAAGGGGTGGACAGCAACACTTCATCTCCTTCACGCTCCTTCTTTCATCTTCTTCAGTTCTGTCATCTTCTGGTCTTCTTTTCTTTTTCTCATCTTCAGCCGCCTTCTTCTTCTTTTCATATGCCTCTTCATCTCGTCTTAATCTCTCTTGTCTCTCCTCCCATAGCTGAGTTTGTCTTTTATTTTCTTCTTCGATTCTTTTCACATACTCGGCATTGTTTTTAGCCACTTGCAGATTGGCTACTTGGTCAAGACCAGCCCAAAGAGATCCCTCTTTTCTTGCCCGGATCTATGTACTCAATGTTTTTGGGCGAGGCCTAGATCCGAAACCTCTTCCTCCACCACTTGCTTCTTCCTCTACCTCTTCCTCTCGGGCGTGTATTGTCTTGGGTCTTCTTCTTTCACCGAGTGATCGGCGGAGTGACCAGAGCGACTCGCCGGTAGTTTCTTCGCTGTCGCTTCTTCACATAACGTGAGACCCTTTTCCCGAGACAAGTCCCAGGCTTGAGCCATAGACATGTTTGCGAAGTATCCTTCGGATGCGGCGTTTTAAATTCATCAACTGATCTTGGCTCGGTCCCGACATCCGAGATGGCATAAGTGTCTCTGTCTCTTGGAATGCCTCCATGTTGTTTCAAGATGTCCATAACTCGGGCATTCAACCTTCCTTCCACTTCCTCCATCCCCTCGCTTCAATCCTTTTTTCTCTTTTCGGCCATAGATGCAAAGCAGTGTTGGAGTGGCGGAGTCATTGGGAGTTTGTCTTGATAATATCACCAAGGTGACAAGACCTTGTTGGGGGTTTGTGCAATAATTAAGGTCACATCTCTCGATTCTTCCCCCTCAACAGAATTTCCTTTCTTTTCCTTGTAACTTCCTCACTGTCTTTCCCTTCACATACCGCTCCCTCCTTTTCAACTTCGATCTCTTTAGCGCTTTAAGGTATTCCTCTTCCCCCTTTTTGGCATCATCAAAGGAGAGAAAACCCTGAAACATACTAGCAAGCGGAAGTCGAGTCTGGCGATAGCCGAGGTTCGCTTCGAGTCTTGTGGTGTATCTTTGCACGAAACTTCGAACGAGTAGCGTTGGATTCAACTTTAAGCAACTTCATCTCGGCCATAAGAAGGTGAATTTTCTATCCATGTTTTCTTCCATACGCAGGAGCTCATTCTTATTTTGCTCACGCATCGGCTTTATCTCAAAGAATGTGAGATTCATGCATGTGCTCAATGTGTTCTCTCAATTTTGTCTTTGCATCAACGTTCTCGGCTCTCCGGACCAGCGACTTGTTGAACAATGTTCAAAATATCTAGCTTGTTCCACGCGCATTGTTTCTTCTTTGTTGCCACCACTCCCAGATTCGACTATTATGCCTCTCAAGTCGGTAGTAAGGTTGGCATCTCTGTTATCCATCTCATGTCCATCGAGGCCTGGTGCCTCTCCATCCGTTCAATTTACGCAAATAATGCTTTGAACACCTCCCGAACTTCACTGTTCCCTCTGTTGCGGTGATGGCCAAGCAGGCGTCAAAATCATAGTCACCGGAATGATGGTATCGATGGAATGACGGATCCGCAGTGCGTGGAAGCGCGAGATCATTTTCGACTCTTCGGGAGGTCGGGTACCTCCAGGAGAGAAAGAAATGTTTCTACAAAGGAATCATCACGGGCAAATCGGATTTGTTCAATGATGAGTGGTGCGCGTGAAGTTCCTGTGGAGCCGAACTGTTGCGGCTTGGGGAGCCCGCGGTGGACTCATTGCGGTGGGTTTGTCGTGAAGTTGACCCGACTTGCTGAGCCTCGGTGTCTCAATAGCCTCGTCGATCTCGGTTTTCTTCAATTGAGTTGGTGGTCCTCGGCCTTATCGGAAGCATCATCGGACGATGATGAGACTTCCATGGATGGCTCATCATCAAAGTTGAAAGTTTGACGAGTAGTCTTGAGGTTAGACTTGCTCGTGGTTGGAACATCCTCAACAGTCTTTTGGATCGATCACGGGGGATGACTCGGCTTCATCGTCTTTTTTCCGATCCCGAAAGGTTACATCGGATTATCCTAGGAGTCGTGAAGTGCGCTAATCTCATTTTCGGATGGATCAATGATAGCGGGGAGAGATGTTCTCTACTTGACTTCTTTACCCCGGGAAGTCTCAACCTCCCGTTGGCCTTCATTACCTCTGCGGTCTCAAGCTGCAATGAGGCTGGACCTCCCTTTCGACGATGTCGGTATGTCTTAGGGTCTTCGTGGTGGCATCCATTGGAGTCTTAACCCCATGGATTGCACTTTCATCGCCAGTGTTAACTCCCGGGCTGTTCCTTCCTCGTGCCTCGATTGCATCAAAGACATCATTAGCCTTCGAGGCGATTGGCACCTCAGGTGAGACAGTCTCAATCGTATGAGCTTCGTTGATGGCAACTTCTTTGTGTATTTTGTGTTTGTACTTTCTCCACTTCGCCACCTAGATTCGTTGTGGAGTCATCTGCAAACATCCTCCGGCCTTGCTGCGGTGGAGGGAGTTTCCCCCTCGGGGCGCACCACCGGTGAGTGACTTGGAATGGGTTCACTCGTCTCCAAACTCCCTACTGCTTTCTCTGCGAGTGTTCAAATAGTTGGGGCGGGTGGTAAGACACCTTCATTAGGGGTTGGCTCGTGGGGTCCCCACTATCCCGGTTCATCGCCCGCCTCCTTAATTCCTTCTTCCGAGTGGTGAGGGAAGTGGTGGCGGCAAACAATCGTGGCAATATCTTTGCACCACTCCCATTGGGTCCAACTCCAATCGTGTTTTGGAGGACTCTCTGGTCCCTCCATCATTCTTTTCTCATGAAGAATTCGGGATTCGTGCATTGCTTGCTGCATTTGCAACTCTTCGTGGCGGCGTGATGGGTCCGGGATCATCATCACTATCGATAAGACGTCGAGAGATGATGTGTGTGTTCGTGGGGCGGTGATAGGGCGAGATCTTGGCCTTCTCACGTGCCTCGGCTTCCTCTCCTGTCTCTCCTTCTCCTTGTCCTTGAAGATCTGCAAGATATCCGTGCGATTTTCTTCATCCAATGCTTGGACCACAATGGTCACTCCAAGAAAGTTCATCGCTTCCTCTTCTTCTTCGATAAACTCGGGCCGTTGGAACTGTTCCCCTGGATCGACTCAATTTCCACTTCCTCCACTCTCGCAGGCGATTTTGGATGTCCGGATAAAGTGGGGATAAGATCATCACATCATCATCTCTTTCGACTTCTTCTTGATGTCCCTCATTCTCGGGGATAGAAGCTAGCAAGCTTTGGTGCTCCATTCGTCACCACGTGCATTGCGGGGAGGGGATACGATTCTCATTAACAGTGAAAGCGAGTTAGATTTCTCGGCTACTTTTTGTGTCTCATCAATTCGAACTACAGTACTGGTCTTGATTTGCCTCTCGATCGCCTTGAGACTTGGGCTTTTATCAATAATATCTAGAGACTCTACTTCTCCAAATAGCTCTCCAGATCTATTCAAAATGAGTGGGCGACTCGGCCCGGTTTTTCAAGTTCGGATTGCTTGATGATTCTTCTTCGTCTCTTAGTTCGTACCAAAGGGATTTAGTTCGGAGAGAGTGTCTTCGAGTCTGGCGCGGGGCGTCTTGGTGTTTTCTTCGAGGAGCGGCCGTCTTGCTTATCGGTTCTCCTCTTTTTGACGAATCGGAGAAGGTATTTGAGATTCCTTCTCGGCCGCTAGCTCTTCAGGGCGGGAGACACGGCCGCGAGGGCGGCGACTCGGGCTGCAGAAGCGGGAGAGCAGTTTGTTTTTCTTAGCTACGAGGGGCAACAATTCTCTTAGCAAGGCAGGGGCGACTTTCTTCTTTGGTGGAGAGGAAACATTTATATCTTCAAGGTCACCGATTCCCCCTCACTTGTATCGACTCTCTTGGCGTGGGCTCTCTTACGTGCGCCAGAGGTTTGATCTGAACATCCTCTTGTTTACATGGAACGCCTTTCCATGTCGAAGAGGGACTCCTTTCACCTCCATCGGCCGCCAATCACCAGGCCATATCCCGAGGATCCTCCTAATGCACCATTCTCCTTGAAGGATTTGTTCCTACATTAAGGCGCGAGTCTGCTGTGGAGACAAACTCAGCCAGATTTACTTTCTTTTCTTCAATGATCGCAGCCATTACGATCGGTTTTGCTTTAGATTGGTCAAAGCCGCCAAATTTGATGTCTATGCATTTGGCAACTTTGTCCAACATTTTGTGGTCCTCCTTCAAGCCCCTTTTTGGTCGTGTAGACTATCTTTTTCAAAGATAGTCGGTCTTGCTACTTCCTTGCAAGCGGCAGACCAAGTCTCGTCGCCTTCATTGATTTACGGTGCTCCTTCCGCCGGTAGTGAGCGTGTTCCGCCGATCCTTGGCGAGAGATGATGAACTCCTTCCCGTGAACAGGGATTTGATCCCCTCATCGTGAATCTCGGCGTTCACGTGAATCGTGCGACCTCTTCCACATAGGTCATCGAGAACTCCATCGTCGAAATGGTTTCAGCCCGGGCGTTTTGAGCTTTTCAGCAATTTTCTTTATAAGGCGTCATCGGACCCCTGTTTGACCATTCCCACGAAATCCACAAGAGACCCGAGTGTGGATTTGCTTCCTAGCTTGACGAAATCATAAGTTGATGCCATTTTTCAAGATTTCACGAAAAGAAACTTAGAAGTTGATTTGAATATTGATAGGGTTTTGAGAGAGTTTTGGCTTTGCTTCCGAGATAGAAATGAAACGTTTTGGTAATATGTGAGAGAAAATGACGAAAATGGTTTAAGTATGGTTTTACGAAAGGACGTGCGGGTGGTTTTGAAATGTGATCGAAATCAACGGCTTAGATTTTGCACGCCGATTAGCATTTAATGTCTCGAATTTAATGCGACAGCATTTATATCCAATCATAAGCTTGGTATGCAGCTTTTTGCCTGTACACATCATCATTATGCTAACGTCATTCTTAAAAACATTCCCGCTTAGTAAAAACGACTGCGTTTTTGTCACTTTGCTCATAAATGACTCAGCTTATCCCTTAGTGATTTAACTCTTCTCGTCACGCTTCTCTCGGTGACTCAAATCGGTCTAATTCAAGATAGTGTCTTTCCAACATGGCGATTCATTTAGCTGATTTTGAGAATTCAGTCCTTTTTCTCTTTTTGTGTTCCATTTCTTTTCTTTGAGTCTTCTGAGTGTCAGCTCAGCTCAATTAACCCTAACTCATGCTTGAGTTCTTCAAATCTTGACTCACATAATGGTTTTGTGAATATGTCAGCCAACTGTTTATCGGTTGAGATATATTCCAAGATGATGTCCTTCTTTTCAACATGATCTCTTATGAAGTGATATCTCGACATCGATATGCTTTGTTCTTGAGTGCAACATAGGATTCTCGAGTGATTGCAATTGCACTTGTGTTATCACACATGATTGGAATTTCCTTTTCTTCAACTTCATAGTCTCTCATTTCTTTGCCTCATCCATAGGATTTGGGCACAACAAATGCCCCGCAGATATGTATTCTGCCTTGTTGTAGAGGTGGCTATTGAATTTTGCTTTTTGCTAAACCAGAAATTAGCCTATTTCAAGCATTTGACATGTGCCTGAAGTGCTCTTCCTGTCAACTCGCATCCAAAGATAGTCGTCTGAATAGCCAATTAGCTTGAATCCACCTTCCTTTGGATACCAAAAGCCAACTTCTTGGCTTCCTTTCAAATATCTCAAAATCCTCTTAGCTGCAAATATATGGCTCTCTTTTGGAGCAGATTGAAATCTCGCACATACACCTACAAAGAAAGGTGATGTCCGGCCTGCTTTCTTGTGTGAGATAAAGCAATGATCAAATAAGTGCTCGTATCTTGTTTGATCTACAGAACTTGCCATCCGCATCCATGTCCATTTTGACTGATGTATTCATTGGTATTTTCACAGAAGACTTCTCCTCCATACTAAATTTCTTCATTAAATCTCTGGTGTATTTTGTTTGATTTATGAAGGTTCCATCCTACAGCTGTTTTACTTGGAGTCCAAGGAAGAATGTCAGCTCTCCCATCATGCTCATTTCAAATTTGCTTTGCATGAGGTTTGAAAATTTTTCACATAGCTCTTTGTTTGTGGATACAAAAATGATGTCATCCACATATATTTGAACAAGCAGTATGCTCTTCTTGTCTTGAATTCTGAAAAGTGTTCTATCTACTTTTCCTTTTGTGAATCCATTCTCAGTTAGGAATTGTGACAAAGTATCATACCATGCTATGGGTGCCTGTTTCAATCCATACAGAGCTTTCTTGAGTTTGTATACCTTATCTCCAAGAGTCTTCTGCTCAAATCCTGGAGGTTGTTCAACATACACTTCTTCTTCCAATAAACCATTTAGGAATGCACTTTTTACATCCATCTGATATACAATAAAATTCTTGTGAGTGCATAGGAAAGAAACATCCTTATAGCTTCCAATCTTGCTACAGAGCAAATGTTTCATCAAAATCTATTCCTTTTTCTTGGCAATATCCTTTGGCTACTAGTCTTGCTTTGTTTCTTACCACGAACCCTCCTCGTTCATCTTGTTTCAACACCCATTTAGTACCAATAACATTTTGATGGGTGGGTCTTTGAACTAATTCCCATACTTTATTTCTTTCAAACCGATTCAGCTTCTTCTTGCATAGCTTGAATCCAATGTGTGTCATCCAATGCTTGTAACACATCTTTAGGCTCTATTTGTGAGATAAAGCATGTGAACATAGCTTCTTGTTGAGTTCTCGATCTTGTTTTGACACCTTCTCTTATATTTCCAATGACAAGTTCTCGTGGATGGTCTTTCACCCATCTTACATCGAAGTTGAAGTAAGTTAGCCGATTGATCGTCTAGCATCTCGTGTTGCTTTGATCAGCTCTCTCGCAATCACTTAGCCGCAAATTTTCCAAAGATTTTATGAGACTCGGCTATCTCATCTTCATCTCGAGTTTATAATTCCAAATTGACTTGAAGATAGGGACTTTTCTCGTATGGTTGGATGATTCAACTTATCACCGATTCTTCAATGTCTTCTCCATTTACATTTGGCTCATCGAATACCACATAAATGGATTCCTCTCGCAACCATAGTCCTTTTGTTGAGTACTCAGTAGGCTTTGCTTTCACCGAGTATCCCAAGAAGATACCTTCATCGCTTTAGCATCGAAAGCCTTTAGATTGTCTTTGCCATTGTTATGGATGAAGCATTTACATCCAAATATTCTAAAATATGCAACATTTGGTTTTCTCCCCGTCCAAATCTCATAGGGAGTCTTTGTCACCGTCTGTTTATCATACATCCGTTTTGAGTGTAGCAAGCTGTGTTGATTGCTTCAACCCAAAATCTCTTTGGTAACCCCGCTTGACTAACATGGTCCCCGCCGCTTCTTTGAGTGTTCTATTCCTTCTTTCTCGCAACTCCATTCTCCGTGGGAGTCCTTTGCTGAATAATTCATGACCAATGCCATTTTCAATACAATATTGAGTTATTATACCATTGACAAACTCGAGTTCCTCTGTCTGATCTTATTTTGATAATGGTTTGGCTCTTCTCTTTTTGAATCCTCTTCATCACCGTTGTAGTTTTACAGAGTTTCTTTCTTCTTACACATGAATATTGTCAATGTATATCTTGAGTAGTCATCTACTACCACCAAGGTATATTTCTTCCCACTTATGCTTTGCTGGTTCAACTGACCAAATAGATCCATATGTAGCGGTGCAATATCCTTGTTGAAGATGGGCATGTCTTTTCTTTGAATAATGATTTGATCTGTTTTCCCTTCGGCATGCGTCACATATACTCTCCTTCTTGTATATCGAGTCCGGAAGACCTTCCACAAGATTACTTCCGCAAGCTTGTTAAGTGTTTTGAAATTCAATGTGACTCGGCTTTTTGTGCCACAAATTAACTTGATTCAAATTGTGCTTTTGCTAATAGACAAGTCTTTGGGTGTTGCGGTTGACCAATTTACTACATACATGTTCTTTTGTCCGCATCCTTGCAACACAACTTCATTTGATTCAATATCCTTGATTTGGCATATACCCATGTTAAATCCAACATTATAACCCTTGTCACGAGTTGGTGATGCTTAGCAAGTTGAAGTTGAGTCCTTCAACATATGCAACATCCGTGATTTCTAATCCGTTCTTCTTGATGGATCCAATGCCTCTTATTTCTCCTGGAGCTTCATTTCCTCCAAATATGACTTTTGCTCCCTTAACTTCCTTGAATTTTGACAGATTTTTCTTGTTTCTGTCATATGTCCGGAATAACCACTATCCATGTACCAGGTTCCTTGGCACTCGCTTGTTCCTTGAACCCGCAATCAAGGAAATTAAGTTTTAGGTACCCATACTTGTCCAGGGTCCTGAGGGGTTAGTATTGTAAGAGGATCCAACCAGCCTATAGCCAAATGATCTCGCTCTAAGGGGTTGCCATCTATCGCTGCCATAATCATAATTAATTTTGGCAAATTGCTTGGGGATTCTAGGTTCATACAAATTGTCTCTTTTGTCAGATGCCTGTATATGTTTTATCAATTGCCTTCTTTGGGTAATTGTGGTGTCTCTGAGTGTAGTGCCTATGTGCATATGTGTCTTTGATGAAAGCTCTTATACTTTTGGAATGACCTTTCTTGAGTTTTAGGCCTTTGCCATTTGGGCTTATATTCCATAAGTCTATCCGATAGTTCACATCGTTCCAATCAGCTTGGCTTGGATATTTTCTACCATTCCCATCAAATGTGTTTCTTTGATAGAACTTTTGGGGTTTTTGGTAGCTCTGTTTCTTCTTTACAGAGTAATTCCTGTTTGGAGTTTGCTGAGGAACTTGGCTGAATTTCTTCTCAGCTGTCCTCTCAATGCACCCAACTGGCTGTTTTCCTTTTCCTTTATAACCAAGGCCAGTTTGCTTGTAATTGTGCTTTGGAGTGAATGTGTGTGCACCATTTGGAGTTTTGGATTTTTGAGACACTTCATTGCTTGAAGATCCTTTTTCCAAAATTACTTTTGGAGTTTGACATAGCACAGAGGAATTAAATCCTAAGCCTGTCTTGTCTCCACATTCTCTTTGACTCATAATAAGATCATCCAATGATTTAGATGCCTTAGTGAATGAGGCAATCACATTTTTGAGGTCATTCTCCCTCTTTTCTATGGCAGCTATTTCTCGCTTATTAACTTGGCATTTTCACTTTTTAAACTTTTATTCTCATCGCCTATTTGACTTAGAGTACTCGGCTCCTTAGTCGCCAGAGTTTTGGCTCTTGAGTAGGCTGTTTTCCTCATTTAGTAGTGTGTGAGGATTTAATGTGTTCAAAATCTTTCATCATTTTGCCTAATGAATCATAAAGATCAGTGGGTGATGAAGTGTGTGTGTCACAGTCACTATCACTAGAATCTGAGTTTGATGAGTTAGAGTGTACCTCATCTTCTTGGTCGAGGTTGATCTTGTTCCTTGGCCAACAAGCGGTCGAGGCTTCTTCTTCGTAGTCACTTGAGTAGTCGGCTTCACCTCTCGAATCACCGTGTCTTTTGACTTGGTGTCTCAAATCTCTCTGCACCAACATCGCCTTTTTCTTTTCTTGTCTTCTTTCTCAAGACCTTTCTTTCTTCTTCATTCCTGTATTTGTTGACTACAGGATATGGACAATCAATGGCATAGTGACTCGATTGTCGGCCCTTTGATATTCACTTTTTGATGATCTTTCTCTTGGTTGGCCTATCTTCCCTTGACTTGGAGGAGCCGAGTGTATTCTCGAAGATTCGCCCTTGCCTCTCTTGTAGTTCTTATTGAAGAACTTGTTGAACCTTTTAACCATCGTGGCTATTTCTTCCGGATCAATGACTTCTTTGACCTCGGCTCTCTTTCCATCCTTAACAATTAGAGCAAATTGTTTTGGTACAAATTGTCTTCCTCGATCTTTTCTTCTCACCAAATTCGTAGGCTTTGAGATCCGAGAATAGTTCATGGTTGGAGGTCTTCGATAGGTCCATGGAATGTCTCGGTGCCATGACCTTCATTTCCCATTCACCGAGGAGACTTTTTAGGATCTTCATACACATTTCATTCGTGTATATTCCTTTCCAAGTGCGTATAGCTCGTTGGTGATTTACGTGAACCGAGCATCCAGCTTGATCCAGGTTTTCTCCTGCGATCATTTTGAAATTCTCAAATTTTTGTACATCCACCGATAATTTATTTTCCTTGATTTGCTCCGAGCCTTCACAAATCAATGTTAGCTTGTCCCGATTTCTTTAGCCGTTTTGCATGATTTGACTTTATTGAACATGGCTTTGTCCAAGGTTTTGTAAAGGATGTCCTTGGCTACATTGTCCAGGTTGTATCTTTTTCATCATTTGTCCATTCGATTCTTGGTTTTTCAACCATAGCTGGTCTAGGGCAACATCCTCTTTACCTTCAAATTGTAGCTCTTCTTACTACAATTGTTTCACTTTTAAGATTTGCGGTGGCCCATCCTCTATCACTATCCACATCTCATCATGTAATGCTAATAGATGAGCCTGCATACGAATTTTCCAATCATCAAATTCTTCAATTGTGAACATAGGGATGCGTGTCAAATTTGCATCCATGATAATAACTTTTAATGATAAAAGGAGTTTTGAAAACTTAAGTACTAAAATAGACTTTGAAAAGTTTGGAGATCTAGTTCAGTAACCAGTGCGGAAGGCTCAATGAACCAACCGCTCTGATACCACTTGTAGGTCCCAAGGGGTGTGAGTGTAAGGTTTAGAGGGGGGGGTTGAATAAACCTTACCAACTTTTCACTTTTTTAAAATTCAGAGTTGACACTATCTGGTGTGTCCTTGGTGGACAGCCAATTTAGTTAATCAAGAGTTAGTCACTCAACGCACTCATCGAGCCGTTGATAGAATAACTCACCATTAAGACCAATTAGCTTAATCGTGGTTTGTTTTCAGCGGAAGACTTAACACCCTTAAGTTTGGTTTAGTAATGATTTAATCTTGGGTTTTAGTACCTAGAGCTTATCAAGAGGATAGCAAATATGTCGTGAGAATTAAACAAATAAGATGCAGGGAATTAAAGTCTTTGAAATGTAAATGACACGATAAGTTTTTATAGAGGTTCGAAGATGGGGTAATTCTTCTACTCCTCTCTTCTCCAACTCCCGGAGGAATCCACTAAGTATTGATCAAGATATCTGAGTGGTAATGATCCGGATACAAGTCTTGATCACACAAATGACTTGATCCTTTGGGACTCGATCGAGATGCCTTGGTCACTCACCGTGGCTTCTCGTCCGACTCGGCTTTCTTCACAGGCGGTACCTTTGCTACTACAACTCACTTGCTCAAGCTCTTAGGATTTGATCACGAAGCCCTCCAAAACTCGAGACCAGTTCGACCTTGAACCTTCCTACAATCCTTTGTGGAATGTAGACCCCTTTTCTTCTAAAGTTTCCTCTTCAACTGATTGAAGCTATCTTTCCTTCACAGTGAGTGTTGGATTGATTTTCTTCGTAGTGTAGGCTTGAGGATTAAACTTGAATGATTTTGAGAATATCTTGATTACGGTTCGAGATATTAGCTTGAATGTTTTTGCTCGGGTAATCAATAAAATCTTTTCATTCTTAAAAATCCTCGTCGTCATCCTCGGCCTTTTATAGTGATCTTTCAAAAATTTGCCCGTTGAAGAGATAGGCTTATTTTTGAAAGTCACTTGTGGTCGTTGGCTTGTCTTGTTGCGATCCTTGGAATTGCCACTTCCTCGTATGAATTATTCTTGACTTTTCGAGCACGACACGGTGTAGTGCTTCCCATTGGTTTATTTCCCTTGCACGCTTCTCGGATCGAGCACTCCGAGAAAGGTAGCATGGAGATATTACTTGTTTAAGTAATTCTCTTGATTTCTATGCAATGGATCTCTTTCATTATCTCGACTTGATTTGCATTTCCTTGCTTTCCCCAGGTGACTTAGAGTCGACTTCCAATCATTAAATGACTCTTCTCACACTTCAACTAGAGACTTGACTATCTTGAGTTGACTTGATCGATGCTTTACTCAATTGCATCTCACCGCACCTTGATCGAGTTCCGTCTTCTCTTCTTTTGCCAAACTCACTGTCTCGCAATGAGTCTTCTGCTAGTCTCCGATTGTCTTCTTGCATGTTTGGGCATAGCTGACTTAACTCAGCTTGACCAGCCCTATTTATTACAATGCAGTTTACAACAAAACATGGGGTGCCAACTTCCTATTCTAAGTTTTACATGTCATTCATCAAAATCTAAACAATAAATTTCCCAACAAAAGGTTTGATACTATCACCCAACAACAACAATACATGTACGAGATGATGTCTTGTATGGATCAGGGGCACATATCACAGGGCCACTACCCCCCATCTCCACCACCATAGTGATTTAGTAAGTACTTTTTATGCATTCCTCCTTTTCTTTTGATAATTTCCTCATATGTTTGGGACGAAGCATATTTTAAGTTTGGGGGGGGGGGTTGTCAAGAATGTGTAAATTACTATCGTTGCATTTTGCATTGCATTTACGATTGCATGTAGAGCATAAAAATTTGAATTTTTTTAATATTTTTGATTATTTTGTTTTTATTTTTAGCACGTTTATTGCTTTAGCACGTTTAATTGCTTTTGTGTGTGATTTTGATCAAGATTTCGGAAGAGTACAAAGCTTCCGTATGATTTTTACTATGAGCATTTGATTTTATGAGATGACATATTTTTCTGAATAATGTGATGAATTATTGAGGAGATGTCTTTTACTTGTTTGACATTGATTAAGAAAATTGGGTATTTGAGCATGTTGCGAAAAATAAGCCTGTGAGATTTTGTGCCTATAACTACTTTTATCTTATGCAGTCTTATTTTTTCTTGAGTGTGTCATTCATGATTGCTAGAACTCTAGAACTTGCTCTGGCATCTTCATTGAAGCCATGTGTTTGTGCAATTTTGAAAATGATTTAATGCCATCTTTGTTTAGCCTACTTAGTCTAAAAAACCTACCTATGAACTCAAGATTCCCTAGTTAGCCACTTTGAGCCTTAACCTTTTATTGTTAGCCACATTTTGATCTTTAAAATCGAAAACTATATTTTATCCCAAAAACTTACTTGAGCATATAGAAGATGAATAGTTTGGGGGAGATGTGGTGAAGTTAGGAAAAAGAGAAAAAGTTGGCAAAAGAATGAGGTATGAGCAATGCTTAGGTAAATGAAAGAATAATGAAGCTCGAAAAAGAAAGAAAATCTCTAAAAAAGGAAAGAGAAAAATCGAGCCAAAGAAAGAAAGAAAAAGAAAGAAACATTCTGAAAATTTTGAGAAATTGAGAGCTTGAGGCTAAAGAAAGAGAAAAGAAAAAAGGCAAACATGCCTAAGAATGAAAAAAAGGAGAATAAGGGTGGAGTTGAGTTGAAAAAGAAAATATCTTGAAAAAATGATTTTTAGATGAAATTGGGTTGTTGAGTTGCAAGTCTATGTACTTAAATTCTATTTGCTCAAGTCAAGTCACTTAATCCAAATTTTTCCTACCCTTACCAAAGAGCCTACATTACAACCAAATGAAAGTCCTTTTTAATTCTTAAACTGTGCACTCTAAAATGGTAGAGATGTTAGACGATTTGCAAGCCTATGGTAGTTCTACATTCACTGAATTGATTTTGAGTGCAAATACTTTCCATACACTTTGAGAGTTGAGTGATACACTATTTACTTGTGAGTCGCGATGTCAAGTACGCGAGAGAGTATTGATTATGCTGAACTTGTGATTGATGACTTCTTAACAATGAATTGCACGGTTTACTTAGATATGGAGTCAAATGAAATTAAATGTTTCTAGTGGTCTTGGGTGTTCTTTGTACCCCATGAGATTATTATTTTTCTTAATTTGCTCGAGGACGAGCAATGGTTTAAGTTTGGGGGATTTTGATACGTGTAAAATATACGTGCATTTAAGAGCTTATTTTAATACATTATTGATGCATTTGCATATATATTAAGTGTATTTTAGTTGGTTTCCTTGGAAGGGCATGATACTGCGTATTCTTATAACTTTTTACAAGAAACAAAGCTTAAATGAAAAGATATCAGTTGGAAGGCCCGGACAAGATTGACGAGTGCAAAGAGAAGATCGAAAAGGCAAAGAAAACGGACGAAAACCAACCACACGGTCAGCCCGTGCAGGGTGACACGACCGTGTGACATGTCCGTGTGAAGCAACATAACCGTGTGAAGTGTTCGGGAGAAAACAGGGGCAAAACCAAGCCGCACGGTCGGCCGCATGTAGGACCACATGGTCGTGTTGTGTGGCCATATGAAACCACATGGCCCGTGCGAGGTGTCTGTGGCAGATCTTTGTGTCCTTTTCCTACCAGAACTCTACAAGTGATCTCTCCAAGCACCTATATAAAAGAACCAAGGCTTGCACGAAAATTCATTCATTTATACAATATACAACACACCAAAATACACAGGATTACACGAATCAAAGGTCTTCTGAGAGAGGAGGGCTAGGTTACGAATAACACCACAAGGCCATTCACATCTACAGAAGCACAAGAGTTTCAAGTCTTGGAATGAGGATCTATCCTGACAAAAAGAGGTTTTCTTTCTTAGTTTAGATCTCTTGTCTGTACTTAAACGATGTCACAATGTTGATTTGAAGTTTTTCTATGAATTTGTTATCAATGTTTGGATAATGTTTCGGATCCTACGGCATAATCAAAACTGTGGATTAATGTTAAATATTAATTGATTATTTTCTTAATTGATTCATGTGTTCTATTTTATGAATTCGAGTGCTTATTATTACTTGTTTGTTATCTGATCAATAATTAACATGCCATATTTGTTAGTGCGAAATTTGGGAGATGAGTTATAATTAACATGCCATATCTGATCGATAATTAACATGACATAATCAACTCTGTCTGTATGTTTGTAGGCTGAGGGAATGAGCTTTGTGACGAGAAACAAAGGTTAAAGGTTGAGTAGGAGAAGCTTGTGCATTTTTGAAATCTTGAATGACATGAGCTATGTTGATCATCTGGATTTTGTTTCCTTTAGTTGAATTATGTTGTCTTTTTGTTGGTTGATGGAATTGGACTATGAATTTATGGTTGTTTTATTAAAACGAAACTTCTACTTTTTGTCGGATTTTGGCTATTGGAGGTGACTTTAGTATTAATGGATTTCATATTTAATTGGTAGTGAACTTATGATGGTTGCTAGAATTGAAGTTCATAATGAATTGTTTATTTATATGGTTTTTTGGCAGCTTTGGACCTGTGTCTTTGTGTAAATAAACAATCAATTTAAAACCACTTCTAAAAACATTAAAACACCGGTTTTGATGCGGTGTCTATTCATTAAAAGACACCGGTTTAAAACCGGTGTTAAATACATAAACTTTTAACATCAGGGCCATAGAAAGCGGATACGTTTTCTCTAAGACACCGGTTTAAAACCGGTGTCTTTCAAGGAAAAGACACCGGTTTTAAACCGTTGTCAAAAAGTTCAGACTTTTAACACCAGTGGCTTTAACACCGGTTGGTTTACTAATAGACACTGATTTAAAACCAGTGTCTTTCAAGGAAAAGACACCGGTTTTAAACCGGTGTCAAAAAGTTCAGACTTTTAACACCAGTGGCTTTAACACCGGTTGGTTTACTAATAGACACCGGTTTAAAACCGGTGTCTATTAGCTTTTTTGTAGTAGTGTATCTAGCACTTTCCGTAGCTGATTCTGCTTCCAAAGGCACATGCGCCTCGAAGGGAAACTAGTCAGCAAAAAGATCCTCAGGAAAAATAGGAATTTCCACGCCCTCGACCTGTGGAGCTTTTCCTTTTCCTTCAAAATTTCTTCAGCTCATTGTGCCTCAACTGTCTCAGCTTCATCGGCATGTCGTGCAACTATGTTAGCCTGCTGAGCTGACTGATCTTCAGTTATCTTAACAACTTCCTCGGCATTAGTAGTATCTTCCTTTTGAGTTGTCTTATCCTCGGCTGACTCATCACCGTCATTGGAGGATGATGGCACCATTGGGGGTGGGCCATCAACCATAGTAAAATTAACAGAGCAACCATTTCACTGGTTTGCCTCCTTTTTGCCAGTGCCTCCTCAGCAACTTTGTCCTCGGATGATTTCTCAATTGGACTGGACTCAGCTTCGTCATCAGTTCCCAAGAACTTAACATCTACGTTCTCTTGGGAGTCCTGAAGAGCACTGATTTCCTCGTCTTCAATGATTTCTTCATGAGGGGTTGGCACTTCTTCAACAACCTTCTTACCTAGGTCAACCTCCTTTAGGCCTTCATTACCCTCAGCAGTCTCGACCGCTGATGGGCCTTCATCATTCCCTTTTGCAGTCTCAACTGCAGCAGGGTCTTAGACAGATATCCCTTTAGCAGGCGGAGATGCCTTAGGGTCTTTGGTGGCATCCATCGGAGTCTCAACTCCTTGGATTGCACTTTCATGGCCAATAGTATCAACTCCTATGGCCTCGATTCCATCCTTTGCCTTGGCTGCATCAGGAGCTTCATCGGCCTGCACGACAACTGAAGTATTAGCTGAGACAGTCAAAACTATCTGAGCTTCGTTAACCTCAGTCTGTTGTTCTGTCAAAGTCTCACAATCGCCTCCTAACTTCTTTTGAGTTTGGTCTCCTACAGCCTCCTCCGACCCATCTATGGTAGTTTGAGTTTCCCCCTCAACTGGTGCACCAGCTGAGTCTCAAGCAGTAGGGTCACTCGAAACCTGAGACACGACTGTTTTTCCAGTTGAGTGATCACCCATCTGGGCAGGTGTCTCAACACCTTCTTCAGGGAGTGGCTTGGCTAAGGTGCACTCCACATCAGCTTCCTTAGCTTCATCTCCATCTTTCCTGGAACTTTCATCCTCAGAGTGGCACAGGAGATGTGGTAGCATCAATGGTTTGCACCATCTCCATTATATCTGGGCTAGGAGTAATCATAATAGAGGAAGATTCTACAGAGCCCCTTGTCATCCACTGCTCGTGCATCTCTTTGGATTCCCTTATAGCTTGCTTGAACTCAGCTTTCTCTACTGCCTCAACAGGGTCAATTTCCTTAACGTCGATGTCACTGCTATGAGCTAGTTTTAAGGCATGTTCAGGAGCATCTGTGAAGGCACAAGAATGAGGCTTCTTTGATTCTTCATTCGCCTTTGCCTTCTAAATAGCCTTGAGCTTCTCATTCTCCTTCTTGTCGAATAGAATATTGATGCAACAGTCTTCATCCAGGGCAGTGCGTACACCACCATCTCCCAAAAATTCTAGGAGGTATTCTTCCTCCTCAATGAATTCAGGGCTTCCGAATTGATGCCTAGACATGCTCAACTTCCAGGCTCTCCAAGTTCTAAGCCTCTCCTGAATGTCTAGGTATGCAGGAGACAACATCACGAGGTCATCATCATCCTGCATAAGCTCAAAGGGTGCCTTTTCCTCCTCAGCTGTTTGAGCATATGTCTGAGGGGATCATATAGCCAACTCCTCGCCTTGGTAAGTTGTTTCAGTTTCTTTTTCTTCAGTTGTCTCAAAAACAGTTGTTTCTTCTTCAGTCTACTGACCTACATCAGCAGTTTTCTCAATTTCAGTGGTGGTTTCCTCACCACCTTCATCTTCCTTAGACTGCTGCTCTCACAGGCTCAGTGCCAGACTCGGCTGGCTTTTCCAAGACAGATCGTTTTACAAATCGCCTTCTTTTGGTCTTAACCAAAGGAACTTCGGGTGGGTTCCATGTCCTCAGGCTCATCAAATGTGAAAGCCTTTTTGCCTGTTTTCAGCTTTTTTGACGCAGTCGCCTTCCTCGGCAAGGCAATGCTCTCTTCATGACGACTAGAGAATACAAGAGGTTCCTTCTGAGTCTCGACTACTGGGGCAGATGCAAGTTCTTGGACGACTGCAAGGGCAGGTGCTTGGTCCATAACGCCTGCCGGGGCAGGGGCAGGCTTTGCTATTGCAACTCTCTTCTTCTTTTGAATAGGCTTCAGAGAAGGAGCTTTGGCAGTTGCAGCAGTGTCCTCGGGGACATGATTAGCTGATTCACCTTCGCTGGTGTCAGCCCTTCTTGCATGTGCTTGCTTCTGAGCACCTGAGAGGTTTGCTTTGAACATCCTCTTGTTAACGTGGAAAGGTTTCCCATGTTTGAGGGGAATCCCCTTCACCTCCATCAAATGGCCAATTACAAGGCCATACGCCAGCGAACTCAGAAATAGACCAGCATCATTAATGGTCTTGTTAATGACGTTCTGGCAGATTCGGCTGAAGATGAACTCAGCCCAGTTCACCTTCTTCTCTTCCATAATCGTAACCATGACAATCAGCTTCATTCGAGACAACTGATTGAAGTTGCCAAAAATTTCATGTCCACACATTTGGACACAATATCAATCAGTTTATGATAGTCGTCCTTGATCAATGACTTCTTGGCTGCATAAACAACCTTAGCAGCAGACTTTGGCTTGGCGATAAACTTCCACGCCGTAGCCATGTTCACGTCTTTTTCAGTAATCTCTTTCATCCCACTTGAAGGAAGGTGGCAATGAGTAGCCAGGTCAGAAGCAGTAATCTTGATTTCGGTGATGTGGATAATTGACCTTATTTCTCCATCGTGAACCTCATCATTCACGTAGAACATTGCGACCTCCTCATGATATGTATGCAAGAATTCCATGGTGAGAAATCCCTTGAGGCCGAATTTCTCCAACTTAGCAGCTATCCTCTGGGCAAGGGCTTTGTCAACCCCTTGCTTCACCAAACCCTCGAAATACACTGTAGAGTCGGAGTGGATCCTCTCAGCCATCTTTACAAAATCATAACTTGACGCCATTTCTGGAAAATGAACGGTGAAAAACCTGAACTTCAAACGCTGTTAGAACTAGGGTTTTGCTTTAGTTGCAGAGAAAAACTTTTTGTTGCTTGTGAGAGACGAGTGTATTGTGAGGAAAGAGAAATTTAATTTTTGGTATATAAAGGACGTGAGGGGATGGTTTTTAAAATTCTAAAAGGTTGATCACGATCAGCGGTTGAGATTAAAATCTTGAAACCGCATTAATTTCCCCGCATTAAATGCAATAGTATTTATATCGAATCATAGGCTAAATGTGTAAAGGCTTTATTCTGACACCATAATTACGCTGACCTAATGCCCAAAAATATTCCCGCTCGCAGAAAACGACTGTGTTTTGTCACTTAGCTCATAAATAACTCATCTATCTTCTAAAAGTGACATAACTCTACTTTTCTCTTCTCATTTATGATCACTCTGCTGTCAGCTAACTCGATACAACTGATTATCCGTCTTGGCTGTTTTATTTGGCTGGAAAATGAAACTTTGCTGATTTTCATTTCTCTCTTCTTTGACTCTGCTGATTGAGTCTTCTGAGTCTCCTAACTCAACTCAATCAAACCTATCTCATTCTTAAGCTCTTCAAATCTTGATTCACATAATGGTTTAGTGAATATGTCAGCTTACTGCTTATCAGTTGAGATGTATTCCAAAGTGATGTCTTTCTTTTCAACATGAACTCTTATAAAATGATATATGCCATCAATGTGCTTTGTTCTTGAATGCAATACTATTTTTTGTGCAATTGCAATAGCACTTGTGTTATCACACTTAGTTGGAATCTCTTTTTCTTCTATATCATAATCTCTCAGCTATTGCCTCATCCATAGAACTTGGGCACAATAGTCATGCAGAAAGCTATGTACTGCCACCGTGTGGATGTAGCTAATGAATTTTGTTTCTTGCTGAACCAAGAAACTAATCTATTTCCAAGCCTTTGACAAGTACCTGATGTACTCTTCCTGTCCACTCTACATCCAACATAGTCTGAGTCTGAGTAACCAACTAGCTTGAATCCTCCATCCTTTGGATACCATAAGCCAACCTATTGGCATCCCTTCAAATACCTTAGGATTCTCTTGGCTGCAGTCATATGACTCTCTTTTGGTGCAGATTGAAATTTAGCACATACGCCTACAACAAAGGTGATGTCTGGCCTACTTGCTGCTAAATAGAGCAATGATCCAATGAGAGCTCTATATCTGGTTTGATCTATAGCTTTGCCATCTGCATCTATATTCATCTTGATTGATGTATTCATGGGAATCTTTATTGATGACTTCTCTTCCATACCAAATTTCTTTATTATATCTCTGGTATATTTTGTTTGACTTATGAAGGTTCCATCCTTCAATTCCTTGACTTGAAGACCTAGGAATAAAGTCTGCTCTCCCATCATGCTCCTTTCAAACTTCCCTTGCATGAGGTTTTGAAACTTGTCACACAACTCTTTTTATTTTTGATCCAAATATAATGTCATCCACATAGATTTGAACCGCAATATACTCTTCCCATCTTGAATTATGAAGAGTGTTCTATCAACCTTGCCTTTGGTGAATCTATTGTCAATTAGAAACCGAGATAATGTGTCATACCAGACTCTTGGTGCTTGTTTCAATCTATACAAGGCTTTCTTGAGCTTGTAGACTTTGTCTCCAATAGTTTTATGCTCAAAACTTGGAGGTTTCTCCACATACACTTCTTCTTCCAAAATTCCATTAAAAAATGTATTCTTCACATCCATTTGATACACAGTGAAGTTCTTGTGAGCAGCATAAGCAAGAAATATCCTAATTGCTTCCAATCTAGCAACAGGAGCAAAGGTTTCATCAAAATCTATACCTTTCTCTTGGCAATACCTTTTGGCTACCAATCTTGCTTTATTTCTTACAATAGATCCTTCCTCATTCAACTTGTTTCTAAATACTCACTTAGTACCAATAACATTTTGGTGAGTATGCCTTTTAACCAATTCCGAAACTGATTCAGCTCTTCCTGTATAGCTTGAATCTAATGTGTGTCATCTAATGCTTGAGACACATCTTTGGGCTCTATCTCGGAAATGAAACAAGTAAACATAGCTTCATGTTGGGCTCTAGATCAGGTTCTTACTCCATCTCCATTCCCAATTATTAACTCAGGTGGATGGTCTCTCAGCCATCTCACATTAGGTTGGAGTAAGTCTGCTGGATTCAGCTGTCTCGCAGCTAAGTTGTCTTGAACAGATTCTTCATCATTATTCAGATGTAGACCTTCCAGCTGTCTATGAGATTCGACTATCTCATCTTCATCAGGGTTGAGTGCTCTTACATCTGCTTCAGCATAGGGACTCTTCTGCATAGTTGGCTGATTCTTCTGCTCAACTAACTCATTTATGTCTTCTCTATTCACATTTGGTTCATAAAAAAACACATGGAATGAATCTTCTGTGACCATAGTCCTTTTGTTCTGCACTCTATAAGTTTTGCTCTCAGCTGAGTATCCCAAAAAGATACCTCATTAGCTTTAGCATCAAAAGCTTTTAGGTTGTCCTTGCCATTGTTATGGATGCATCACTTACATCCGAAGATCTTAAAATATCCAACATTTGGCTTCCTTCCTCACCAAATTTCATAAGGAGTTTTGTACAATTGCCTATTAATCATACATTCTGAGTGTAACAAGCAGTGTTGATGGTTTCAACCCAAAATCTCTTAGACAATCCAGCTTCACCTAACATTGTCCTTGCAGCTTCCTTGAGAGTTTTGTTCCTTCTTTCAGCTACTCCATTCTGTTGTGGAGTTCTTGCAGCTGACAACTCATGAGCAATACCATTTTCAACACAATACTGAGTTATGATCCCATTGACAAACTCAGTTCCCTTGTCAGACCTTATCTTAATAATGGTTTGACTCTTCTCATTTTGAACTCTTCTCATCAGCTGAGGCAATCTTTGCAAGGTTTCGTTCTTTTTATAGCAAATAGTCCATGTATATCTTGAATAATCATCCACCACCACTAAGGTGTATTTCTTTCCACTGATACTTGTTGGTTCAACAGGACCAAATAAATCCATGTGCAATAGATGCATTATCCTGGTTGAAGAAGGACTTGGCTTGTCCTTGAAGGACGATTTGATCTGCTTTCCCATCTGGCATGCATCACAAATGTTTTCTTTCTTGTATATTGAGTCAGGCAATCCTTCCACAAGATGGCTCCTTACAAGCTTGTTGATTGCCTTTAAGTTCAGGTGACTCAGCTTCTTATGCCACAACCAACTTGATTCGGCATTACTCTTTTTGCTAACAAACCATGTGCTTGGTGTAGCATTGACCAATCCTTAATTTGGCATACTCTCATGTTGAATCCCATATTGTAGCCTTTGTCACAGAGTTGGTTGATGCTCAGCAGATTGAAGTTGAGGCCTTCAACGTACGCAACATCTGTGATTTCTAATCTATTTTTCTTATGGGTCCTGTGCCTTTGATTTCCCCTGGAGCCGCATTTCCTCCAAATATGACTTTTGCACCTTTGATTTCCTTGAATTTTGATAGATTTCTCTTATTTCCTGTCATGTGCCTGGAACAACCACTATCCATGTATCAGGTTCCTTTGCACTCAGTTGTTCCCTAAACGTGCAATCAAGGAAATTAGTTTTTAGGTACACATACTTGCCTCGGTCCTGAGGGGTTAGTGCTATAAGGTGTTCCAACCAACCTATAGCCAGATGATCTGACTCTAAGAGGTTGCCACCTATCAGTTCCATAATCATAATGCACATTAGCAAATTGCTTGGGGGTTTTAGGTTCCTACAACTGTCTCTTTTGTCTGTATGCCTGTGTGTTTGTTTGAGCATTTGCTTTCTTGGGGTAATAGTGGAATTTATGTGCTTGTTGGGGTTGAGGTTGAGGTCTTTGCCACTTTGTCTTGTATCCCATAGGTCTTGGCTAAAATCTCATTCGGTTATTCCAATCAGCTTGGCTTAGATAATTTCTACCATTCCTATCATATGATTTTCTTTGCTGAAATCTCTGGGGCTTTTGGTAGCTTTGTTTAGCTTTCACAGAGAATTTCCTGTTTGGAGTATGCTGATGGACCTTTCTGAATTTGGTTTCAGCTGTCTTGTCAACATACTCAATCAAGCTTCTTGCCTTTCCCTTATATCCAAGGCCGTATGGTTGTGATTGTGTTTTTGAGTGGGTGTAGGTGCAACATATGGTGTTTTGGATTTTTGGGTTCCCTTATTGATTTAGGATCCTTTTTCCATAATCACTCTTGGGAGTTGGGCATGCACAAAGGAGTGAAATCCAATGCATGTCTTGTCACCACTTTCTTTTTGAATCATTATAAGTTCATCCAATTATTTGGATGCCTTAGTGAATGAAGCAATTACATTTTTAAGATCCTTTTCCCTCTTTTTCGTAGCAGCTAAATCTGTTTGGGTCTTGGCAATTTCAGCCTTCAGCTTAGTATTCTCATCAGCTATGTGACTTAGAGTACTCAACTCTTTAGTCAACTGTGAGTTTTGGCATTGAAGCTTGCTATTTTCCTCATTTAGCAGTGTGTGTGAGGTTTTGATGTGTGCTCAAAATCTTTCATCGCTTTGTCAATTGAATCATAAGGATCTCGGGTGATGAAGTGTTTGTGTCACGATCACTAGAATCGAGAATGAGATGAGTTAGAGTGTACCTCATCTTCTTGATCTTTTGAATCTTGTTCTTTGTCCATGAGGCATATCAAGGCCTCTTCCTCTCGTGTCACTTTAGTAGTCCGCTTCACTACTATCCGAGTCTGTTGGTTCCTTGCAATTGGTCATTTGTTTCGGATCTCAACGGCCAACATGACTTTCTTCTATTCTTGTCTTGTTTCTCTGAAGACCTTTTTATCCTCTTCATTTCTGTATTTGTTGACTGGTGGATAAGGACAGTCAATAGCGAAATGTCCTGGTTCCCTGCAGTTCCAACACAGGTTCTCAGCTCTTTGCAAGTCACTATATCGATCCTATGATTATCAACTCTCTGATACTCAGTTCTTTGATGTTCAACTATCTTGGGTGGTCTGTCCTCCCTTGCTTTGGAGGGTGCTAAGTGTCTTCTTGAGGATTCACCCTTATTCCATTTATAGTTCTTATTGAAGAACTTGTTGAATCTTTTTACCACTAGGGCAATCTCCTCTTGGTCTATTGTTTCCTTTGAATCAGCTTTCTTTCCTTCACCAGCCATGAGTGCAGATGTCTTGGGTACAATTGTCTACTCTTGTTCTTTTCATTTCAGCTCGAACTCATATGCTTTGAGGTCAGAGAATAGCTTATGGTTTGATATCTTAATCTATGGAATGTCTCAGGGCCATGACCTTCATTTCCCACTCAGCTGGGAGAGACCTTAGGATTTTCATACACATCTCCTTTTGTGTGTACTCTTTTCCCAGAGCTGAAAGCTCATTGGAAATTTTTGTGAATCTGGCATCCAGTTGATTCAGACTTTCACGTGTAATCATTTTGGTGAGTATGCCTTTTAACCAATTCCGAAACTGATTCAGCTCTTCCTGTATAGCTTGAATCTAATGTGTGTCATCTAATGCTTGAGACACATCTTTGGGCTCTATCTCGGAAATGAAACAAGTAAACATAGCTTCATGTTGGGCTCTAGATCAGGTTCTTACTCCATCTCCATTCCCAATTATTAACTCAGGTGGATGGTCTCTCAGCCATCTCACATTAGGTTGGAGTAAGTCTGGCTGGATTCAAATTGTCTCGCGACTAAGTTGTCTTGAACAGATTCTTCATCATTATTCAGATGTAGACCTTCCAGCTGTCTATGAGATTCGACTATCTCATCTTCATCAGGGTTGAGTGCTCTTACATCCGCTCCGCCAAAGATAGGGGGACTCTTCGCATAGTTGGCTGATTCTTCTGCTCAACTAACTCATTTATGTCTTCTCTATTCACATTTGGTTCATAAAAAAACACATGGAATGAATCTTCTGTGACCATAGTCCTTTTGTTCTGCACTCTATAAGTTTTGCTCTCAGCTGAGTATCCCAAAAAGATACCTCATTAGCTTTAGCATCAAAAGCTTTTAGGTTGTCCTTGCCATTGTTATGGATGCATCACTTACATCCGAAGATCTTAAAATATCCAACATTTGGCTTCCTTCCTCACCAAATTTCATAAGGAGTTTTGTACAATTGCCTATTAATCATACATTCTGAGTGTAACAAGCAGTGTTGATGGCTTCAACCCAAAATCTCTTAGACAATCCAGCTTCACCTAACATTGTCCTTGCAGCTTCCTTGAGAGTTTTGTTCCTTCTTTCAGCTACTCCATTCTGTTGTGGAGTTCTTGCAACTGACAACTCATGAGCAATACCATTTTCAACACAATCCTGAGTTATGATCCCATTGACAAACTCAGTTCCCTTGTCAGACCTTATCTTAATAATGGTTTGACTCTTCTCATTTTGAACTCTTCTCATCACCGAGGCAATCTTTGCAAGGTTTCGTTCTTTTTATAGCAAATAGTCCATGTATATCTTGAATAATCATCCACCACCACTAAGGTGTATTTCTTTTCCACTGATACTTGTTGGTTCAACAGACCAAATAAATCCATGTGCAATAGATGCATTATCCTGGTTGAAGAAGGACTTGGCTAGTCCTTGAAGGACGATTTGATCTGCTTTCCCATCTGGCATGCATCACAAATGTTTTCTTTCTTGTATATTGAGTCGAGGCAATCCTTCCACAAGATGGCTCCTTACAAGCTTGTTGATTGCCTTTAAGTTCAGTGACTCGACTTCTTATGCCACAACCAACTTGATTCGGCCGTACTCTTTGCTAACGACCATGTGCTTGGTGTAGCATTGACCAATCCTTAATTTGGCATACTCCCATGTTGAATCCCATATTCTAGCCTTTGTCACGAGTTGGTTGATGCTCGGCAGATTGAAGTTGAGGCCTTCAACGTCACGCAACATCTGTGATTTCTAATCTATTTTTCTTATGGGTCCCTGCCTTTGATTTCCCCGAGCCGCATTTCCTCCAAATATGACTTTTGCACCTTTGATTTCCTTGAATTTTGATAGATTTCTCTTATTTCTGTCATGTGTGCCGGAACAACCACTATCCATGTATCGGGTTCCTTTGCACTCGTTGTTCCTAAACGTGCAATCAAGGAAATTAGTTTTTAGGTACACATACTTGCCTCGGTCCTGAGGGGTTAGTGCTATAAGGTGTTCCAACCAACCTATAGCCAGATGATCTGACTCTAAGAGGTTGCCACCTATCAGTTCCATAATCATAATGCACATTAGCAAATTGCTTGGGGGTTTTAGGTTCCTACAACTGTCTCTTTTGTCTGTATGCCTGTGTGTTTGTTTGAGCATTTGCTTTCTTGGGGTAATAGTGGAATTTATGTGCTTGTTGGGGTTGAGGTTGAGGTCTTTGCCACTTTGTCTTGTATCCCATAGGTCTTGGCTAAAATCTCATTCGGTTATTCCAATCAGCTTGGCTTAGATAATTTCTACCATTCCTATCATATGATTTTCTTTCTTTGAAATCTCTCGGGGCTTTTGGTAGCTTTGTTTAGCTTTCACAGAGAATTTCCTGTTTGGAGTATGCTGATGGACCTTTCTGAATTTGGTTTCAGCTGTCTTGTCAACATACTCAACTGGCTTCTTGCCTTTTCCCTTATATCCAAGGCCAATATGGTTGTGATTGTGTTTTTGAGTGGGTGTAGGTGCAACATATGGTGTTTTGGATTTTTGGGTTCCCTTATTGATTTAGGATCCTTTTTCCATAATCACTCTTGGGAGTTGGGCATGCACAAAGGAGTGAAATCCAATGCATGTCTTGTCACCACTTTCTTTTTGAATCATTATAAGTTCATCCAATTATTTGGATGCCTTAGTGAATGAAGCAATTACATTTTTAAGATCCTTTTCCCTCTTTTTCGTAGCAGCTAAATCTGTTTGGGTCTTGGCAATTTCAGCCTTCAGCTTAGTATTCTCATCAGCTATGTGACTTAGAGTACTCAACTCTTTAGTCAACTGTGAGTTTTGGCATTGAAGCTTGCTATTTTCCTCATTTAGCAGTGTGTGTGAGGTTTTGATGTGTGCTCAAAATCTTTCATCAGTTTGTCAATTGAATCATAAGGATCTGTGGGTGATGAAGTGTTTGTGTCACAGTCACTAGAATCAGAATGAGATGAGTTAGAGTGTACCTCATCTTCTTGATCTTTTGAATCTTGTTCTTTGTCCATGAGGCATATCAAGGCCTCTTCCTCTGTGTCACTTTAGTAGTCTGCTTCACTACTATCTGAGTCTGTTGGTTCCTTGCAATTGGCTGTTTCAGCAGTCTCAACAGCCAACATGACTTTCTTCTATTCTTGTCTTGTTTCTCTGAAGACCTTTCTATCCTCTTCATTTCTGTATTTGTTGACTGGTGGATAAGGACAGTCAATAGCGAAATGTCCTGGTTCCCTGCAGTTCCAACACAGGTTCTCAGCTCTTTGCAAGTCAGCTATATCAGTCCTATGATTATCAACTCTCTGATACTCAGTTCTTTGATGTTCAACTATCTTGGGTGGTCTGTCCTCCCTTGCTTTGGAGGGTGCTAAGTGTCTTCTTGAGGATTCACCCTTATTCCATTTATAGTTCTTATTGAAGAACTTGTTGAATCTTTTTACCATTAGGGCAATCTCCTCTTGGTCTATTGTTTCCTTTGAATCAGCTTTCTTTCCTTCACCAGCCATGAGTGCAGATGTCTTGGGTACAATTGTCTACTCTTGTTCTTTTCATTTCAAATAACTCATATGCTTTGAGGTCAGAGAATAGCTTATGGTTTGATATCTTAATCTATGGAATGTCTCAGGGCCATGACCTTCATTTCCCACTCAGCTGGGAGAGACCTTAGGATTTTCATACACATCTCTTTTTGTGTGTACTCTTTTCCCAGAGCTGAAAGCTCATTGGAAATTTTTGTGAATCTGACATCCAGTTGATTCAGACTTTCACGTGTAATCATTTTGGTGAGTATGCCTTTTAACCAATTCCGAAACTGATTCAGCTCTTCCTGTATAGCTTGAATCTATTGTGTGTCATCTAATGCTTGAGACACATCTTTGGGCTCTATCTCGGAAATGAAACAAGTAAACATAGCTTCATGTTGGGCTCTAGATCAGGTTCTTACTCCATCTCCATTCCCAATTATTAACTCAGGTAGATGGTCTCTCAGCCATCTCACATTAGGTTGGAGTAAGTCTGCTTGGATTCAAATTGTCTCGCTGACTAAGTTGTCTTGAACAGATTCTTCATCATTATTCAGATGTAGACCTTCCAGCTGTCTATGAGATTCGACTATCTCATCTTCATCAGGGTTGAGTGTTCTTACATCTGCTTCAGCATAGGGACTCTTCTGCATAGTTGGCTGATTCTTCTGCTCAACTAACTCATTTATGTCTTCTCTATTCACATTTGGTTCATAAAAAAACACATGGAATGAATCTTCTGTGACCATAGTCCTTTTGTTCAAGATTTATAAGTTTTGCTCTCAGCTGAGTATCCCAAAAAGATACCTCATTAGCTTTAGCATCAAAAGCTTTTAGGTTGTCCTTGCCATTGTTATGGATGCATCACTTACATCCGAAGATCTTAAAATATCCAACATTTGGCTTCCTTCCTCACCAAATTTCATAAGGAGTTTTGTACAATTGCCTATTAATCATACATTCTGAGTGTAACAAGCAGTGTTGATGGCTTCAACCCAAAATCTCTTAGACAATCCAGCTTCACCTAACATTGTCCTTGCAGCTTCCTTGAGAGTTTTGTTCCTTCTTTCAGCTACTCCATTCTGTTGTGGAGTTCTTGCAGCTGACAACTCATGAGCAATACCATTTTCAACACAATACTGAGTTATGATCCCATTGACAAACTCAGTTCCCTTGTCAGACCTTATCTTAATAATGGTTGGACTCTTCTCATTTTGAACTTTTCTCATCAGCTGAGGCAATCTTTGCAAGGTTTCGTTCTTTTTATAGCAAATAGTCCATGTATATCTTGAATAATCATCCACCACCACTAAGGTGTATTTCTTTCCACGATACTTGTTGGTTCAACAGACCAAATAAATCCATGTGCAATAGATGCATTATCCTGGTTGAAGAAGGACTTGCTTGTCTCTTGAAGGGCGATTTGATCCGCTTCCCATCCGCATGCATCACAAATGTTTTCTTTCTTGTATATTGAGTCAGGCAATCCTTCCACAAGATGGCTCCTTACAAGCTTGTTGATTGCCTTTAAGTTCAGGTGACTCGACTTCTTATGCCACAACCAACTTGATTCGGTACTCTTTGCTAACTTGACCATGTGCTTGGTGTAGCAGTTGACCAATCCTTAATTTGGCATACTCCCATGTTGAATCCCATATTCTAGCCTTTGTCACGAGTTGGTTGATGCTCGAGATTGAAGTTGAGGCCTTCAACGTCACGCAACATCCGTGATTTCTAATCTATTTTTCTTATGGGTCCTGTGCCTTTGATTTCCCCGAGCCGCATTTCTCCAAATATGACTTTTGCACCTTTGATTTCCTTGAATTTTGATAGATTTCTCTTATTTCCTGTCATGTGTCTGGAACAACCACTATCCATGTATCAGGTTCCTTTGCACTCAGTTGTTCCCTAAACGTGCAATCAAGGAAATTAGTTTTTAGGTACACATACTTGCCTCGGTCCTGAGGGGTTAGTGCTATAAGGTGTTCCAACCAACCTATAGCCAGATGATCTGACTCTAAGAGGTTGCCACCTATAGTTCCATAATCATAATGCACATTAGCAAATTGCTTGGGGGTTTTAGGTTCCTACAACTGTCTCTTTTGTCTGTATGCTGTGTGTTTGTTTGAGCATTTGCTTTCTTGGGGTAATAGTGGAATTTATGTGCTTGTTGGGGTTGAGGTTGAGGTCTTTGCCACTTTGTCTTGTATCCCATAGGTCTTGGCTAAAATCTCATTCGGTTATTCCAATCAGCTTGGCTTAGATAATTTCTACCATTCCTATCATATGATTTTCTTTGTCAAAATCTCTGGGGCTTTTGGTAGCTTTGTTTAGCTTTCACGAGAGAATTTCTGTTTGGGAGTATCTTTGATGGACCTTTAAATTTGGTTTTGGTGTCTTGTCAACATACTCAATCTTCTTGCCTTTTCCTTATATCCAAGGCCAATATGGTTGTGATTGTGTTTTTGAGTGGGTATAGGTGCGACATATGGTGTTTTGGATTTTTGGGTTCCCTTATTGATTTAGGATCCTTTTTCCATAATCATTCTTGGGAGTTGGGCATGCACAAAGGAGTGAAATCTAATGCATGTCTTGTCACCACTTTCTTTTTGAATCATTATAAGTTCATCCAATTATTTGGATGCCTTAGTGAATGAAGCAATTACATTTTTAAGATCCTTTTCCCTCTTTTTCATAGCAATAAGTCTGTTTGGGTCTTGGCAATTTCACCTTGACTTAGTATTCTCATCGGCTATGTGACTTAGAGTACTCAACTCTTTAGTCAATCGTGAGTTTTGGCATTGAAGCTTGCTATTTTCCTCATTTAGCAAAGTGTGTGAGGTTTTGATGTGTGCTCAAAATCTTTCATCGGTTTGTCAATTGAATCATAAGGATCTGTGGGTGATGAAGTGTTTGTGTCACGATCACTAGAATCGAGAATGAGATGAGTTAGAGTGTACCTCATCTTCTTGATCTTTTGAATCTTGTTCTTTGTCCATGAGGCATATCAAGGCCTCTTCCTCTCCTGTCACTTTAGTAGTCCGCTTCACTACTATCCGAGTCTGTTGGTTCCTTGCAATTGGTCTGTTTTCAAAGATCTCAACGACCAACATGACTTTCTTCTATTCTTGTCTTGTTTCTCAAAGACCTTTTTATCCTCTTCATTTCTCGTATTTGTTGATCGTGGATAAGGACATCAATAGCGAAATGTCCTGGTTCCCTGCCTTCCAACACGGTTCTCGCTCTTTGCAAGTCGGCTATATCGTCCTATGATTATCAACTCTCGATACTCGGTTTCTTTGATGTTCAACTATCTTGGGTGGTCTGTCCTCCCTTGCTTTGGAGGGTGCTAAGTGTCTTCTTGAGGATTCACCCTTATTCCATTTATAGTTCTTATTGAAGAACTTGTTGAATCATTTTACCATTAGGGCAATCTCCTCTTGGTCTATTGTTTCCTTTGAATCAGCTTTCTTTCCTTCACCAGCCATGAGTGCAGATGTCTTGGGTACAATTGTCTACTCTTGTTCTTTTCATTTCAGCTCGAACTCATATGCTTTGAGGTCAGAGAATAGCTTATGGTTTGATATCTTAATCTATGGAATGTCTCAGGGCCATGACCTTCATTTCCCACTCAGCTGGGAGAGACCTTAGGATTTTCATACACATCTCCTTTTGTGTGTACTCTTTTCCCAGAGCTGAAAGCTCATTGGAAATTTTTGTGAATCTGACATCCAGTTGATTCAGACTTTCACGTGTAATCATTTTGGTGAGTATGCCTTTTAACCAATTCCGAAACTGATTCAGCTCTTCTTCTGTATAGCTTGAATCTATTGTGTGTCATCTAATGCTTGAGACACATCTTTGGGCTCTATCTCGGAAATGAAACAAGTAAACATAGCTTCATGTTGGGCTCTAGATCAGGTTCTTACTCCATCTCCATTCCCAATTATTAACTCAGGTAGATGGTCTCTCAGCCATCTCACATTAGGTTGGAGTAAGTCTGCTGGATTCAGCTGTCTCGCAGCTAAGTTGTCTTGAACAGATTCTTCATCATTATTCAGATGTAGACCTTCCAGCTGTCTATGAGATTCGACTATCTCATCTTCATCAGGGTTGAGTGTTCTTACATCTGCTTCAGCATAGGGACTCTTCTGCATAGTTGGCTGATTCTTCTGCTCAACTAACTCATTTATGTCTTCTCTATTCACATTTGGTTCATAAAAAAACACATGGAATGAATCTTCTGTGACCATAGTCCTTTTGTTCAGTACTCTATAAGTTTTGCTCTCAGCTGAGTATCCCAAAAAGATACCTCATTAGCTTTAGCATCAAAAGCTTTTAGGTTGTCCTTGCCATTGTTATGGATGCATCACTTACATCCGAAGATCTTAAAATATCCAACATTTGGCTTCCTTCCTCACCAAATTTCATAAGGAGTTTTGTACAATTGCCTATTAATCATACATTCTCGAGTGTAACAAGCAGTGTTGATGGCTTCAACCCAAAATCTCTTAGACAATCCAGCTTCACCTAACATTGTCCTTGCAGCTTCCTTGAGAGTTTTGTTCCTTCTTTCAGCTACTCCATTCTGTTGTGGAGTTCTTGCAGCTGACAACTCATGAGCAATACCATTTTCAACACAATACTGAGTTATGATCCCATTGACAAACTCAGTTCCCTTGTCAGACCTTATCTTAATAATGGTTGGACTCTTCTCATTTTGAACTCTTCTCATCAGCTGAGGCAATCTTTGCAAGGTTTCGTTCTTTTTATAGCAAATAGTCCATGTATATCTTGAATAATCATCCACCACCACTAAGGTGTATTTCTTTCCACGATCTTGTTGGTTCAACAGACCAAATAAATCCATGTGCAATAGATGCATTATCCTGGTTGAAGAAGGACTTGGCTTGTCCTTGAAGGACGATTTGATCTCGCTTTCCCATCCGGCATGCATCACAAATGTTTTCTTTCTTGTATATTGAGTCGGCAATCCTTCCACAAGATGGCTCCTTACAAGCTTGTTGATTGCCTTTAAGTTCGGTGACTCGACTTCTTATGCCACAACCAACTTGATTCGGTGTACTCTTTGCTAACGACCATGTGCTTGGTGTAGCGTTGACCAATCCTTAATTTGGCATACTCCCATGTTGAATCCCATATTGTAGCCTTTGTCACGAGTTGGTTGATGCTCGATTGAAGTTGAGGCCTTCAACGTCACGCAACATCTGTGATTTCTAATCTATTTTTCTTATGGGTCCTGTGCCTTTGATTTCCCCCGAGCCGCATTTCCTCCAAATATGACTTTTGCACCTTTGATTTCCTTGAATTTTGATAGATTTCTCTTATTTCTGTCATGTGTCCGGAACAACCACTATCCATGTATCGGGTTCCTTTGCACTCGTTGTTCCTAAACGTGCAATCAAGGAAATTAGTTTTTAGGTACACATACTTGCCTCGGTCCCGAGGGGTTAGTGCTATAAGGTGTTCCAACCAACCTATAGCCAGATGATCTGACTCTAAGAGGTTGCCACCTATCAGTTCCATAATCATAATGCACATTAGCAAATTGCTTGGGGTTTTTAGGTTCCTACAATTTGTCTCTTTTGTCGTATGCTGTGTGTTTGTTTGAGCATTTGCTTTCTTGGGGTAATAGTGGAATTTATGTGCTTGTTGGGGTTGAGGTTGAGGTCTTTGCCACTTTGTCTTGTATCCCATAGGTCTTGGCTAAAATCTCATTCGGTTATTCCAATCAGCTTGGCTTAGATAATTTCTACCATTCCTATCATATGATTTTCTTTGCTGAAATCTCTGGGGCTTTTGGTAGCTTTGTTTAGCTTTCACAGAGAATTTCCTGTTTGGAGTATGCTGATGGACCTTTCTGAATTTGGTTTCAGCTGTCTTGTCAACATACTCAACTGGCTTCTTGCCTTTTCCCTTATATCCAAGGCCAGTATGGTTGTGATTGTGTTTTTGAGTGGGTGTAGGTGCAACATATGGTGTTTTGGATTTTTGGGTTCCCTTATTGATTTAGGATCCTTTTTCCATAATCACTCTTGGGAGTTGGGCATGCACAAAGGAGTGAAATCCAATGCATGTCTTGTCACCACTTTCTTTTTGAATCATTATAAGTTCATCCAATTATTTGGATGCCTTAGTGAATGAAGCAATTACATTTTTAAGATCCTTTTCCTCTTTTTCGTAGACTAAATCTGTTTGGGTCTTGGCAATTTCAGCCTTCAGCTTAGTATTCTCATCAGCTATGTGACTTAGAGTACTCAACTCTTTAGTCAACTGTGAGTTTTGGCATTGAAGCTTGCTATTTTCCTCATTTAGCAGTGTGTGTGAGGTTTTGATGTGTGCTCAAAATCTTTCATCAGTTTGTCAATTGAATCATAAGGATCTGTGGGTGATGAAGTGTTTGTGTCACAGTCACTAGAATCAGAATGAGATGAGTTAGAGTGTACCTCATCTTCTTGATCTTTTGAATCTTGTTCTTTGTCCATGAGGCATATCAAGGCCTCTTCCTCTGTGTCACTTTAGTAGTCTGCTTCACTACTATCTGAGTCTGTTGGTTCCTTGCAATTGGCTGTTTCAGCAGTCTCAACAGCCAACATGACTTTCTTCTATTCTTGTCTTGTTTCTCTGAAGACCTTTTTATCCTCTTCATTTCTGTATTTGTTGACTGGTGGATAAGGACAGTCAATAGCGAAATGTCCTGGTTCCCTGCAGTTCCAACACAGGTTCTCAGCTCTTTGCAAGTCAGCTATATCAGTCCTATGATTATCAACTCTCTGATACTCAGTTCTTTGATGTTCAACTATCTTGGGTGGTCTGTCCTCCCTTGCTTTGGAGGGTGCTAAGTGTCTTCTTGAGGATTCACCCTTATTCCATTTATAGTTCTTATTGAAGAACTTGTTGAATCTTTTTACCATTAGGGCAATCTCCTCTTGGTCTATTGTTTCCTTTGAATCAGCTTTCTTTCCTTCACCAGCCATGAGTGCAGATGTCTTGGGTACAATTGTCTACTCTTGTTCTTTTCATTTCAGCTCGAACTCATATGCTTTGAGGTCAGAGAATAGCTTATGGTTTGATATCTTAATCTATGGAATGTCTCAGGGCCATGACCTTCATTTCCCACTCAGCTGGGAGAGACCTTAGGATTTTCATACACATCTCCTTTTGTGTGTACTCTTTTCCCAGAGCTGAAAGCTCATTGGAAATTTTTGTGAATCTGACATCCAGTTGATTCAGACTTTCACGTGTAATCATTTTGGTGAGTATGCCTTTTAACCAATTCCGAAACTGATTCAGCTCTTCCTGTATAGCTTGAATCTATTGTGTGTCATCTAATGCTTGAGACACATCTTTGGGCTCTATCTCGGAAATGAAACAAGTAAACATAGCTTCATGTTGGGCTCTAGATCGGGTTCTTACTCCATCTCCATTCCCAATTATTAACTCGGTAGATGGTCTCTCGGCATCTCACATTAGGTTGGAGTAAGTCTGCTGGATTCAAATTGTCTCGCAGACTAAGTTGTCTTGAACAGATTCTTCATCATTATTCGGATGTAGACCTTCCAAATTGTCTATGAGATTCGACTATCTCATCTTCATCGGGGTTGAGTGTTCTTACATCCGTTGAAAGATAGGGACTCTTCTCGCATAGTTGGGTGATTCTTCCGCTCAACTAACTCATTTATGTCTTCTCTATTCACATTTGGTTCATAAAAAAACACATGGAATGAATCTTCTGTGACCATAGTCCTTTTGTTCAGTACTCTATAAGTTTTGCTCTCAGCTGAGTATCCCAAAAAGATACCTCATTAGCTTTAGCATCAAAAGCTTTTAGGTTGTCCTTGCCATTGTTATGGATGCATCACTTACATCCGAAGATCTTAAAATATCCAACATTTGGCTTCCTTCCTCACCAAATTTCATAAGGAGTTTTGTACAATTGCCTATTAATCATACATTAAGTGTAACAAGCGGTGTTGATGGCTTCAACCCAAAATCTCTTAGACAATCCACTTCACCTAACATTGTCCTTGCACTTCCTTGAGAGTTTTGTTCCTTCTTTCAGCTACTCCATTCTGTTGTGGAGTTCTTGCAGCTGACAACTCATGAGCAATACCATTTTCAACACAATACTGAGTTATGATCCCATTGACAAACTCAGTTCCCTTGTCAGACCTTATCTTAATAATGGTTGGACTCTTCTCATTTTGAACTCTTCTCATCAGCTGAGGCAATCTTTGCAAGGTTTCGTTCTTTTTATAGCAAATAGTCCATGTATATCTTGAATAATCATCCACCACCACTAAGGTGTATTTCTTTCCACTGATACTTGTTGGTTCAACAGGACCAAATAAATCCATGTGCAATAGATGCATTATCCTGGTTGAAGAAGGACTTGGCTTGTCCTTGAAGGACGATTTGATCTGCTTTCCCATCTGGCATGCATCACAAATGTTTTCTTTCTTGTATATTGAGTCAGGCAATCCTTCCACAAGATGGCTCCTTACAAGCTTGTTGATTGCCTTTAAGTTCAGGTGACTCAGCTTCTTATGCCACAACCAACTTGATTCGGCTGTACTCTTTGCTAACAGCCATGTGCTTGGTGTAGCAGTTGACCAATCCTTAATTTGGCATACTCCCATGTTGAATCCCATATTGTAGCCTTTGTCACAGAGTTGGTTGATGCTCAGCAGATTGAAGTTGAGGCCTTCAACGTACGCAACATCTGTGATTTCTAATCTATTTTTCTTATGGGTCCTGTGCCTTTGATTTCCCCTGGAGCCGCATTTCCTCCAAATATGACTTTTGCACCTTTGATTTCCTTGAATTTTGATAGATTTCTCTTATTTCCTGTCATGTGTCTGGAATAACCACTATCCATGTATCAGGTTCCTTTGCACTCAGTTGTTCCCTAAACGTGCAATCAAGGAAATTAGTTTTTAGGTACACATACTTGCCTCGGTCCTGAGGGGTTAGTGCTATAAGGTGTTCCAACCAACCTATAGCCAGATGATCTGACTCTAAGAGGTTGCCACCTATAGTTCCATAATCATAATGCACATTAGCAAATTGCTTGGGGGTTTTAGGTTCCTACAACTGTCTCTTTTGTCTGTATGCCTGTGTGTTTGTTTGAGCATTTGCTTTCTTGGGGTAATAGTGGAATTTATGTGCTTGTTGGGGTTGAGGTTGAGGTCATTGCCACTTTGTCTTGTATCCCATAGGTCTTGGCTAAAATCTCATTCGGTTATTCCAATCAGCTTGGCTTAGATAATTTCTACCATTCCTATCATATGATTTTCTTTGCTGAAATCTCTGGGGCTTTTGGTAGCTCTGTTTAGCTTTCACAGAGAATTTCCTGTTTGGAGTATGCTGATGGACCTTTCTGAATTTGGTTTCAGCTGTCTTGTCAACATACTCAACTGGCTTCTTGCCTTTTCCCTTATATCCAAGGCCAATATGGTTGTGATTGTGTTTTTGAGTGGGTATAGGTGCGACATATGGTGTTTTGGATTTTTGGGTTCCCTTATTGATTTAGGATCCTTTTTCCATAATCATTCTTGGGAGTTGGGCATGCACAAAGGAGTGAAATCTAATGCATGTCTTGTCACCACTTTCTTTTTGAATCATTATAAGTTCATCCAATTATTTGGATGCCTTAGTGAATGAAGCAATTACATTTTTAAGATCCTTTTCCTTTTTTCATAGCAGCTAAGTCTGCTTGGGTCTTGGCAATTTCAGCCTTCAACTTCGTATTCTCATCAGCTATGTGACTTAGAGTACTAAACTCTTTAGTCAACTATGAGTTTTGGCATTTAAGCTTGCTATTTTCCTCATTTAGCAGTGTGTGAGGTTTTGATGTGTGCTCAAAATCTTTCATCAGTTTGTCAATTGAATCATAAAGATCTGTGGGTGATGAAGTGTTTGTGTCACAGTCACTAGAATCAGAATGAGATGAGTTAGAGTGTACCTCATCTTCTTGATCTTTTGAATCTTGTTCTTTGTCCATGAGGCATATCAAGGACTCTTCCTCTGTGTCACTTTAGTAGTCTGCTTCACTACTATCTGAGTCTGTTGGTTCCTTGCAATTGGTTGTTTCAGCAGTCTCAACAGCCAACATAACTTTATTCTATTCTTGTCTTGTTTCTCTGAAGACCTTTCTATCCTCTTCATTTCTGTATTTGTTGACTGGTGGATAAGGACAGTCAATAGCGAAATGTCCTGGTTCCCTGCAGTTCCAACACAGGTTCTCAGCTCTTTGCAATTCAGCTATATCAGTCCTATGATTATCAACTCTCTGATACTCAGTTCTTTGATGTCCAACTATCTTGGGTGGTCTGTCCTCCCTTGCTTTGGAGGGTGCTAAGTGTCTTCTTGAGGATTCACCCTTATTCCATTTATAGTTCTTATTGAAGAACTTGTTGAATCTTTTTACCATTAGGGCAATCTCCTCTTGGTCTATTGTTTCCTTTGAATCAGCTTTCTTTCCTTCACCAGCCATGAGTGCAGATGTCTTGGGTACAATTGTCTACTCTTGTTCTTTTCATTTAAGCTCGAACTCATATGCTTTGAGGTCAGAGAATAGCTTATGGTTTGATATCTTAATCTATGGAATATCTCAGGGCCATGACCTTCATTTCCCACTCAGCTGCGAGAGACCTTAGGATTTTCATACACATCTCCTTTTGTGTGTACTCTTTTCCCAGAGCTGAAAGCTCATTGGAAATTTTTGTGAATCTGACATCCAGTTGATTCAGACTTTCACCTGTAATCATTTTAAAATTTTCAAATTTTTGGACTACAACATTTAACTTGTTTTCTTTAATTTGATCAAACCCTTCACAAATCAAAGTGAGTTTTTCCCAAATTTCAATGGCTGATTTGCAAGATTTGACTTTATTAAACATAGCCTTATCAAGAGTTTTGTAAAGTATATACTTGGCAACATTGTCAAGATTATATCTCTTTCTATCTTCGTTGGTCCATTCACAACAAGGCTTTTCAACCATGGCAAGTCTGGGCTCTGCTGCAGCATCCTCTCCTTCAGCAGGAGGTGCTCTTTTTACAGCAGTGTTCACCTTTAGGATTTGCAGTGGCCCATCCTTAATCAATAGCCACATCTCATCATGCGGGGTTGATAGATGAGCCTGCATACGAATTTTCCAGTCATTAAACTCTTCCACAGTAAACATGGGAATACGAGTTAGATTTGCTTCCATGATAATAAATTTGCTTTTGAAATAAAAGCTTTAAACACTCAAGTGTTGATTCTTTTGAAAAGAATGAGATCTAGTTCAGTAACCAGTGCAGAAGGCTCAATGAACCAACCACTCTGATACCACCTGTAAGTCCCAAGGGATGATGAGTAAGGTTTAGACGGGGGGAGGGGTTGAAAAAACCTTACCAATTTTTTGATTTAGTCCTTTCAAATTATTTTCAGAGTTTTACACAAATCAACTTAGTCCTTGAGGAACAACTAGGTATGCTTACTCAACAAAGTTACCCACTCAACAGACTCGACTGAGCTGTTGATAGTATAACTTATCTGATCTCAGCTAACACTTAGAATAACAGTTTATTTAGTTTTGTTTTTTTTTGTTCAGCGGAAGGCTTTTCACCCTTGTTGTTGTAAAATTGTTTTTGCAACACTTATTTTAGCAATTGTTATTATCAGTCGAGTTCAACAATTATAACTTAAGCAGCAATATATGCAGGAATTAAAAGTGTTATAAGTAAATAAGACACAAGCAATTTTTATAGTGGTTTGAGGATGAGGTAATTCTTCTAATCCATTCTTCTCCAACTCGTGGAGGAATCCACTAAGTAACAAGATCTTGGTTATAGAGGAGTCAACAGTCTGAGTCAGCTTCGATCACACACCTATCAGCTCCTAGGACTCAACTTCTTCACAAAATGGTTGTCTTGCTACTTCAGCTCCTTCAAACTCTTGGATTTGATCACACAGCCCACTACCGAGTCTAAAGTCTCTGGTTCGAACTTGAACCTCACTACTGCAAATACTCTCTCAAGCTAAATTTGAAAATCCTCAAGCCAAAATTGAAGACACTTCATCCAACACTCTAAAGTGAAAAGATCGAAGATGTTCATCAAGTTGAAGAGAAAAAACATTTGTGAAAACAAAGGGGTCTATATTTCTAAGGATTGAATGAAGTATAGTAAGGTTCAAGGTCAAACCTGGTTTGAATTCTGAAGGAGGGCTATGTGATCGATCCCTAAAGATTCGAAGAGCTGAAGTAGTGAGGCAGCTGCCTTGCAAATAGCTGAGTCCCAGAAGATTAGCTGATTATTTGATCAAAGATAATCTTGGATTGTACTTTGGTAACGAAGTTATTGTTGCGTTAGTGGATTCCTCCTGGAGTAGGAGAAGAGTGGAGTAGAGGAATTACCCTATCCTCGAGCCACTATAAAACTTATGTGTTCTTTATTCTTACTGCACTATAAATTCTGCATTTTGTTTAATTGCTATATTTGCTATCCATCAAGATAATAACTGCTCAAAAAATATAAGTGTTGATAAACCAATCTTAAAAAGAGTGTAAGACTTCTGTTGTATAACAATAAAACTGATTTTTTAAAAGGTTAACTTTATTCAGCGGAGTTACTCTATCAACAGCTCTCTCAAGGAACTGTTGAGTGGTTAACTCTCCTGCTGAAGCTTAACACACCTGTCTTAAAAGACTTAGTTGTTTTCTTGTAACTCTGATTTTTAAAAGTCTATTCAACCCCTATTCTTGACTTTACTCTACACCCCTTGGGACCTACAAGTGGTATCAGAGCGGTTGGTTCAAAGAACCTTCCGCACTAGTTACTGAACTCGATCTCTTTTTTTCAAAAATATCAACACTTGAGTTTTTTTTAAAAGTTTCATCTAAGTTATTATCATGAAAGTAAATCTATCTCGTATTCCCATATTTAACATTGAAGAATTTGATGACTAAAAAATTCGTATGCAGGTACGTGAATGGACCAATAAAGATAAAAGGAGATATAATTTGGATAATGTGGCAAAAGACATATTATACAAGACATTGGATAAAAGCATGTTCAAAAAAGTTAAGCAGGACAATAAAAGAGATTTTGGAAAAGCTGACTTTAATCTGTGAAGGTTTTGAACAAGCTTACTGTTGCAGTTCAGAAATTCAAAAATTTCAAAATGATGATTGGAAAGTCATTAGATCAGTTGGATGCATGGTTTAAAGAGATAACAAATGAGTTATCTGCTTTAGGAAAAGAATATACACAGAAGGAAATATGTATGAAAATTTTGAGAGCACTCCCAGTTGGGTGGGAAATAAAGGTGGTGGCTCTAAGGCATTCAATGGACTTAACAAATATTTCAAACCATGAGTTATTCTCAGATATGAAGGCTTATGAATTCGAGTTCAAAAGGAAAGACCAAGATGAGATAGTTGCACTAAAGACAGCTGCATGGATAGCAAGAGAATCCATGTCAGCCGACTCCAAAGACATCATTGACAATTACGAAATTTCCTTGATGGTCAAAAGATTTAACAATTTCTTTGACAAGAAACAAAAGAGAGTCCTCTAAAAGGCTTTCAACTCCCTCAAAAGGAAAAGGGTAGAGAACCCCCAAGAGAGCTGAGAAGAAAGAGGAAGACTTGTGCTGGAATTCCAGATAACTAGGTCACTTTGCAGTCGACTGCCACTATCTACCAGTCAACAAATGGAGGAATGATGAGGAAAAGAAAGTGTTCAGGGAAAGAAGACAAGAAAGAAAGAAAACTATGATGGCTGTTGAATCAGAGACAACCAAGTGCAAGGAAACAATTGAGTCAGACAATAGTGAAGCTAATTACTCTTTTGACACTGAAGAAGAGGCATTAATTCGTCTCATGGCAAAGGAGCAGAAAGATAAGGTAATCTCTAACTCATCTAATTCAAACACTGATGATAGTGATCATGACACACACACATCATCACCCATTGATCTTGACGATTCATTAGGCAAAATGATGAAAGATTTTGAGCACATTAAATCCTCACACACACTTCTAAATGAGGGAAACAACCAACTCAAGAGCCAAAACTCATAGGAGACTGAAGAGCTGAGTACTCTAGGTCACATAGCTGATGAGAATAAAGAGTTGAAATTTAAAATAGCAAAGGTAAAAACATACCTTGTTGCAAGAGAAAAGAGAGAACAAGAGCTTAAAAATATTATTGCATCACTCAGCAAATCATCTAAAACATTGGATGAATTAATGATGATTCAAAAAGAGATTAGAGACAAAGCAGGCTTAGGATTCAATTCCTTTGTAAATGCTCAAACTCTAAGGGTGATTTTAGAGAAAGGATCCTCAAGCAATGGGGGAATCCAAAAATCTAAAACTGCATATGTCTCACCCACATATCACCACAAGCACACACATGCTAGCCTTGGATACAAAGGTAAAGGAAAGAAGCCAACTGAGTATGCTGAGAGAATAGCTGATACGAAATTCAGAAAATTTCATCAGGAGGCTCCAAACAGGAAGTATTCTGTTAAGTTTAAACAGAACTATAAAAAACTCCACAAATTTCAGTATAAGAAATCATATGATGGGAATGGTATAAATTATCCAACTCAAGCTGATTGAAATCCACCAATGAAATATTAGCATAGCCCTAAGGGAAACAAGCCAAAGTGGCAAAGGACTCAAAGTCAATATAGGCCACTCCCAAGGCAAAGAAATCAGCACACTTATGCGGCCAGATACAATGCACAACAATTTCCATATTTTCACAAGAAAGCAAATACACAAATGCATACACAGACATATAGACAAAAGAGATAGTTGTATGTACCAAAAGCACCCAAACAATTTGCTAAAATTCATTATGACTATGGAGCTGAAAGGTAGCAACCCCTTAGAGTTAGATCATTTCGCTATAAGTTGGTTGGAACACCTTATAGTGCTAACCCCTCAGGACCCACACAGATAAGTGTACCTAAAGTTTGATTTCCTTGATTGCAGGTTCAAGGAACAACTAAGTGTCAAGGAACTTGGTATATGGATAGTGGTTGTTCCAGATATATGACAAAGAATAAAAACAATCTATCAAACTTTAAGGAATCAAAAGAAGCCAAAGTCATGTTGGAGGAAATGAAGCTCCAGGGAGATCAAAGGCACTGAATCCATCAAGTAAAATGGCTTAGAAATTACAGATGTTGCATATTTTGAAGGGCTAAACTTCAATTTGCTAAGTATCAGATAAATGATATAATGTTGGATTCAATATGGGTGTTTGCCAGATCAAAGATGTTGAAACGAATGAGATAGTGCTATCAGGAATTAGAAAGAAGAATATGTATGTAGTAGATTGGTTTACTGCTACACCAATCACATGCTTATTGGCAAAGAGCACAACTGAAGCAAATTGGTTATGGAACAAGAAGTTGAGTCATCTGAATCTCAAGACTATCAACAAGCTTGCAAGGAGTCATCTGGTTGAAGGATTACCAGACTCAGTGTACAAGAAAGAAAGCATATGTGATGACTGTCAAAAGGGAAAGTAAATCAAATCATCTTTCAAAGAAAAGCTGAGTCCCTCATCAACAAGGATCTTACGCCTGTTGCACATGGATTTATTTGGACCAGTGGAGCCAGATAGTATCAGTGGAAAGAAATACACCCTTGTGGTGGTGGATGATTTCTCAAGATACACATGGAGCATCTTTATGGGTAAAAAGAAGGAAACATTGCAAAAGCTTCCTCAGCTAATGAAAAGAGTTCAAAATGAAAAGAATCAATCCATTATAAAGATAAGATATGACAGAGGAACTGAGTTTGTTAATGGGATTATAGCTCTATTGTGTAGAAAATGGAATTGTTAATGAGTTATCAGCTACAAGAACTCCACAACATAATGGAGTGGCAGAAAGGAGGAATAGAACACTCAGAGAAGCTGCAAGGACCATGTTAGCTAAAGCTGGATTGCCAAAGAGATTTTGGGCTAAAGCTATAAACACATCTTGTTATATTTAGAATAGATACATGATCACCATGCAATTGTCCAAAATCCTTATGAAATTTGGACAGGAACAAAGCCAAATGTGGGATATTTTCATATTTTTGGGAGTAAATGCTTCATTCACAACAATGGCAAGGAAAATATGAAGGTATTTGATGCAAAAGCTGATGAAGGAATATTCCTTGGATACTCAACTGAAAGAAAAACCTTTAGAGTGATGAATAAAAGGACAATGGTCACAGAAGAGTCAATTCATGTGGTTTTTGATGAACCAAATGTCAATGCAGAAGACATTAATGAGTTAGCTGAAAACATGAATCAGCCAACTATTCAGAAAAGTCCTTATACTTAGACAACTCCTAGAAGACTCGACCCTGATGAGGATGAGTTATCTAAATCTCAAAGAGAGTTGGAAAAATTGCAGTTGAATAAAGAAGATCAAGAAGAAGTTGTTCAAGACAACTTAGCTGACTTACTCCAACCTGATGTGAGATGGCTGAGAGACCATCCACCTGAGCTGGTCATTGGAAATGTTAGAGAAGGAGTAAGAACAAGATCAAGAACTCAACATGAAGCAATGTTCACTTGTTTCATATCTTATATTGAACCAAAAGATGTGTCATAAGCATTAGATGACATACATTGGATCCTAGCTATGCAAGATGAGTTAAATCAGTTTGAAAAAAACAAAGTTTGGGAATTGATTCAAAGACCTGCTCACCAAAATATCATTAGTACTAAATGGGTATTCAGAAACAAAATGAACGAAGAAGGAACAATAGTTAGAAACAAGGAAGATTGGTAGCCAAAGGGTATTGCCAAGAAAAAGGTATAGATTTTGAAGAAATATTTGCTCCAGTTGCGAGATTGGAAGCAATAAGGATGTTTATTTCCTATGCTGCACGCAAGAACTTCACAGTTTATCAAATGGAGGTGAAGAGTGCGTTTCCCAATGGACTATTGGAAGAGGAATTCTATGTTGAACAACCTCTAGGTTTTGAACAAAAGACTACTGGAGGTAAAGTGTACAAGCTCAAGAAAACACTTTATGGATTGAAACAAGCTCCAAGAGCTTGGTATGATACATTGTCTCAATTTCTTATAGATATTGGATTTACCAAAGAAAAGGTTGATAGAACCCTTTTCTGAATTCAAGAAGGAGAAAGTATATTTCTTGTTCAAATCAATGTGGATAACATCATTTTTGGATCCACAAACAAGGACCTATGTGATAAATTCTCAAAACTTATGCAAATAAAGTTTGAGATGAGCATAATGGGAGAACTAACTTTCTTCCTGGGACTACAAGTGAAACATGTGAAGGATGGAACATTTATAAGCCAAACGAAGTATACAACATATTTGATGAAGAAGTTTGGTATGGAAGGGAAATCGTCTGTGAAAATTCCAATGAACACATCAATCAAAATTGATATGGATGGAGAAGGCAAATCAGTTGATCAGACAAGATATAGAGCACTTATTGGATCATTGCTCTACTTGACTGCTTGCAGACCTGACATAACCTTTGCAGTAGGTGTATGTGCAAGGTTTCAATCTGCACCAAAAGAAAGTCATATAACCGCTGCTAAGAAGATATTGAGATAACTGAAAGGAAGCCAAGAAGTTAGATTGTGGTATCCAAAAGAAGGAGGCTTCAAGTTGATTGGATATTCAGATTCAGATTATGCTAGATGTAGGGTTGACAGAAGAGTACATCTTGTACATGTCAATTTCTTGGAAACAGATTAGTTTCTTGGTTTGGTAAGAACCAAAATTCAATTGCTACATCAACAACTGAAGTTGAGTATATTGTTGCAGGTAGCTATTGTGCCAAAGTCTTACGGATGATACAACAACTGAGAGACTATGACAATGAAGAAAAAGAAATTCCTATTATGTGTGAGAACACAAATGCAATTCCTTTAACTCAGAATCTAGTATTGCACTCAAGGACAAAACATGTTAATGTCAGATATCACTTTATCAGAGATCATGTTAAAAAGAAAGACCTCACATTGGAATATGTCTTAACTGAGAAGTAGTTAGCTGATATATTCACAAAGCCCTTATATGAATCAAGATTTGAAGAGATAAATAATGAGCTTGGATTAATTGAGCTAAGTTAATAAGCTCAGAAGATTCATTCAACAGAGTTTTAAGTGAAAGAAATCAATTTTCATAAGAGTTTTACTCATTCAACAGAGTAAAATCAGTCAAATTGGATATTCACAGAGTTGAGTCAACTAAACAACTGAGTCATACCAGCTGGCTAAAGAGACAAGCAGAGTCAAATGCAAGCCAAAATGGGTCGTATTTATTAAAGCGGGAATGTTTCAGAGATGATATCAACATCATTTAATGCAACACAGCAAAAGGTGCTACAGAAACTCTATGATTGGCCATAAATGTTGTGGGCATTTAATGCAAGAAATTAAAGGCTATATTCTGGATGATCCTAATTGTTGATCAAAATTCAAATTACACAATCCAAAAAATGTCTCTTTATGCTTCATATATATCAGAACATTTACTCTCTCTCTCTCTCTCTCTCTCTCTCCTCACTTACATTTAAACTCTATCAAAAATCCAAAAATTTGATTTGCAAGAAAACTCTCATTCAAAATTTCAATCTCTCGAAAAATATAATGGCACCCAAGAAAGCATCAAGTTCCGCTCTCTATTTTGCTAAGCTTTCTTAGAAAGTGTACTCTGGTGCACTTATTGATGCCAAAGGTTTGGTCAAACAGTCGTTAGACCAAGGAAAGGCTGAGAGAATTATGAAACATCTGGAAAAATTAGGACCTTTTAAGTTTCTTACTCTGCAGATGCCACAAACTTACCTTGAATAAGTGGTGATGTTCTACGTGAATGTCCCCGTTTATGATGATGGCATTCATTCTTCTGTGAATGGCCAGAAGTGACGATATCTACAACTGACCTAACTAAGCTCCTCCATCTTCCCAGCAACAGACTCACATAGCTGAAGGACTATGAGTTCGAACTTCAGAAAATTTGGGAGGAGATTGCTATTGAAGAGGCTGCTGCTAAGTATAATGCATCAGCTACAAAGGCCGTCATCAAGGAAGAGTACCACATGCTTATGGATGTGGTGGCCAAATGTGTTGACATCAAATTTGGCTCTTTCAATCAGTTGTCCCTCGCTAAGCTGACCGTAATGGCAGCCATCTTAAGAGATTTGGAAGTTAACTTGAGTGAGTACATATTTAACAAATGTGTCAAAATGTACACAATGTGGAGGTAGCTGAAGGAAAGTTCAAAAGTAATTTGGGTGATAGGTTAGTCCTGGGGTACTTTTTCGAGAAGAAAGGTTTGCCTCTGAGGAAAGGGAAGCCATTTCATGTGAATAAGCGTCTATTTAAAGGCAACTTATCAGCGGCTCAAAGGAAGGACCAGGCGAAAAAGAAAGGTGGTACTTCTGAGGGGGAAACAACTAAGCCATTCCAGCTGCCACTGTTGCCTCGGTACCAAAGAAGCGCAAAACAACTGCTCCTAGAAAGCCAGCTGTTAAGAAGTAGAAGACTCAGCCTAAGAGAGGGATGAGAGAGAACCTGATGAATCAACTGTCAGGGTTGAAGCTGAAGATTCTGAAGAAACATAATCTGTTGAGATTCCATTGGAAAGGCGTTCCTAGTAGAATTAGGATAAGAAAGCTACTGCAGCTACTCCGGTCATTGAAGAAAGAGCTGTAGTAGAGTCAACATCTATGGAAAGAGCATCAGTTGTGCAAGAAGAAGCAATGGTCGAGGAAACAACTGTGATGGTCATTGAAAAGCAGTTGTGGAGACCATTGGTGAATCTGTTGTAGATGTTACACCACAAGAAGAAGAGAGAGCTGTCAGAGATGAAGATGTGCCTGAAGAATCTGAGTCCCCAGTTTATCTTGATATTGAGGATAGGTTGTATATTTGGAGAAGGTGGAATCTGAGCAGAGGCCATAAATGATTGAAGAAGAAGAGTGGCTTCTGGATTTCTTAAAGAATGCTTCAGTGACACAAGACTTGGATTTTTAAGTTACGCAAACCAGGTGTTGTATGAGAAGAATGATACGTGTAAAATATACGTGCATTTAAGGGCTTATTTTGATAAATTATTGATGCATTTGCATGTATATTAAGTGTATTTTACTTAGTTTCCGTATAAGGGCATGATACACTACAAAAAATTGTTATTTAGCGACATAAATTTAGCGGCGGTTTCAAATAACCACCTCTAAATAAGTATTAAGACTTATATAGCGACAATTACACTCAACGCAGCTAAATAATTTAAGAATTTTAATTTGCAAAATTGTAGGAGCGGTTATATTGCGGCAGTTTATGAAACCGCGACAATAGTTTTGCCAAAACACTTCTGGTACATGTAGCAGCGGTTTGAACCGCCGCAATGGTTTCAAGTATAATATTTATGCTAAACATAGTGGCGGTTTAGCAAAAAAATGCCGATATTATTTTAGTTATAATCTGATGCAGGCATGCAACTAAAATTTAGAATATGAAAATAGAAATAATAAATACAATTGAAAAAAAGAAATAAAATAGAAATACCAAATTAGATTCTCTCTCCCTGTTATCTCCAGTCAGCGTAGTCGCTATGGATCCTTTCTATCTCACTTTCTCTCTTCCCGTTGCCCTTACCCTGCCATCGCTGCCGTCCGCCAAAGATACTTTCTGATACTTAATGCTCACCGCTCCAGTCATTAGCCGCCTACGACGACGACTTTCTTCCACTTTCAGAGCACTCCAGTCGTGATCCTCTTGCAGAAGCATTTTTGCTCGTCATCTGCGGTAACTATTAATTTTAGTTTTTCAATTCCTATTGATATTTCTCATTATTTTATAATTTACTTGATTTAATTTATGTGTTTGAAATTTCATTAGCTGCTAGGGTTTTTTTAACCTAAAACGTCTAAGAGTTCACGAGGTCTTGCATTATTGGTTTTGAAATATCTGTTGATGATTTTGATTTTCTGATGCATTATGTTTTATCTTTTAACTCTATATTAATGAGGTATTGGTACTTGGATGTGCTCCTTGTATTCTTGCTTATAGGAGGCTGATATTTATTTGAAGCTCCCAAGAAGAAGTTTGTTGGCAACTTTCACATGTAATTAGCTTATGGATGTTGGCTAGTTTATGTGCAGGTAATATAGATTGATCTATTCTAGTTTGGGTATTTTGTTGATAGTGTACTGCTTATGAGTTCATAGTCATGCTCTGTGGAAAATTATAGTCAATGATCTGTTTTGTAAGGTTTTGACTACCAATTTTGTGTCTCTATGAGTTTATGATGTGAAAATGAAGACAATAGTATATTTGATATTGCTTCGGTTTCAAAAGACAACCAAAACCTTATATTTTCAAATGGCATTAAAAAATTGCTTTTAACAAGAGAGGAATTGGATGATGGGATAACCAATGAAGTTGAGAGTGCAAATGAAAGACCAGATAATATTAACAATGTACATGAAAATGATTGAGTTGTACAAATTATTCATCTTAATTTATTTTCATGATATTTTTAGTTTTTCAACTAAAGTTTCATGTGCTGTGTTATAACTATAAGACCTTTTTTTTGTTGATATTTTTGCTTTAAGAGTCTACTATTAATAATTCAGATGTGTTTAAAATACTTAAAGAGATAATATCTTTTGTTTTCACTGAATGAACTTTTAGGAGTCCTAGCCGTTGAAATAGACTATTGATTCTACTGTAAAATTAATTGCTTTTAGTCGACCTATTAATTTGAGGCATAAATACACTAAAGAATGCTTTACTACCTCATGTTGTTGTTAACATTGTTGCGATGCATCAATCATATTATCTTTCATTAGTGGAATAATCTCTGATTGCATTTTCTCGTATTACTATTGCAATTTATGAATTAAAGGAATTTGTTTACTATTTGAGAATCATATGATCTTTCATTAAAGATGCAGCAATCGTCGGATATTTCACCATTGTTAATTCTGTTTTGCTTTTTCTATTTACCATTTTTCAAATTTGAATAGTTGTGTGTCTCTTCTTCAAGTATTTTCTTCAAGAAGAATTTTTGCAGACGATCAAGGACCCAAGGTGTGATCAGTATTGCTCTCCTCTTAATCAATTTCCTTTTGAGGATTGCTAAAGACTTTGCTACCCTTGCAAGAGTTATTTCCATTTAGTTATAGACACATTACTACAAATAGTAGCTACTTAGTATTCCTCTACATATGCTTCACATCATGCAAAATGAAAGTGTAATTGTTGCTCTCAACTCGGCGGGGATCCATTCAAACTACATCTTTCCCTCGGGTAAATGATATACTCCAAATACAAAGACATGGCCGCATAAGTATTTACTGGCGGTTGCGCTAACCGCCACTAATTAATTGGAAAAACTTAATTCCCGAAATTTTGGTAGTTCAAGTGGCCTTTCGTGTTAGTTTACTAATTACTTAACTTATTCATGGAATAAAATACATGCCTGCTTGGATAAGAAACGGATGTTTCACACACATGTTGCATTGGTAGCAAAGATTGGACCTTTTGATCTCGCTTTCTTAATTTATCTTCCCGATGGACAAGGTCATAATATTTTTGGTTATCAATATTTCTTTTTACCTTTTATACATGTTACTAACTTTTTCTTTGTTTCCATTTCGGAGTGTGATATTTTGGGCATAGTGATATCATATGTTTGACCTTTTATACCATTTGTAGTACTGTTTTAAAGATGATAGTTAGCCTAGACACATAATCAATATATATTTCTATTATTGTATGTTGACTTGTAACATATTTTTTTGATTTGTACTTTGCTATGCACATCTAGAAGTTTACATCAGACAGTTGACTAGGAGTTTTACCATATCTCTTTGTGTATCTATTCTCTATGACTCATTTTGGTCTAATAATGAATATTTCTTGGTGATACATAGGATACTTGAAATTCGAAACAGATTATGGATGGTGTTAAGGTTGTTCTTGATGGTATGAATGGGGGAATGGATGGTCCAAAAGAATTTGGACTTAAAATTAAATGTGAGTTCCCAATGCTCAATATCCGAAATGGATGATTTTGATCTTTCGAAGCTACTTGGTAAGCGCAGATTAAACATGGAGAGGCAAAGAACATTTGATGATAGGTCACTTATCGAGTTATCCATTGGTTTAGCAAGAGGTTCGACAACTATTAGAGTACATATTCACCGGTCGGCATTGATTGACACCCTTGCCTTATCTGCTAGGAATTCTTTCGAGCCACATCCAATGGTTGCAGACGCTTGGGACGACCTCTGACGATCATTGGTGTACTTTTGTGGCCAACCAGTTGGCACAATAGCTGCTTACGATCATGCTTCGGAGGAGGTTTTAAATTATGATCAGGTAAACCTCAAATTTTTATTTTTTTTTGTATTTAGCCTAAACAATAGGGGTGTTCTGTAAATTAAGAAATAATCCTTATATATGATTGATTTTCCATCTACATTGATTAGTAGATTTGTTTAAGAAGGGAGTTAGCCATTCGATATCTTATAGGGGAATCATTCTTGTTGTGGTTGCTATCTCGGCTCGACTATCATTTTGATTGATTTTTTGACCCGAAATTGACATGCTAGTACAACTGAGATTGTGAAAATATGATAGCTAACAACTTGAGTATGTAATTAAAGAAATGGTTATTGCAAATTTGCAATGTGTAGTACAACATCCTTATTCATTAGCTTGACTGCTAGGATTGATATCTATAACATGGTTTTGAAACCGATATATCGAGATTAGATATTGGGAACTTTTTGACTGCAATATATTGCAAATTTTAGATTATATTTGTATTCAAATCCAGTTTTTTTTCTTCTTCATGTTGTTATAATGTGCTATGAATTTTGTTTTTATGTTGTCTTATATTTCTTATAAAGAAACATAAAGTTTTTAGGAGATTTTTATTAATTGTAATGTTATGTTTGACTTTTGAATGTTATTATGTATGACTTATAATTAATTTTCAAAGAATGAAAGTGCATATAGGGTGTTGGTCTAGTAGCTTTTGAAAAACATATTAGTGGTGATTTGTAATTGACACTGCTAATAAATTTATATATATATATTTTTTTAAACAAAGCCAATTTTAGTGGAGGTTCTTAAAACTTCTACTCTTAGTAAATATGTCAAAATATATATATATATATTTTAGCGCGGTTTTCAAACTGCCACTATTAATAAACATACTAATAAGCATATGCATTTGACAAGGAATTGTGGCGGTCACAAACCGTCAATATAAATTTTGGCGAATAAATTAGCGGCGGTTCGCAAGTGTTGCTAAATAAACCGCCACTATATTATTATTTGAAGAAGATTGTAATTTAGCGACACAATTTCCAGCAGTTGCAAAAAATCGCCGCGAAATTACTCGCGACACACGTATAGGCGGCAGTTATGTAAGTGCCGGGAAATGCCTTGGTGGCAGTTTATAACCACCGCGAAACAATATAGAAACCACCGCTAAATGCTCTTTTTTCTGTAGTGATATTGCGTATTCTAGTAACGTTTTATAGGACACGGAGCTTAAATGAAACAATATCAGTTAGAAGGCCCAGACAAGATTGACGAGTGCCAAAGAGAAGATCGAAAAGACGAAGAAAACAGATGAAAACCAACCACACAGTCAGCCCGTTCAGGGTGACATAGCCGTGTGACACGTCCTTGTGAAGCAACATAACTTTGTGAAATGTTCGGAAGAAAATAGGGGCAAAACCAAGCCGCACGGTCGGCCCGTGTAGGACCACACAGTCATGTGGTGTGTCCGTGTGAAACAACACGGCCCGTCTCTTGGGGTGTTTGTGGCGGATTTTTGTGTCCTTTTCTTATCAGAACTCTACAAATGATCTCTCCAAGCACCTATATAACGGAACCAAGGCTTGCACGAAAATTCTTTCATTCATACAACATACAACACACCAAAATACACAGGATTACATAAATCATAGGTGTTCTGAGAGAGGAGGGCTAGGTTACGAAGAACACCACAAGACCTTTTACATTTACGAAAGCACAAGGGTTTCGAAGGCTTGGAAGGAGGATCCATCCAGACAAGAAGGGGTTTTCTTTCTTAGTTTAGATCTCTTGTCTGTACTTAAACAATGTCACAATATTGATTTCAAGTTTGTCTATGAATTTGTTATCAATGTTTGGCTAATCTTTCGGTTCCCAGGGCATAATCAAAATTTTGGATTCATGTTAAATCTTGATTGATTGTTTTCTTAATTGATTCATGTGTTCTATTTTATGAATTCAAGTGCTTATTCTTAATTGCTTGTTTTCTGATCAATAATTAGCATGTCATATTTGTTAGTGCGAAATTCGGGAAAGGAGTTCTAACAAAGACGGAAATCGAATTCAGACATAAACGGGTGTAACAAGTTGGGAGACCTACAACTATTTGTGGGGAGTCATTCAATTCATAGTTCTTTTGGGAGTTAATAATAGTTGTAACGTATCGGGAGATCTATAATTGTTATTAATCTACTGTTTATGCTCTGCACGGGAGGGGGAATAGATTAATTTAGGAATGAAACCCATTGAAATGCATGAATTTGCTTTGTTAAACATTAATTGGATTTAATATTGAAGAAGCATGTTGAGATTATGTGCCTAGGGTTTTACTTTCAGTAATGCATGGAAGAATGACTCGGGAAAACTTATGATTGCACCAACTACAAGAAAAGATCTCATGATAGTCAATATGGGCCCTCACCACCCATCAATGCATGGTGTTCTTCGACTGATTGTTACTCTCGATGGTGAAGATGTTATTGACTGTGAACCAATATTGGGTTATTTACATAGAGGGATGGAGAAAATTGCGGAAAATCGAACAATTATACAATATTTGCCTTATTTGTTGAAGAGACTTGTGGAGTTCGAATTTATTTCTTTTATTTTTATTTTTTCGATTATTTCTTAAAAACTCTTTATTTTTGAAAATATTATTTTATTTCTTCGGTTCTAACATTATTTTTGTTAAGTGCAGATAGTGCATGATCCTGAGTTCTAGATCTACCCTGCCATTACCTATTGATTTAGAAATCGAGAAGACAACAAAACAACTAAGGAAAAGATGTAAAGCAATGGCGAATGAGACTAATCAAAATGACGGGAATAACAGAAATAATGAGGAACGCTCACCTGGGGCGGATGTACATGATTGGGTTGTGGAAAGGCCCGCGAGAAGGGCCGTTAGGGACTACTTCCAGCCGAAAGTTAGTCGGACTTATGAGGTTGTGGACTGTCTGCCGATCATTGCAAACAAATTTGAACTAAATCTACATTGATCCAGATGGTCTCACAAAATCAGTTTGGGGGAAGAGCCGTTGAGGATCCAAACGTGCATCGTGCGCAATTCTTACAGATCTGCGATACTGTTAAGATGAATGGTGTTTCTGAGGATACCTTTCTATGCCACCTTTTGGCATTGTCTCTGCGCAATAAGGCTAATGGATGGTTATGCTCTCTACACCATCCGCAGTAGATTGGGCTGAACTAAGTCAGCGGTTTTTAGCCAAATACTTTCCCCCTAGTAAAATGCTGCAATTGAATCCGAAATCGCCCAGTTTAGGCACTTAGATTTAGATCCATTATATGAGACATGGAATAGATTTAGAGAATTACTAAGGAAGTGCCCTCAACATGGATATCCCGATTACCAACAGGTTCAATATTTTTATAATGGTTTAAGTGGTGTTCGACCGCTAAACACCTAAAATAAATCTAGCAATTCTCGCAAGAGAACGAGATCAATTGTAGGGCAGCAAGTTAACCATAAGTCGTCTCTCAAGGAAGACTTAGCCGGCAAATAAATATTATGCAACACAATTGACAGAAAATAAATCCTAAACACTCTAACCAGATTTGTTGGATTTAAATAAACTAAAAGAAAATAATAAAAAAAAACGAATTAAAACTAAGCACGAGTAAACTTGGAGAAAAAGATATGGAAGAAAGTCTAGGATTATGGATTCATCTCATCAAACTTGCAAGCAGAATATCAATTAATTGATCATGCGGTTAACAAATATAACAAACATGTAAAGATTAGGTCTATATCTAATAACTTTCATATTCACAGATTAGGGCTATCCCAACATAATTTGTTATTTTCATTAAACCTAGGGTTAGATAATACATCTCTGATTCATATCTAACCCCCTGAATAAATTTAGTCCAGGAATAATATCTTCGATCGATCTCAATTATTCCCCCAAAACTATCAAAAGTTGATCAGACAATCAATTATCAAATAAAGCAATTCATTCAGGAAAGTAGATCAATTAATCAATATTAATGCTTGTTTGTTTGAATCAAATCATGCTAATCCTAGAACAAGGAAATTAGTTCATGCTTGGAGATGGGATCATAATCTCAATTGAAGGAAAGAAAACAATTATAAACATAGTCATGCAACAATAATAATCACCCAACAATTGAAATCAGACAAAAGAGATGAAGAAATCTTACTCTTTGATTAAGAAGCAAAATAACTTCAAGGGGAAGAACCCATGCAATCCCAATGATGAAAAGCAAGAGGAAAATATCAAAAACTAAAGTCTAGAAATGCTATGAATGAAGATGTGTCGAACATAGGGGCTCCCCAAGTCCTATTTATAAGCCTAGAGTCCTAAACAAGGTGGAAGAGCCAAAAATTGGAACAAAATCGAAAATTTCGTGTTCCGCAAGTCACGGCGCGCGACCGGGCGCCAAACTGCACACCTGCGCATGCACCCTGCTGTTGTGTAGTTGTTGGCCGCTGCGCGCGACTACACACCCTTTGCACGCGACTGCGCGGCATCTTGAATCACCTTAATATCAATTGTATAGAGAGAGTTATGGCTAAAATACCAAGACGTGTCATTTCCGAGATTTTGACATATTTTTTTGCATTGTAAATGATTTTAACCCATCTAAACGTCTTCATTTGCATTTAGTAGCAAACGATAAACATTGTAGAACTTTGAATTATCTTTCTAATGGTGCATGAATCATGTCAATTGGGCTTCGGTTGCGAACGTTACGTCCAAAATATGATGACTGCCGCAGTTGCGCGAAATGACTTTTTAACGTTTTTCGCTCCAAAAATTGTTTTTTTCCACCAAAACCTAAAAAAATCAATAAAATAACACAACATAACACTAAAACATACAAATGCAAATAAAACACACCAAAATATGTATAAATCATCACATAAAACACACACAAAAACATGCAAAACCACTTCCCCATAGCCTTTTGCTTGTCCTCAAGAAAATAATAATACCAATGCTCCCAACAAGAAATATTATGTCTAATTTGAAAATCAATTAATCCATAACACCATGTTCCCTCTACCTCGGATTATTCCTCATCGATCCCCAACCTTCGCAATATACTCACTTGGCTAAAGTTAAATATTAATCAAAGTGTTTGGCCTTCCTTACTAAATTTCAAATTTGTGTCAAAAGTTGCAACCCTTTTACTCACACAACCAATCACGCAATTACTAGCCATGGTTTTTTTTTTTGTTGCCAGAACTCCCGAGATATTATTCCACTAGGTATAAACTTTGGATGTTTTTCAAAGGATTCTAGGGTGGTTTCCCATACTCATATTTGAGCCACCGTTTTACGTAAAAGTCAAACATGGGGCTCATGAATGCTCCTAGTTACTAAGCAGCTCAACCAGCGGAGTATAATCTCGATTGTTCCACTTTTTTTTTTGTTTTTTTTTTCTATATAGCTCTATAAAGATTTTTTTTATAGCTATATAATGCATTTTTTTCCCGCAAGGCTAGCAATTTTGTGTGCACACAAATCAAAATAGGGTTTTTAACTTAATTCACATCAATGAAATCTCGTAATTCAAGCCCCACAACTCGGACTATTGTTTAATCGTCACCTAATTCGTTCACCACAAAGGCTAATTCACGACTTAGTAAAATCTTACGTATCAAGTTCACAAAGTCATTTCATATTTGAAACTCAAATTAATACATCTATTTCAAGTTGACAAAACAACACTATTATTAAACTTCGGATAATCACTAGGCAAAGTAAAAACATAGCCACATACGATCATTATATTTTATCAATGACTAATCATCCCCCCACACTTAAATCACGCAATAACCTCAATGCGTAAAAAGAGAAGGAAAAAGATACGTCCCTGAAAAATGCGAAGATCGATAAATGGCACCATAGTCATATCCGCCTACAAATCTGCAAAAGCCATGTGAAGAGGACAAAATAATAACACCACGCACATGCAAATATGAAAACACACACACAATTTTTTTAATAAAACAGTGAAAATATTTGGGTTGCCTCCCAAGAAGCGCTCTTTTAACGCCAATAGCTTCATGGTGTCACCGGAGAAAATTATGGCGGGTCATCGAGCAAGACCTTTTTGACGACCTTGGAATTTTTATCTGGTTGAATTTTATTATGTTCCTGCCATAAAATATCTTTCACAGCAGAATCGACAGAGTCAACAATAAAATTATCATGTAAGGCACAAGCAAGATTATGAGCTATATCAAAAATTGAAAACGTTACAGTTTTCCCAAGATATTCATACTCAGTTTTCTATTTTTGACATCTATCATAGTATTAATGGTGGCCATGAACGGTCTACCCAGCAATATAGTGTGATCTTTAAGATTACCTTTATCCCTCCCCATATCCAAGACAACAAAATTCATGAGAATTTTAAGACCGTCTACTAGGACCAAAATATCGTCAACAATGCCTTTAGGATACCTAAGGGATCCATCGGCAAGTTGCAAACATAAGCTGGTGGACTTTAATTTTCCTAAATTTAATTGTATAAATATAAAGTAAGGCATAAGGTTAACTCCAGCTCTGAGATCAAGCATACCTTCGACTTTCTTACCATTCCCAAAAGCAATATTAATGATGAAACTATCTGGATCTTGTTGCTTTGGGAGTGGACTCGGGGATGGAGTAGAAGATTTGTAGGGATTATCAATTTTGTGTAAGGACGATCCCTTACTTACCTCTTTATCCGTTCTTGCTTCATTTGCATCTTCTTCTTTTTTCGCTTTAGCAACACCTGCGGGGTTAGACGAGACAGTAGAATATGGAAACTAAATTTTATTATCATAATTCTCATCAATTTCAAGATTAGTGATGGCTTGAGCTCGCGTTGGTTGACTAGGTAACGTGTCCTTTTTGACGAGATGTCGAGCTATGTCACCAACTTGCGTAGCCAATTAGCCGACTTGAGTCTCAATTCTCTTAAAAAAGGCTTCCAATGATTCAAACCGTCTGTTATTCCATCTTGTGTTTGCTGACTAACTTGAATAAAAGAAATCAAGCTCTCTTCTAATGTAAGTCGTGATGGTTGCTCTGGATTGGTCGCCATTCCTGATGTTTATGTAAATAACAATAGGAAAATAGATCAAACGCACCTGAGGAATAAATCTAAACTAGAAACAAATAAAAGAAATCCTAATCTAGAAACACGGAAAATAAACACAATAATTATTAAGCCTAAAGCCTTCCTCGGCAACATCGCCAAAATTTTGTTCGTTGACACCGTCAAGCTAATGACGTTAAAAAAACGCTTCTTGGTGTGGGGGCATTGTTTTGCATATTTTTGTGTATGTTTTATGTGATGATTTATACATATTTTGGTGTGTTTTATTTGCATTTGCATGTTTTAGTGTTATGTTGTGTTATTTTATTGATGTTTTAGGTTTTGGTGGAAAAAACAAGTTTTGGAGCAAAAAACGTTAAAAAGTCATTCCTTGGCAACGGCGCTAAAATTTTGTTCGACCGCTAAACACCTAAAATAAATCTAGCAATCCTCGCAAGAGAACGAGATCAATTGTAGGGCAGCAAGTTAACCACAAGTCGTCTCTCAAAGAAGACTTAGCCGACAAATAATTATTATGCAACACAATTGACAGAAAATAAATCCTAAACACTCTAACCAGATTTGTTGGATTTAAATAAACTAAAAGAAAATAATAAAAAAAGAATTAAAACTAATCACGAGTAAACTTGGAGAAAAATATATGGAAGAATGTCTAGGATTATGGATTCATCTCATCAAACTTGCAAACAGAATATCAATTAATTGATCATGCGATTAACAAATATAACAAACATGTAAATACTAGGTCTAGATCTAATAACTTTCGTATTCACAGGTTAGGGCTATCCCAAAATAAGTTGCTATTTTCATTAAACCTAAGGTTAGATAATACATCTCTGATCCTTATCTAACCCCCTGAATAAATTTAGTCCAGGAATAATATCTTCGATCGATCTTAATTATTCCCCCAAAATAATCAAAAGTTGATCAGACAATCAATTATCAAATAAATCAATTCATTCAGGAAAGCAGATCAATTAATCAATATTATGCTTGTTTGTTTGAATCAAATCATCCTAATCCCAGAACAAGGAAATTAGTTCATGCTTGGAGATGGGATCATAATCTCAATTGAAGGAAAGAAAACAATTATAAACATAATCACGCAACAATAATAATCACCCAACAATTGAAATCAGACAAAAAAGAGATGAAGAAATCTTATTCTTTAATTAAGAAGCAAAATAACTTCAAAGGGAAGAACCCAAGCAATCCCAATGATGAAAAGCAAGAGAAAAATATCAAAAACTAAAGTCTAGAAGTGCTATGAATGAAGGTGTGTCGAAAATAGGGGTTCCCCAAGTCCTATTTATTAGCCTAGAGTCCTAAACAAGGTGGAAGAGCAAAAATCAGAAAAAAATGAAAATTTCGTGTTCAGCAAGTCACGGCCGCGCGCATCTTGCTGTTGTGCAACTGTTGGCCGCACGTCTCTTGCGCATGAGCGCGAGGCCTCTATACGTCCGAATTTTTCTTTATGTCTTCTTATAAATTGTAGATCTATCTTATAGCTTTCCACAGCCACTTGAATCACCTCAATATCAATTTTCTAGACAGTATTATTGCCACAATACCAAGACGTGTCATTTTCGAGATTTTGACATATTATTTTTCCTTGTATATGATTTTAACCCATCTAAACGTCTTCATTTGCATTTAGTAGCAATAAACATTGTAGAACTTTGAAGTATCTTTCTAATGGTGCATGAATCATGTCAATTCGGCTTCGGATGTGATCGTTAACGTTTTTTGCTCCAAAACTTGTTTTTTCCACCAAAACCTAAAAAATCAATAAAATAACACAACATAATACTAAAATATGCAAATGCAAATAAAACACACCAAAATGTGTATAAATAATCACATAAAACACACACAAAAACATGCAAAACAAGTGGCAACACAAGAACTATTATAGATCTTTTTGCATCCGGGGTGCAATCGCTAGGAAATATCCAGATGAGGCACTAGAAGTGTTAGAGGAGATGGCAAATAATAGTTACCAGTGGTCGTCTGAGAGATCCAATGTCCAACGTGTGGCAGAGGTTCAGAATGAGAAAGTGGCCATGCTCACAGAACAATTATCCGTGCTAAACATGAAACTGGATGCGATGCAACAAGTGACTCCAAGAGATCCTGCGGTTGTTGAAAAAGAGGCAAATTTTGTGGGACAACAAAAGAACTTCAACAACAATTATAGAAATAATCAGACACCCAATTACTATCATCCGGGGCTGCGAAACCATGAGAACTTTCCATATGCTAATAACAAAAATATTTTGCAGCCACCTCCGAGATTTAATGTGGGTAATCAAGGCAGAGCGAGTCAAGTGATAAGAAAAACATCTGTAGAAGGGATGATATCCTCGTTTACCGGAGAAACTAGAGAAAGACTGAACAAGGGATGAAGCAAAGATAGACATGATTGAAGAACAAGTCACTTAGTTGAATACGAACGTAAATGCAAGATTGAAATCTCTAGAAACACAAGTAGCCCAGATCGCTACTGCAGTGGGACGCCAACATCAAAAAGGCAAATTCCGAAGCGACACAGAACTAAATCCGAGAGAACAGTGCAATGCCATTTGTCTGATGGATGGTACAGATTATGAGGGCTCACACATTTCAACTGACCAAGTTCAACGATAAGTAAAAAAAGAGAGATCTGAAGCCTGACTAAAGACGTAAAAATTAGTGCTATATGGGAGACAACCCAATTTATTTCCTACTTTTATTTATTTTGATCGCCTTCAATTTGATTGAATTTTAATTCCATTTTTCTAGTATTAACTTAATTTTTAGTTGTGTTTGGTTTTGTGAGTTGTTGTGTAGGAGACGTCACGGAAAACTCCGGGTTCTGAAAAAAAAAGCACGAAAATTCATCACACGACATGTGAACCTAGTCACACACGGCCGTGCGGCAACTTCACCACGGCGGGGACTTGTCACGTGGCCGTATGGAGTTGGACAGACAGGAGAAGTGGACGCCCAGGGCCGCACAGGCGGGCCGTGTGGCTCACATAGACGGGATTCTTCCCCTTTTTAACTTCCGAAACTCAATTTTTATCCCACTTCCTCCTACCCAAACCCTACAACTCGAAACGTTTCTCCCAAGATACTCAAACACTTCTCTAAATCATCTCCCAATTCACTTCAAACTCACCCCAAAAACACAAATTCTTCACCTTCTTAAGAAACCCATCACCAAACTCTTTTAATTTCTCAAACTTTTACAAGTTCTTCACCAAGTTGGGGATTTTTTTCTTTTTAATTTCCAAATTTCAGATTTTAATACTTCATAAACTTGGTTTTCATGGCTTCTAGGGGAGAAAGAGGAACAATAAGGAATACTAGAAGAAGAAGGGAGCCAACACTGGAGCCCGAACCCGAGCCACAACCGGAGTATGCGGCCGATGAACTGGAGGCATCTAATGTCATCTTGCTAGATGAAACACACCGAGCTAGATGGGTGGTGCTCTATTACCGGCAATGGATAAATACAAGGTACCCCGATGAATCTACTCTATGATGGAAGATTTTTGGGCTATGTGCAGTCGTATAGATTGGCATGAACTGTTGAACGGGAATTGGGCTACTTATTCAATTTATAAGATTGAGTTCTTAAGTAGTTTGAATTAGTAGACCAAAAATGAAATTTGATGGGGATTAGGTTCCAGTTAGCAAATGAGCCGATGGAGTTGTCAATTGATGATTTAAATGCGATATATAGAACTCCGGCTTATGAGGTAGAAGAACATGAACATTTTGATAAGGATAGGTTTTGAAGGGAGATAAAGGGTAAATAAATTTATATGTCGGGTACTTCGAAGGCATCTAGCATTCGGAAACCTGTATTTCGCTATGTCGAAAAAACTTTAGCGGAAACAATGTTTGCGAGGGAGGATAGCGAAAAGGCTTTAAGAATATATGAGTTATTCATTATTTGGTGCATGACGTCAGGGACGGAGGTTGTGCCGAATGCTGGGGCTATGATAGCTCGAGAATTTGATAGAGTAAGAAAACAAGAAAGGGGAGGAATTTGTATTGGTGGGCTTATTACTCCTATAGCCGAGCACTTTAATGTTAGCTTTGAGGGGTATGCGGAGGCCAATGGGGAAAAACTAATTGATATGACTGTTTTGTTTGCTATGAAAATGATTCAATTTGATGGGCGCAATTACTGGTTGAATTATGCGGATAGAACTAGAGTTAGGCACCCAAACCCAAAAGCTACTTCTATAAGAAATAGGGATAATTGGTTAATGAGAGGTGAACATGAGACTACTGCTCAGGAAGAGCAAGATGAGCCTATGCAGCAAAGGGATGTGCTGGAATCCTCTAGACAAGGGAGTAACCAGCCATGGAGCATGAGAGATATAGGCTTGAAAGGGTGGAAGCCGATGTGGGCAAGTTAGTAGATGATACTTATCAGTTGTCGGCTACAGTTGATGAGTACCACACTGAATACTTACAAAGGTTTGATACTATCACCCAACAACAACAATACATGTACGAGATGATGTCTCGTATGGATCAGTGGCACATATCACAGGGCCACTACCCCCCATCTCCACCACCATAGTGATTTAGTAAGTACTTTTTATGCATTCCTCCTTTTCTTTTGATAATTTCCTCATATGTTTGGGACGAAGCATATTTTAAGTTTGGGGGGTTGTCAAGAATGTGTAAATTACTACCGTTGCATTTTGCATTGCATTTACGATTGCATGTAGAGCATAAAAATTTGAATTTTTTTTAATATTTTTGATTCTTTTGTTTTTATTTTTAGCACGTTTAATTGCTTTTGTGTGTGATTTTGATTAAGATTTCGGAAGAGTACAAAGCTTCCGTATGATTTTTACTATGAGCATTTGATTTTATGAGATGACATATTTTTCTGAATAATGTGATGAATTATTGAGGAGATGTCTTTTACTTGTTTGACATTGATTAAGAAAATTGGGTATTTGAGCATGTTGCGAAAAATAAGCCTGTGAGATTTTGTGCCTATAACTACTTTTATCTTATGCAGTCTTATTTTTTCTTTAGTGTGTCATTCATGATTGCTAGAACTCTAGAACTTGCTTATCTTCATTGAAGCCATGTGTTTGTGCAATTTTGAAAATGATTTAATGCCATCTTTGTTTAGCCTACTTAGTCTAAAAACCTACCTATGAACTCAAGATTCCCTAGTTAGCCACTTTGAGCCTTAACCTTTTATTGTTAGCCACATTTTGATCTTTAAAATCGAAAAAGATATTTTATCCCAAAACTTACTTGAGCATATAGAAGATGAATAGTTTGGGGGAGATGTGGTGAAGTTAGGAAAAAGAGAAAAAGTTGGCAAAAAAATGAGGTATGAGCAATGCTTAGGTAAATGAAAGAATAATGAAGCTCGAAAAAGAAAGGAAAATCTCTAAAAAAGGAAAGAGAAAAATCGAGCCAAAGAAAGAAAGAAAAAGAAAGAAACATTCTGAAAATTTTGAGAAATTGAGAGCTTGAGGCTAAAGAAAAAGAAAAGAAAAAACGCAAACATGCCTAAGAATGAAAAAAAGGAGAATAAGGGTGGAGTTGAGTTGAAAAAGAAAATATCTTGAAAAAATGATTTTTAGATGAAATTGGGTTGTTGAGTTGCAAGTCTATGTACTTAAATTCTATTTGCTCAAGTCAAGTCACTTAATCCAAATTTTCCCTACCCTTACCAAAGAGCCTACATTACAACCAAATGAAAGTCCTTTTTAATTCTTAAACTGTGCACTCTAAAATGGTAGAGATGTTAGACGATTTGCAAGCCTATGGTAGTTCTACATTCACTGAATTGATTTTGAGTGCAAATACTTTCCATACACTTTGAGAGTTGAGTGATACACTATTTACTTGTGAGTCGTGATGTCAAGTACCGAGAGAGTATTGATTATGCTTTGAACTTGTGATTGATGACTTCTTAACAATGAATTTCATGGTTTACTTAGATATGGAGTCAAATGAAATTAAATGTTTCTAGTGGTCTTGGGTGTTCTTTGTACCCCATGAGATTATTATTTTTCTTAATTTGCTCGAGGACGAGCAATGGTTTAAGTTTGGGGGATTTTGATGCGTGTAAAATATACGTGCATTTAAGAGCTTATTTTAATACATTATTGATGAATTTGCATATATATTAAGTGTATTTTAGTTGGTTTCCTTGGAAGGGCATGATCTGCGTATTCTTATAACTTTTTACAAGAAATGGAACTTAAATGAAAAGATATCAGTGATAAGGCCCACAAGATTGTCAAAATGCAAAGAGAAGATCAAAAAGGTGTGAAGAAAAAAAGCGGACGAAAACCAACCACAAAAACGGTCAAACCCGTGTAGGGTGACACGACCGTGTGACATGTCCGTGTGAAGAAACATAACCGTGATGAAGTGTTCGGGAGAAAACAGGGGGCAAAACCAAGCCGACCTCGGCCCATGTAGGACCACATGGTCGTGTTGTGTGGCCATGAAACCACATGGCCCGTGTGCGAGGTGTCCGTGGCGATCTTTGTGTCCTTTTCCTACCGAGAACTCTACAAGTGATCTCTCCAAGCACCTATATAAAAGAACCAAGGCTCGCACAAAATTCATTCATTTATACAATATACAACACACCAAAATACACAGATTACACAAATCAAAGGTCTTCGAGAGAGAGGGCTAGGTTACGAATAACACCACAAGGCCATTCACATCTACAGAAGCACAAGAGTTTCAAAGTCTTGGAATGAGGATCTATCCTGACAAAAAGAGGTTTTCTTTCTTAGTTTAGATCTCTTGTCTGTACTTAAACGATGTCACAATGTTGATTTGAAGTTTTTCTATGAATTTGTTATCAATGTTTGGATAATCTTTCGGATCCTACGGCATAATCAAAACTGTGGATTAATGTTAAATATTAATTGATTATTTTCTTAATTGATTCATGTGTTCTATTTTATGAATTCGAGTGCTTATTATTACTTGTTTGTTATCTGATCAATAATTAACATGCCATATTTGTTAGTGCGAAATTTGGGAGAGGAGTTCTAATTAACATGCCATATCTGATCAATAATTAACATGACATAATCAACTATGTATGTATGTTTGTAGGCTGAGGGAATGAGCTTCGTGACGAGAAACAAATGTTAACGGTTCAGTAGGAGAAGCTTGAGCATTTTTTAAATCTTGAATGACATGAGCTATGTTGATCATCTGGATTTTGTTTCCTTTAGTTGAATTATGTTGTCTTTTTGTTGGTTGATGGAATTGGACTATGAATTTATGGTTGTTTTATTAAAAGGAAACTTCTCTATTTGTACTTTTTGTCGGATTTTGGCTATTGGAGGTGACTTTAGTATTAATGGATTTCATATTTAATTGGTAGTGAACTTATGATGGTTGCTAGAATTGAAGTTCATAATGAATTGTTTATTTATATGGTTTTTTGGCAGCTTTGGACCTGTGTCTTTGCGTGAATAAACAATCATTTTAAAACCACTTCTAAAAACATTAAAACACCGGTTTTGATGCGGTATCTATTCATTAAAAGACACCGGTTTAAAACCTGTGTTAAATACATAAACTTTTAACATTAGGGCCATAGAAAGCGGATACGTTTTCTCTAAGACACCGGTTTTAAACCGTTGTCAAAAAGTTCAGACTTTAAACACCAGTGGCTTTAACACCGGTTGGTTTACTAATAGACATCATTTAAAACCAAAAATATCTTTCAAGGAAAAGACACCGGTTTTAAACCGTGTCAAAAAGTTCGGACTTTTAACACCGATGGGCTTTAACACATCGGTTGGTTTACTAATAGACACCGAGCTTTGTTTAAAACCGTGTCTATTAGCTTTTTGTAGTAGTGTATCTAGCACTTTCCGCGTTGCACGATGATTACTTTTGCTTCCAAAGGCACATGCGCCTCGAAGGAAACTAGTCGAAGCAAAAAGATCCTCGGAAAAATAGGAATTTCCACGCCTCGACTGTGGAGCTTTTCACTTTTCCTTCAAAATTTCTTTAGCTCATCGGCCTCAACTGTGATGTTTGCATCGGCATGTTGTGCAACTATGTTAGCTTTCTTGAGTCCATGACTCCAGCTTTTGTTATCTTAACAACTTCCTTGAAGGCATTAGTAGTATCTTCCTTTTGAGTTGTCTTATCCTCAAAATCACTCATCACACATTGGAGGATGATGGCACCATTGGGGGTGGGCCATCAACCATAGTAAAATTAACAGAAGCAACCATTTCACTGGTTTGCCTCCTTTTTGCCAGTGCCTCCTCAGCAACTTTGTCCTCGGATGATTTCTCAATTGGACTGGACTCACCTTCATCATCAGTTCCCAAGAACTTAACATCTACGTTCTCTTGGGAGTCCTGAAGAGCACTGATTTCCTCGTCTTCAATGATTTCTTCATGAGGGGTTGGCACTTCTTCAACAACCTTCTTAACTAGGTCAACCTCCTTTAGGCCTTCATTACCCTCAGCAGTCTCAACCGATGATGGGCCTTCATCATTCCCTTTTGCAGTATCAACTGCAGCAGGGTCTTCGACAGATATCCCTTTAGCAGGCGGAGATGCCTTAGGGTCTTTGGTGGCATCCATCGGAGTCTCAACTCCTTGGATTGCACTTTCATGGCCAATAGTATCAACTCCCATGGCCTCGATTCCATCCTTTGCCTTGGCTGCATCAGCAACTTCATCGGCCTGCACGACAGCTGAAGTTTTAGCTGAGACAGTCAAAACTATCTGAGCTTCGTTAACCTCAGTCTGTTGTTCTGTCAAAGTCTCACAATTGCCTCCTAACTTCTTTTGAGTTTGGTCTCCCACAGCCTCATCTCCTCCACCCAAAATGGTAGTTTGAGTTTCCCCCTCAACTGGTGCACCAGCTGAGTCTCAAGCAGTAGGGTCACTCGAAACCTGAGACACGACTATTTTTCCAGTTGAGTGATCACCCATCTGGGCAGGTGTCTCAACACCTTCTTCAGGGAGTGGCTTGGCTAAGGTGCACTCCACATCAGCTTCCTTAGCTTCATCTCCATCTTCCCTGGAACTTTCATCCTCAGAGTGGCACAGGAGATGTGGTAGCATCAATGGTTTGCACCATCTCCATTATATCTGGGCTAGGAGTAATCATAATAGAGGAAGATTCTCCAGAGCCCCTTGTCATCCACTGCTCGTGCATCTCTTTGGATTCCCTTATAGCTTGCTTGAACTCAGCTTTCTCTACTGCCTCAACAGGGTCAATTTCCTCAACGTCGATGTCACTGCTATGAGCTAGTTCTAAGGCATGTTCAGGAGCATCTGTGGAGGCACAAGAATGAGGCTTCTTTGATTCTTCATTCGCCTTTGCCTTCTCAATAGCCTTGAGCTTCTCATTCTCCTTCTTGTCGAATAGAATATTGATGCAACAGTCTTCATCCAGGGCAGTGCGTACACCACCATCTCCCAAAAATTCTAGGAGGTATTCTTCCTCCTCAATGAATTTGGGGCTTTCGAATTGATGTCTAGACAAGCTCAACTTCTAGGCTCTCCAAGTTCTAAGCCTCTCCTGAATGTCTAGGTATGCAGGAGACAACATCACGAGGTCATCATCATCCTGCATAGGCTCAAAGGGAGCCTTTTCCTCCTCAGCTGTTTGAGCATATGTCTGAGGGGATCATATAGCCAACTCCTCGCCTTGGTAAGTTGTTTCAGTTTCTTTTTCTTCAGTTGTCTCAAAAATAGTTGTTTCTTCTTCAGTCTACTGACCTACATCAGCAGTTTTCTCAATTTCAGTGGTGGTTTCCTCACCACCTTCATCTTCCTTAGACTGCTGCTCTCACAGGCTCAGTGCCAGACTCGGCTGGCTTTTCCAAGACAGATCATTTTACAAATCGCCTTCTTATAGTCTTAACCAAAGGAACTTCGGGTGGGTTCCATGTCCTCAGGCTCATCAAATGTGAAAGCATTTTTGCCTGTTTTCAGCTTTTTTAACGCAGTCGCCTTCCTCGGCAAGGCAATGCTCTCTTCATGAAGACTAGAGAATACAAGAGGTTCCTTCTGAGTCTCGGCTACTGGGGCAGATGCAAGTTCTTGGACGGCTGCAAGGGCAGGTGCTTGGTCCATAACGGCTGCCGGGGCAGGGGCAGGCTTTGCTGTTGCAACTCTTTTCTTCTTTTGAATAGGCTTCAGAGAAGGAGCTTTGGCAGTTGCAGCAGTGTCCTCGGGGACATGATTAGCTGATTCACCTTCGCTGGTGTCAGCTCTTCTTGCATGTGCTTGCTTCTGAGCACCTGAGAGGTTTTCTTTGAACATCTTCTTGTTAACGTGGAAAGGTTTCCCATGTTTGAGGGCAATCCCCTTCACCTCCATCAAATGGCCAATTACAAGGCCATACCCCAGCGAACTCATAATAGACCAACATCATTAATGGTCTTGTTAATGACATTCTGGAAGATTCGGCTGAAGATGAACTCAGCCCAGTTCACCTTCTTCTCTTCCATAATCGTAACCATGACAGTCAGCTTCATTCGAGACAGCTGATTGAAGTTGCCAAAAATTTCATGTCCACACATTTGGACACAATATCAATCAGTTTATGATAGTCGTCCTTGATCAACGACTTCTTGGCTGCATAAACAACCTTAGCAGCAGACTCTGGCTTGGCAATCAACTTCCACGCCGTAGCCATGTTCATGTCTTTTTCAGTAATCTCTTTCATCCCACTTGAAGGAAGGTGGCAATGAGTAGCCAGGTCCGCAACAGTAATCTTGATGTCGGTGATGTGGATAATTGACCTTATTTCTCCATCGTGAACCTCATCATTCACATAGAACATTGCGACCTCCTCATGATATGTATGCGAGAATTCCATGGTGAGAAATCCCTTGAGGCCGAATTTCTCCAACTTAGCAGCTATCCTCTGGGCAAGGGCTTTGTCAACCCCTTGCTTCACCAAACCCTCGAAATACACTGTAGAATCGGGGTGGATCTTCTCAGCCATCTTTACAAAATCATAACTTGACGCCATTTCTGGAAAATGAACGGTGAAAAACCTTAACTTCAAACGCTGTTAGAACTAGGGTTTTGCTTTAGTTGCAGAGAAAAACTTTTTGTTGCTTGTGAGAGACGAGTGTATTGTGAGGAAAGAGAAATTTAATCACGATCAGCGGTTGGGATTAAAATCTTGAAACCGCATTAATTTCCCCGCATTAAATGCAATAGTATTTATATCGAATCATAGGCTAAATGTGTAAAGGCTTTATTCGACACCATATTTATCGCCCGACCTAATGCCCAAAAATATTCCCGCTTCATGAAAAACGACCGTGTGTTTTGTCACTTAGCTCATAAATAACTCAGCTATCTTCTAAAAGTGACATAACTCTACTTTTCTCTTCTCATTTATGATCACTCTGCTGTCAGCTAACTCGATACAACTGATTATCCGTCTGGGCTGTTTTATTTGGCTGGAAAATGAAACTTTGCTGATTTTCATTTCTCTCTTCTTTGACTCTGCTGATTGAGTCTTCTGAGTCTCCTAACTCAACTCAATCAAACCTATCTCATTCTTAAGCTCTTCAAATCTTGATTCACATAATGGTTTAGTGAATATGTCAGCTTACTGCTTATCAGTTGAGATGTATTCCAAAGTGATGTCTTTCTTTTCAACATGAACTCTTATAACATGATATATGCCATCAATGTGCTTTGTTCTTGAATGCAATACTATTTTTTGTGCAATTGCAATAGCACTTGTGTTATCACACATAGTTTGAATCTCTTTTTCTTCTATATCATAATCTCTCAGCTATTGCCTCATCCATAGAACTTGGGCACAATAGATGTCTGTAGCTATGTACTCTGCTTCAGCTGTGGATGTAGCTAATGAATTTTGTTTCTTGCTGAACCAAGAAACTAATCTATTTCCAAGCCTTTGACAAGTACCTGATGTACTCTTCCTGTCCACTCTACATCCAACATAGTCTGAGTCTGAGTAATCAACTAGCTTGAATCCTCCATCTTTTGGATACCATAAGCCAACCTATTGGCATCCCTTCAAATACCTTAGGATTCTCTTGGCTGCAGTCATATGACTCTCTTTTGGTGCAGATTGAAATCTAGCACATACGCCTACAACAAAGGTGATGTCTGACCTACTTGCTGCTAAATAGAGCAATGATCCAATGAGAGCTCTATATCTGGTTTGATCTATAGCTTTGCCATCTGCATCTATATCCATCTTGATTGATGTATTCATGGGAATCTTTATTGATGACTTCTCTTCCATACCAAATTTCTTCATTATATCTCTGGTATATTTGGTTTGACTTATGAAGGTTCCATCCTTCAATTCCTTGACTTGAAGACCTAGGAATAAAGTCTGCTCTCCCATCATGCTCCTTTCAAACTTCCCTTGCATGAGGTTTTAAAACTTGTCACACAACTCTTTTTATTTTTGATCCAAATATAATGTCATCCACATAGATTTGAACCGCAATATACTCTTCCCATCTTGAATTATGAAGAGTGTTCTATCAACCTTGCCTTTGGTGAATCTATTGTCAATTAGAAACCGAGATAATGTGTCATACCAGACTCTTGGTGCTTGTTTCAATCTATACAAGGCTTTCTTGAGCTTGTAGACTTTGTCTCCAATAGTTTTATGCTCAAAACTTGGAGGTTTCTCCACATAGACTTCTTCTTCCAAAATTCCATTCAAAAATGTACTCTTCACATCCATTTGATACACAGTGAAGTTCTTGTGAGCAGCATAAGCAAGAAATATCCTAATTGCTTCCAATCTAGCAACAGGAGCAAATGTTTCATCAAAATCTATACCTTTCTCTTGGCAATACCTTTTGGCTACCAATCTTGCTTTATTTCTTACAATAGATCCTTCCTCATTCAACTTGTTTCTAAATACTCACTTAGTACAAATAACATTTTGGTGAGTATGCCTTTTAACCAATTCCGAAACTGATTCAGCTCTTCCTGTATAGCTTGAATCTAATGTGTGTCATCTAATGCTTGAGACACATCTTTGGGCTCTATCTCGGAAATGAAACAAGTAAACATAGCTTCATGTTGGGCTCTAGATCAGGTTCTTACTCCATCTCCATTCCCAATTATTAACTCAGGTGGATGGTCTCTCAGCCATCTCACATTAGGTTGGAGTAAGTCTGCTGGATTCAGCTGTCTCGCAGCTAAGTTGTCTTGAACAGATTCTTCATCATTATTCAGATGTAGACCTTCCAGCTGTCTATGAGATTCGACTATCTCATCTTCATCAGGGTTGAGTGCTCTTACATCTGCTTCAGCATAGGGACTCTTCTGCATAGTTGGCTGATTCTTCTGCTCAACTAACTCATTTATGTCTTCTCTATTCACATTTGGTTCATAAAAAAACACATGGAATGAATCTTCTGTGACCATAGTCCTTTTGTTCAGCACTCTATAAGTTTTGCTCTCAGCTGAGTATCCCAAAAAGATACCTCATCAGCTTTAGCATCAAAAGCTTTTAGGTTGTCCTTGCCATTGTTATGGATGCATCACTTACATCCATAGATCTTAAAATATCCAACATTTGGCTTCCTTCCTCACCAAATTTCGTAAGGAGTTTTGTACAATTGCCTATTAATCATACATTCTGAGTGTAACAAGCAGTGTTGATGGCTTCAACCCAAAATCTCTTAGACAATCCAGCTTTACCTAACATTGTCCTTGCAGCTTCCTTGAGAGTTTTGTTCCTTCTTTCAGCTACTCCATTCTGTTGTGGAGTTCTTGCAGCTGACAACTCATGAGCAATACCATTTTCAACACAATACTGAGTTATGATCCCATTAACAAACTCAGTTCCCTTGTCAGACCTTATCTTAATAATGGTTTGACTCTTCTCATTTTGAACTCTTCTCATCAGCTGAGGCAATCTTTGCAAGGTTTCGTTCTTTTTATAGCAAATAGTCCATGTATATCTTGAATAATCATCCACCACCACTAAGGTGTATTTCTTTCCACTGATACTTGTTGGTTCAACAGGACCAAATAAATCCATGTGCAATAGATGCATTATCCTGGTTGAAGAAGGACTTGCTTGTCCTTGAAGAACGATTTGATCTGTTTTCCCATCCGCATGCATCACAAATGTTTTCTTTCTTGTATATTGAGTCAGCAATCCTTCCACAAGATGGCTCCTTGCAAGCTTGTTGATTGACTTGAAGTTCAGTGACTTTCGACTTCTTGCCACAACCAACTTGATTCGGTTTGTACTCTTTGCTAACACCATGTGCTTGGTGTAGCATTGACCAATCCTTAATTTGGCATACTCTCATGTTGAATCCCATATTGTAGCCTTTGTCACGAGTTGGTTGATGCTCGTGATTGAAGTTGAGGCCTTCAACGTCTTGCAACATCCGTGATTTCTAATCTATTTTTCTTATGGGTCCTGTGCCTTTGATTTCCCCGAGCCGCATTTCCTCCAAATATGACTTTTGCACCTTTGATTTCCTTGAATTTTGATAGATTTCTCTTATTTCCTGTCATGTGTCTGGAACAGCCACTATCCATGTATCAGGTTCCTTTGCACTCAGTTGTTCCCTAAACGTGCAATCAAGGAAATTAGTTTTTAGGTACACATACTTGCCTCGGTCCGGAGGGGTTAGTGCTATAAGGTGTTCCAACCAACCTATAGCCAGATGATCTGACTCTAAGAGGTTGCCACCTATCAGTTCCATAATCATAATGCACATTAGCAAATTGCTTGGGGGTTTTAGGTTCCTACAACTGTCTCTTTTGTCTGTATGCATGTGTGTTTGTTTGAGCATTTGCTTTCTTGGGGTAATAGTGGAATTTATGTGCTTGTTGGGGTTGAGGTTGAGGTCTTTGCCACTTTGGCTTGTATCCCATAGGTCTTGGCTAAAATCTCATTCGGTTATTCCAATCAGCTTGGCTTAGATAATTTCTACCATTCCTATCATATGATTTTCTTTGCTGAAATCTCTGAGGCTTTTGGTAGCTCTGTTTAGCTTTCACAGAGAATTTCTGTTTCGAGTATGCTGATGGACCTTTCTGAATTTGGTTTCAGCTGTCTTGTCAACATACTCAACTGGCTTCTTGCCTTTTCCCTTATGTCCAAGGCCAGTATGGTTGTGATTGTGTTTTTGAGTGGGTGTAGGTGCAACATATGGTGTTTTGGATTTTTGGGTTCCCTTATTGATTTAGGATCCTTTTTCCATAATCACTCTTGGGAGTTGGGCATGCACAAAGGAGTGAAATCCAATGCATGTCTTGTTACCACTTTCTTTTTGAATTATTATAAGTTCATCCAATTATTTGGATGCCTTAGTGAATGAAGCAATTACATTTTTAAGATCCTTTTCCCTCTTTTCCGTAGCAGCTAAGTCTGCTTGGGTCTTGGCAATTTCAGCCTTCAGTTTAGTATTCTCATCAGCTATGTGACTTAGAGTACTCAACTCTTTAGTCAGCTGTGAGTTTTGGCATTTAAGCTTGCTATTTTCCTCATTTAGCAGTGTGTGTGAGGTTTTGATGTGTGCTCAAAATCTTTCATCAGTTTGCCAATTGAATCATAAAGATCTGTGGGTGATGAAGTGTTTGTGTCACAGTCACTAGAATCAGAATGAGATGAGTTAGAGTGTACCTCATCTTCTTGATCTTTTGAATCTTGTTCTTTGTCCTTGAGGCATATCAAGGCCTCTTCCTCTGTGTCACTTTAGTAGTCTGCTTCACTACTATCTGAGTCTGCTGGTTCCTTGCAATTGGCTGTTTGTGATCTCAACAATGTACCAACATGACTTTCTTCTATTCTTGTCTTGTTTCTCTGAAGACCTTTCTATCCTCTTCATTTCTGTATTTGTTGACTGGTGGATAAGGACAGTCAATAGCGAAATGTCCTGGTTCCCTGCAGTTCCAACACAGGTTCTCAGCTCTTTGCAAGTCAGCTATATCAGTTCTCTGATTATCAACTCTCTGATACTCAGTTCTTTGATGTTCAACTATCTTGGGTGGTCTGTCCTCCCTTGCTTTGGAGGGTGCTAAGTGTCTTCTTGAGGATTCACCCTTATTCCATTTATAGTTCTTATTGAAGAACTTGTTGAATCTTTTTTACCATTAGGGCAATCTCCTCTTGGTCTATTGTTTCCTTTGAATCAGCTTTCTTTCCTTCACCAGCCATGAGTGCAGATGTCTTGGGTACAATTGTCTACTCTTGTTCTTTTCATTTCAGCTCGAACTCATATGCTTTGAGGTCAGAGAATTGCTTATGGTTTGATATCTTAATCTATGGAATGTCTCAGGGCCATGACCTTCATTTCCCACTCAGCTGGGAGAGACCTTCGATTTTCATACACATCTCCTTTTATGTGTACTCTTTTCCCAGAGCTGAAAGCTCATTGGTAATTTTTGTGAATCTGACATCCAGTTGATTCAGACTTTCACCTATAATCATTTTAAAATTTTCAAATTTTTGGACTACAACATTTAACTTGTTTTCTTTAATTTGATCAAACCCTTCACAAATCAAAGTGAGTTTTTCCCAAATTTCATTGGCTGATTTGCAAGATTTGACTCTATTAAACATAGCCTTATCAAGAGTTTTGTAAAGTATATACTTGGCAACATTGTCAAGATTATATCTCTTTCTATCTTCGTTGGTCCATTCACAACAAGGCTTTTCAACCATGGCAAGTCTGGGCTCTGCTGCAGCATCCTCTCCTTCAGCATGAGGTGCTCTTTTTACAGCAGTGTTCACCTTTAGGATTTGCAGTGGCCCATCCTTAATCAATAGCCACATCTCATCATGCGGGGCTGATAGATGAGCCTGCATACGAATTTTCCAGTCATTAAACTCTTCCACGGTAAACATGGGAATACGAGTTAGATTTGCTTCCATGATAATAACTTTGCTTTTGAAATAAAAGCTTTAAACACTCAAGTGTTGATTCTTTTGAAAAGAATGAGATCTAGTTCAGTAACCAGTGCAGAAGGCTCAATGAACCAACCACTCTGATACGACTTGTAAGTCCCAATGGATGATGAGTAAGGTTTAGACGGGGGGAGGGGTTGAAAAAACCTTACCAATTTTTCGATTTAGTCCTTTCAAATTATTTTCAGAGTTTTACACAAATCAACTTAGTCCTTGAGGAACAACTAGGTATGCTTACTCAACAGACTCGGCTGAGCTGTTGATAGTATAACTTATCTGATCTCAGCTAACACTTAGAATAACAATTTATTTAGTTTTGTTTTTTTTTTGTTCAGCGGAAGACTTTTCACCCTTGTTGTTGTAAAATTGTTTTTGCAACACTTGTTTTAGCAATTGTTATTATCAGTCGAGTTCAACAATTATAACTTAAGCAGCAATATATGCATGAATTAAAAGTGTTATAAGTAAATAAGACACAAGCAATTTTTATAGTGGTTCGAGGATGAGGTAATTCCTCTAATCCATTCTTCTCCAACTCGTGGAGGAATCCACTAAGTAACAAGATCATGGTTATAGAGGATTCAACAGTCTGAGTCAGCTTCGATCACACACCCATCAGCTCCTAGGACTCAACTTCTTCACAAAATGGTTGTCTTGCTACTTCAGCTCCTTCAAACTCTTGGATTTGATCACACAGTCCACTACCAAGTCTAAAGTCTCTGGTTCGAACTTGAACCTCACTACTTATCCTTCAACCTTGGAGAATAGACCCCTTTGTTCTTTAAACAAAATTTCCTCTTCAACTGATGAAGTAATCTCTCCTTCACTAAATGTGTTGGATTGAGTTTCTTCGAATTTTAGCTTGAGGATATCTTTGAAAGCTTGAGAGAATTTGCAGGTTTTTGCTTGTTTGAATGCTTGATAGACGTATGAAATTCGTAACCTTCTCTCACTTGCTTCATCAGCCTTTTATAGTGTAGATTTGAAATTATGTCCATTGAAGAGATAAACACATATTCAAATCACACTCGTAGGTTGTTGGCTTGTCTTGTCTTGCAGCATTAATGTGGATCGTACTATGATTTTAATGCTCTACAGCTTTTCCTTCATCTCTGCAGGTTTTCAGGAACATCTCATTGGTTCCTTGCTTTTTGTACTCTTTCAGCAAAACATCTTTATTGTTGGCAGCCCGACATAGGCCTATTTCCAGCAAAACCTTGACTTGTGTTGACAATGGATCTCTTTTAGCTTTCTTCAAGTCTTGTCTGTTGCATACCCATTTGACATTCGATTCCAATCATTTTGGAATGACTTAGCTGTCAGTCAGCTGACTGAGACAACTTTTCTGTCACTTGACTAAACCTTCTCTTGGCTTCACACAGCTGACAAGCAGCCGGGTCTTCTCTTCAATCTTCAGTCGACTGTTGTAATCTTTAACTTAGCTGACTTCAACTCAGCTTATTCAGCCTTATCTATTACAAGTTGATTTACATAGAAAATGGGGTGCCAACTTCCTAATCTAAGTTTTACATGCTATCATCAAAATCTAAATATAAATTTTCCTAACATTATGAATCAGCCAACTTGAAGTCAGCAGACTTCTGGAACCAAAGTCAGCAGACACCCAACAGCCAAGCTCCCAAATGTGGCAGCCATGTTGGATGAAGAAGTGATGAAAGAGGAAGAAGTTCTAAAGGAGGCAGAGGTAGATGAAGAGACTTATCTTCTGATGCGAGAGGAAGAAGCTCTCCACCAAGAAGAGGAGGTGGTGAAATGTCTGTTAATCCCTTGAAAAGAGATGAGCCCTATTGGCTCGGTCTTTGATAAGCTCAAAGAAGATAAGGTGAACAAAGAGCGGATGAATGGGCAAGGCATCTTGAAAGGGAGGAAATGGAATTAAGAAGCAAACAAGAATAAGAAAAGAGAAGAAGAATGGAAGAAGAGCAGAGGAGAAGACAACAAATGAGATAGGGGGAAAACTATCAAGATTTTGTATTTTTACAAATCATTTGCAATCTACACAATAATGTAAGTGCCAGAATATACATGAATAAAATCTGTTATATTTATTTTCAATTATTTAATTTTTTTGGCACAGATGTTGTAGAAAGTTTTGGCATCATTAAAAAGGGAAAAATTGTTAGAAAATTTATTGCATAGATTTTGATGATGCTTTTTTTTTTGAATCGATATTTTGATGATACTTAGAAAACTTTGTATTAGGAAGTTGGCATACCCCATTTATGTAAGTAAATTCTACTTTGTAATAGATAGAATACTAGCTGAGTCAAATAGCAGCTAAGTAGATTTGCAGAAGACTTGCTGAAGGATGCAGTGAAGAATCATCTGAGTCACAGCTGAGTTGTTAAGAAGACTTTTAGTCAAGTACATCAGCTAAGTCTTTCAGAAGAGTTACAACAGAGTTAACCCAAGAAATAATGGAGATGACTCAAGTCAAAGGGTTAAAGCAGCTGAATAACTCAGAGGCAACTGAAAAGAGTCCATTGTACTAAAGCCAAGAAACTTATCTATCTTGGTAATGAAGACAAATCTTCAACTTTAAAGTATTCATGCTGAAAGAGTGCAAGAGGAATAAGCAAATGGGGAACTTGTAGAATGCTAACACCTTTTCAGAAGCATGCAAATATCAGATAAACAAGGTTGGGTCAACATCAAAGCTGCAGAAACAAGACAAGCCAATGTATATTAAACAAGAGTTTGAAATTTTGTCTATCTCTTTAACGGACAAAATTCAAACTCCTACTATAAAAGGCTGAGGAATGTTTTCCAGAGAGAACAAGACACAAAACTGAGAAGCAATATCCAAGTGAAAGCAAGAAATACGAATACACTTTTTCAAGCTAAATTTGAAAATCCTCAAGCCAAAATCAAAGACACTTCATCCAACACTCTCAAGTGAAAATATCAAGTTGTACATCAAGTTGAAGTGGAAAAACATTTGTGAAAACAAAGGGGTCTATATTTTTAAGGATTGAAGGAAGTATAATAAGGTCCAAGGTCGAACCTGGTTTGAATCTGAAGTAAGGTTGTGTGATCAATCCCTGAAGATTCGAAGAGCTGAAGTAGTGAGGCAGCTGTCTTGCAAAGAGCTGAGTCCCAAAAGATTAGCTGGTTGTGTGATCAAAGTGAATCTTGGATTGTACTTCTTTAACGAAGTTATTGTTGCATTAGTGGATTTCTCCTGGAGTAGAAGAAGAATGGACTAGAGGAATTACCCCCATTCTCAAACCACTATAAAATCTCTGTGTTCTTCATTTTTATTGCACTTTAAATTCTGCATTTTATTTAATTGCTATATTTGCTATCCATCAAGATAATAACTGCTAAAAAAAGTATGAGTGTTGATAAACCAATCTTAAATAGGATGTAAGACTTCCGTTGTATAACAAGAAAATTGATTTTCTAAAAAAGTTAACTTCATTCAGCTGAGTTACTCTATCAAAAGCTCTCTCAAGGAAATGTTGAGCGGTTAACTCTCATGTTGAATCTTAACACAACTGTCTTAGCTGTATTCTTGTAACTCTAATTTTTTACAAAGGGCAAAATTCGAGAAAGCATGAGTCCATGTGCCCTACCAATGATTGTTGTACCAAAAAAAGATGGATCGTGGATAATGTGTATAAATTGCCGTGCCATCAATAAAATCACCAAAAGTATCACTATCATATTCCTAAGTTAGATGATATGTTTGATGAATTACACGGTGTTGTAGTCTTTACTAAGATTGATTTAAAGAGTGGATATCATCAAATTCGAAATAAAGAAGGAGATGAATGGAAAATTGCATTTAAAACAAAATATGGTTTATATGAGTGGTTAGTAATGTCTTTTGGTTTAACTAATGTACCAAACACTTTCATGAGATTAATGAACCATGTTTTGCACAACTTTATTGTCAAGTTTGTGATAGTTCATTTTGATGACATCTTTATCTATAGCAAAAACTTAGAGGAACATATTGATCATGTGCATGCTATGTTAGACACTTTAAGAAGAGAGTCTTTGCATGCTAATTAGAAAAGTGTTCTTTTTGTATGGATAAAGTTGTTTTTATCGGATTTGTGGTAAGTATTAATGGAATTGAAATGGAAAATGCAAAAATCAATGCTATTATAGATTGGCCAATTCCTAAAAACATTGTTGAAGTGAGAAGTTTTCATGGTCTCGCAAGCTTCTGTAGGAAGTTTGTAAAGAATTTTAGCACCATAGATGCACCATTGAATGAAATAATAAAAAAAGAGGTTGGTTTTCATTGGTGAAATAAACAACAATATACTCCTTAAAGAAAAATGAACTACTGCGCCTATTCTTTGATTACCTAATTTTGATAAATCATTCGAGCTTGAATGTGATGCATCCGGAGTGGGTGTAGGTATTGTTTTTATGCAAGAATGAAGACCTATTGCTTACTTTAGTGATAAAGAGCTCTATGCTTTGGTGAGAGCCTTGGCAACACTACTTGTGGCCAAAGGAGTTTGTGATTCATACGGCATGAATCTCTTAAATATCTCAGAGGCCAAGGTAAATTGAGTAAACAACATATCAAATAGGTGGAGTTCATTGAATCACTTTCTTATGTGATTAAATATAAAAAGTGGAAAGAACACATTATAGCTGATGCCTTATCTCGGAGGTATAGCGTTAATCACTACATTGGTTCAAAACTCATTAGTTTTGAGACAATAAAGGAAATGTATGACATTGATTTTGATTTTTCTTCTATTTATGTATATTGTGAGCATGCTGCATTTGGGAAATTCTATGGACATGAAGGGTATTTATTTTGTGAAAACTTTTTTGCATTCCTAAATGTTCTATTCGAGAGTTACTTGTTAGAGAAGCACATGGGGGAGGTTTAATGGGACACTTTGGAGTGCATAAAACCTTGGAAGTATTACGTGTTCATTTCTTTTGGCCTGGTGAGCGTGCTGATGTTGAAAGAATTTGTGAAAGGTGCATAACTTGTAAACATGCTAAATTAAAATCACAACCTCATGGAATGTATAAACCTTTACCTATTCCTATTGAATATTAGGTAGACATATATATGGACTTTGTTTTGGGTTTACCTGGAACAAGTAAGGGTAGAGATTTTTTGTTTGTGGTTGTTAATAGATTTTCTAAAATGGCACATATAATTCCTTGTCATAAAAGTGATGATGCTACTCACGTTGTTGATTTGTTCTTTAGAGAAAATGTGCGTTTGCATGGAGTTCCAAGAACAATTGTGAGTGATAGATATGCGAAATTTTTAAGTCACTTTTGGCGTATGATATGGAGTAAATTGGGCACTAAACTTTTATTTTCTACTACTTGGCACCCACAAACTGATGGGAAAACTAAAATGGTCAATAGAACTTTGTCTCAATTACTTCAAGCTTTGATTCAAAAGAACTTAAAGAATTTGGAAGATTGTTTGCCATTTTGACATTTGCTAAGTTTGCATATAATAGGAGTGTACATTCTGCTACTAACTTTACTCATATTGAAGTTGTTTATGGATTTAACCCATTGAGTCCACTTGATCTTGTTCCTATCTAGGGATGGAAATGGGGCGGGCGGGTTGGGTCGGGTATCTAAAGACCCAGGTCCCCCCGTCCATAGAGTGGGTAGGATGGGTTGACCCACTGCGAGTCATGGGGCGGGGAGGGTCTACTCGTCCTGACCAGAATTAAATAAAATTAAATACAAAAAAAATAAATAAAAAAGAAATATATATATATATAATATTCTTTACAAAAGATGTTATTATCGTTTTATAAATGGTAGATATAATATTAAAAGATACAAATTATAAAATAATATATATTACATATAGAAAAAAATATATTAAATATATTAAAAATAATAAATTTGCTATATGGGGGGCAGGTACCCGCGGGGCGGAAGTGATATCCAGACCTGTCTCGCCACACCGCGGGTCACGGGGTGGGTACCCGTGTGTTGGGAAATTTAGTGTTTAGATTTTGATGAATGCCATGTAAAACTTAGACTAGGAAGTTGGCACCCCATTTTCTTTGTATTTTGCATTGTAATAGATAGGGTTGTACGAGCTGAGTCAAGTCAGCTATGCTTGGATATGCAAGAAGTCAACTGGAGGCTAAAATAAAGACTCCGCTGAGAAGCAGCTGAGTATGGCAAGAAGGAGAAGTCAAGAACTCGACTAAAGGAGTATCAGCTGGATACAGCTGTGAGAAGTGTCAGTCAAGTCAACTCAAGACAACCAAGTCAAGTTGAAGTGACAGATGAGTCTTCCAATGATTGGGAGCTGACTCGAAGTCACCTGGGAAAGTTAAGGAACTGCAGTCAAGTCAAGACAATCAAAAAGAGTCTCATTTGCAAGTCAAGAAAGTTACTTAAATAAGTAATACTTCCATGCTGCAATATTCTAAAGTGCTCAGTCCCAGAAGCGTGCAAAAGGAATAAACCAATGGGAAGCACTACACCTATGTCAGGCTCTGAAAAGCTAAAGGTTCATTTAATACGAGGAAATGTCAACATCAAGGACTGCAACAAGACAAGCCAACGAACACAAATGACTTTCGAAAATCAGCCTATCTCTTCAACGGCCAGATTTTTTAAAGATCACTATAAAAGGCTGAGGAATCACTTTGAGAGAGGGTTACCTGAACCACGAACATTCAAGCTAACATTCGAACTGTAACCTGCAAAATATTCTCAAGTTATTCAAGCAAATCCTCAAGCCTAAATTTCGAATGAAATCAATCCAACACCAAGCTGTGAAGGAAAGACAACTTCAAACTGTTGAGAAGCCAGTTGTGTGACCAAGGCATCTCCAGACTGAGTCCCAAAGGATCAAGTCAGCTGTGTGATCAAGACTTGTATCTGGACTGTTAACCACATTGTACTCTGATCAATACTTAGTGGATTCCTCAGGAGTTGGAGAAGAGAGGAGTAGAAGAATTACCCCATCTTCGAACCTCTATAAAATTTATTGTGTCATTTACATTTCAGCAATTTCATTTCTGCATATTTCATTATATCTGTGATAATTTGCATTCCAATTGATATTTAACAAAGTGCTAAAATCAAGTGTTAAAACAAACTTAAACCAAATTCAAGGGTGTTAAGTCTTCTGCTGAAAATCTTATCACAGCCAAGTTAAGGTTTAGTCTAAACAGCTGAGTTATTCTATCAATAGCTCAATCGAGTCTGTTGAGTGGCTAACTCTGCTGGTTAACTAATTTAGATGTCCCTCAAAGACATAGTTGTGTGTTTAACTCTAAAACATTTTAAAAGGACTAAAATTGAAAAGTTGGTAAGGTTTATTCAACCCCCCATTCTAAACCTTACTCACACCCCTTGGGACCTACAAGTGGTATCAGAGTGGTTGGTTCATTGAGCCTTCCGCACTGGTTACTGAACTAGATCTCCAATCCTTCAAAGAAGTCTTTAACACTTGTTCTTACAAAAGCTATTTTCAAATCAACAAAGTTAATATCATGGAAGCAAATTTGACACGCATCCCTATGTTCACCATTGAGGAATTTGATGATGATTTGCATCAAGTGGAGAAGCAAATTGTTTACCCCCTAACTAACCGTCTTCAGAAATTATGTCTAACGCATAATTGCGTAGGCATAAGAAAATTTTGATAGAACTACGAGCCACTTCTAGTCCCAATAAGTAATTTAAGATTCCCAGGTCTTTTATATGGAAACATGAACTCAAATAATGTTTGAAAGTCTAGAAGCAACATCATACCCAGATTCAATAAGATCATCGACATAAACTAACATATTGAGTTGCAAACTACCCGTATGTAGTGTGAAGAGATAGTAATCAGAATAGGATTGCTGAAAAACATATTGCTTTAATGCACCTACCAATTTGGCAAACTAACATCGAGGTGTCTGTTTCAACCCATATAAGGACTTGTGAAGTCGACAAATTTTCCCCGGAGCCACGGAGTTAAAACTGGGAGGCATTTTCATATACACTTCTTCATCAAGATCACCATGCAAGAAAGCATTGTGAACATCTATTTGATGAAGTTCCAAATTTTGAGATGCTGCTATTGCTAGGAAAGTCTGTAATGTTACCATCTTTGCGACTCGGGCAAATGTCTCATTGTAGTTAAGACCTTCAACCTGATGATTGTCAAAACTCATGAGTCGCGCTTTACATCTCCCCATGGAACCATCAGAGTTGTACTTAATTTTGTACACCCATTTGCATCTGATTACCTTCTTGTCTGGAAGTAAAGTTCCCACAGTCATGTCCCATTATTTTCCAATACCTGTATATCATGGCTCATGGCATTTCTCGATCTTGCATCCTTCATAGCCTCAGAGAAAATTTTAGGTTCAATACATGTAGTAATGGCTACCAAAAATTGTCGATGTTGCACATTTTTCAGAGAATCTACATACATGACTTTCTTAGGTCTTCTTGATGGAGAGCTTCTGCCTCTCCCGCCAGACCTAGAGTCCCTTCCTCTACCCCTAGCAGGGTCAGCTCCTCTGGGAGTTTAACTGGACTGAGCCCTTGAAGTCTATTGAACCTTTGAAGATTGAGTTTGCTGCTTCTTGGTTATATCAATAACTGTAAGTCTTTTTTCCATTATAAATCCCATGCAATTTTTAGGTCCATCCCCTTGAAATATCCTTCAGATTGTAGAGTTTTATACTCTTCAGTCGATCTTTTCACTAACTCAGCTGGGGGATTGGATTCATCAGTTGTTTCCTGGAGCTTTCCTGCTAGAGGACCACCGAACTTGGCTTTTAGATCTTCAACTCTGCCATGCTGCCTTCGTTGGAGGCCTTTGTGATCAAATCCAATAATTCGAAAGAGTTGAAGTAGAAAGACAATTGTCTTGTGAAGAGCTGAGTCCCATGAGTGAAGCCAGCTGTGTGATCAAGGCTTGCTCTGACTGATTCTCCTTTTTGTTACATGACTGTTGCTTTAGTGGATTACCTCTAGGAGTTGGAGAAGAGTGGAGTAGAGGAATTACTCCATCATCGAACCACTAGAAAATTGCTCTGTGTCTATTTACTTTCAGCATTTATTTCCTAAATATTATTACACTGCTGGTTGATAAATTTGCTAAGTCAACTGATAACAACTTAACTGGATTAAATATATTTAATATATTTTAACTAAAGAGAGTAAGGCTTCTGCTGTTAAAACCAAGTTAGTTGTATTTTTAAAGAGTTCACTTCACTCAGTTGAGTTACTCTATTAATAGCTCAGTCGAGTCTGTTGAGTGGTTAACTCTTTTGTTGATGTTGAACTAAGCTGTCCCTAAAGGACTTAACTGCTACTTGTGGAAACTCTGATTTAAAAGACGAAAATCGAAAATTGGTTAAGTGTATTCAAACCCCCTATTCTACAATTAACCCAAACACCCCTTAGGACCTACAGAGGATCATTATAATGCCCCAAACATATTTCGGTTAGGAACATCACTTTTAAGTACCTAGAATGAACAATGCCGAGACTTTTAAGAAATCCTTTTAGCCATTGCAACTCACATAAAGCAGCAGCCATGGAGCGGTCTTCTGCCTCAGCAGAAGAATGATACATCGTATGTTGTTTCTTGGTTTTCAAACAAATGGACGAATTGCCAAGTTGGCACCGATTCTGCATGAATTGAGCCAAAACACGAACAAAATACGAGAGGTCTGCTCTCGTAATAGAGATATAAATGAGTCTGCCTACCAACCGATGTTAACATTCTTGGTCTGAAAACAATGTTCCTGTGGCCAAATAGAGATAATGATTTGCATCAAGTGGAGAAGCAAATTGTTTACCCCCTAACTAACCGTCTTCAGAAATTATGTCTAACGCATAATTGCGTAGGCATAAGAAAATTTTGATAGAACTACGAGCCACTTCTAGTCCCAATAAGCTGTTAATTTTAGCTCAGCCAAGTGGGCTGGCCCGACCGGCCCGGTAAGAGTGCCAAGTTAGGCTACGTTTTCTTAGGCCCGAAATGAGTCGGACCTTTTTGGCCGGCCCATTAGGCCCGAAAAACAGGGTCAGTCCGATCAACCTAACTTTTCCTTTATTGTTTCGTGGGCTGGGCCACAAAAATAGTGGTCCCATTACTATTTGACCTGACCCAAATTTTTGCTTTGGCCCACCAGGCCGGCCCAACCCGTTTGACACCTCTAGAAGCAATATGATGGGGGAATAAAATCAAGGTAACAAATTTTTGAGAATTACTTCATGTTAAAAGTATCACTATTATTGTTCAAAGTATCACTCTGTATGTTAAAAATATCACTTTTAACATGAAGTATTTCTCAAAAATTTGTTACCTTGATTTTTTTCAATATCACTTTTCATATTAAGAGTATTACTGGAAAATACGTATGCAGGCTCATCTATCAGCTTTACATGATGAGATGTGCATAGTGATAGAGGATGGGCCACTGCAAATAATGAAGGTGAACACAAACAAGGAGAGCCGCGAGAAGAAGAAGAGGAGGTCGCTCCTGCTCCTAACCATGCTATGGTTGATAAACCAAGAGCTGAGTGGACAAATGATGACAGAAAAAGATACAATCTTGACAATGTGGCCAAGGATATACTTCACAAGACTTTTGACAAAGCCATGTTCAACAAAGTCAAATCTTGCAAGACAACCAAAGAAATCTGGGATAAATTAACCTTAATTTGTGAAGGATCTGAACAAATTAAGGAAAACAAATTATCTGTTGTTGTTGAAAAATTTGAAAACTTCAAAATGCTTGCAGGAGAAACAATGGACCAGCTGGGAGCTAGATTTACTGAAATTACAAACGAGCTCTCAGCACTTGGGAAAGAATACACACAGAAGGAGATGTATATGAAGATACTAAGGAGCCTCCCAGCTGAGTGGGAAATGAAGACCATGGCTCTAAGGCACTCGATGGACCTATCAAAAACGTCCAATCATGAACTATTCTCAGACCTCAAAGTCGATGAGTTTGGCCGAGAAGAAAGGATCAAGAGGAGATAGTTGTACCCAAAACAATTTTGCTCATAGTCAAGGAAGAAAAGAGAGCCGAGACCAAAGAAGTCATTGACCAGGAGGAAATTGCCTTGATGGTTAAAAGATTCAACAAGAACTACAAAATAAATAAAGGTGAATCCTCCAGAAGGCATTCAACTTCCTCTAAGTCAAGGAAGATAGGCCACCAAAGAGAGCCGAGTATCAAAAGGTCGAATATCAAAGAGCCGACAACCCAAGAAATGAGAAAGCTGATCAAAAGCTGAAACCTATGTTGGAATTGCGCATACCAGACACTTTGCTATTGATCGTCCATATCCTCGTAGTCAATAAATACAGAATGAAGAAGAAAGAAAAGTCTTCGAGAGAAAGAAGACAAGAAAAGAAAAGAGCAATGTTGGCTGCTCAAGTCGCTGAAACAAATGCTAAGTCGAAAGATACAAAGATTCGATTCAGAGTAGTGAAGTGACTACTCAAGTGATTCTCAAGAAGAAGCTATGATCTGTCTAATGGCTAAAGAACAAGATCAACTCCGACCAAGAAGATGAGGTACACTCTAACTCATCTCACTCGGTTCTAGTGATAGTGATTGTGACACACACACTTCATCACCCACTGATCTTTATGGTTCATTAGGCAAAATGATGAAAGAATTTGAGCAAATTAAATCCTCACACACACTATTAAATGAGGAAAACAGCCAGCTCAAAAGCCAAAACTCACAGCTGACTAAGGAGTTGAGTACTCTAAGTCACATAGCCGATGAGAACAAAAGAGTCAAGGCCGAGAATGTTAAACTAATAGCAGAGATAGTCACATTAAAAAGAGACAAAATGATCTCAAAAATGTGATTGCTTCATTGACAAAGGCATCTAAATCATTGGATGACCTTATTATGAGCCAAAAAGAATGTGGAGACAAGACAGGCATAGGATTCAATTCTTTTGTGCATAGTCAAACTTCAAGAGTGATCATGGAAAAAGGATCTTCAAGTAATGAAGCATCTCAAAAATCCAAGACACCAAATGTTGCACACACATTCATTCCAAAGCACAACCACAAACAAGCTGGCCTTGGATATAAAGGAAAAGGAAAACAGCCAGTTGAGTATGCTGATAAGACAGCTGAGCAGAAATCCAGCAGAGTTCCTCAGCAAACTCCAAACAGGAAGTACTTTGTGAAGAAGAAACAGAGCTACCAGAATCCCCAGAAGTTCCATCAAAGGAACACAAATGATGGGAATGGTAGAAACTACCCAAGCTAAGCTGACTGGAATAATGTGAAATATCAGCAAAGACCTATGGAATACAAGCCTAAATGGCAAAGGCCTAGAACTCAGCAAAGGTCATTCCAAAGGCCAAAGAACTATTATCAGCACACATACGCACCCAAGCACTATACTCAGAAATATGACAATTACCCAAAGAAGACAATTTCTAAAACACACACACAGGCATACAGACAAAAGAGACAGTTGTATGAACCTAAAGCCCCCAAACAATTTGCCAAAGTGAATTATGATTATGGCAAAGATAGATGGCAACCCCATAGAGTCAAATCATTTGGCTATAGGTTGGTTGGATCATCGTACAACACTAACCCCTCAGACCTGGCAAGTATGGGTACCTAAAACTAATTTCCTTGATTGCGTTCAAGGAACAACAGTGCCAATGAACCTGGTACATGGATAGTGGTCATTCCGGACATATGACAGAAATAAGAAAAATCAAGATTCAAGGAAATTAGAGGTGCAAAAGTCATATTTGGAGGAAATGAAGCTCCAGGGGAAATAAGAGGCACTGGATCCATCAAGAAAAATGGACTAGAAATCACAGATGTTGCATATGTTGAAGGCCTAAATTTCAACTTACTAAGCATCAGCCAACTCTGTGACAAGGGCTATAATGTTGGATTCAACATGGGAGTGTGCCAAATCAAAGACAATGAATCAAATGAAGTAGTGTTGCAAGGAGCCAGACAAAAGAACATGTACGTGGTAGATTGGTCGACTGCCACATTAAGCACTTGTCCGTAGCAAAAAGTACAAATTAGAATCAAGTTGGTTGTGGCACAAGAAGCTGAGTCACCTGAATTTCAAAACAATTAACAAGCTTGCAAGAAGTAATCTTTTAGAAGGACTGTCGGACTCAGTATACAAGAAAGAAAGTGTTTGTGATGCATGCCAGATGGGAAAGCAGATCAAATCATCATTCAAAGAGAAGTCAAGCCCATCTTCAACAAGGATATTGCATCTACTGCATATGGATCTATTTGGTCCTGTTGAGCCAGCCAGTATAAGTGGGAAGAAATACACTCTAGTAGTGGTGGATGATTATTCAAGATATACATGGACAATCTTCATGTGTAAAAAGAAGGAAACCTTGCAAAAGTTACCACAACTGATGAAAAGAGTTCAAAATGAGAAGAGTCAAACCATTATAAAGATAAGATCTGATAGAGGAACTGAGTTTGTCAATGGAATAATAACTCAGTATTGTGTTGAAAATGGTATTGCTCACGAATTATCTGCAGCAAGGACTCCACAGCAGAATGGAGTTGCAAAAAGAAGGAATAGAACTCTCAAGGAAAGCGCAAGAAGGACCATGTTAGTCAAGCAGGTCGCTAAAAGATTTTGGGATGAAGCTATCAATACTGCATGTTATATTCAAAATAGATGCATGATAAATAGACAGCTGACAAAGACTCCCTATGAGATTTGGACAGGGAGAAAGCCAAATGTTGCATATTTTAGAATCTTTGGATGTAAATGCTTCATCCACAATAATGGCAAGGATAATCTAAAGGCTTTTGATGCTAAAGCTGATGAAGGTATCTTCTTGGGATACTCAGCTGAAAGCAAAGCCTATAGAGTGCTGAACAAAAGGACTATGGTCACAGAAGAGTCTATCCATGTGGTTTTTGATGAACTTAATGTAAATGGAGAAGATATTGAAGAGTTAGTCGATAAGTCAATCACCAACTATGCGAAAAAGTCCTTATGTTGAAGCCAAACTGAGTAATTAATCAAGGTGAAGATGAGATAGTCAATCTCAAAGACAAATGAAAAATCTGCCTAAGTGATGATGAGAGAGTTGCTCAAGATAACACAGCTGCAAGACGACTGAACCCAACTGACTTACTCCAACCTGATGTGAGATGGCTAAGAGACCATCCACCAGAGCTAGTCATTGGAAATGTAAGAGATGGTGTAAGAACCAGATCCAGAGCTCAGCAAGAAGCTATGTTCACTTGTTTTATTTCCCAAATAGAACCAAAAGATGTGTCCCAAGCATTGGATGACACACATTGGATTCAAGCCATGCAAAAAGAGCTGAATCAGTTTGAAAGAAACAAAGTATGGGAATTGGTTCAAAGACCAACCCATCAAAATGTCATTGGTACAAAATGGGTTTTCAGAAACAAGATGAACGAAGAAGGTTATGTGGTAAGAAACAAAGCAAGATTGGTAGCCAAAGGGTATTGCCAAGAGGAAGGTATAGATTTTGATGAAACATTTGCTCATGTTGCAAGATTAGAAGCAATAAGGATGTTTCTTGCCTATGTTGCACACAAGAACTTCACTGTATATCAAATGGATGTAAAAAGTGCATTCTTGAATGGATTATTGGAAGAGGAAGCCTATGTTGAACAACCTCCAGGATTTGAGCAGAAGACTCTTGGAGATAAAGTATACAAGCTCAAGAAAGCTCTATATGGATTAAAAAAGGCACCAAGAGCATGGTATGATACATTATCTCAATTCCTAACAGATAATAGATTCACCAAAGGCAAAGTGGACAGAACACTCTTCAGAATTCAAGATGGAGAGAGTATACTGCTTGTTCAAATATATGTGGATGACATTATTTTTGGATCCACAAACAAGGAGTTGTGTGATAAGTTCTCAAACCTCATGCAAGGCAAATTTGAGATGAGCATGATGGGAGAGATGACATTCTTTCTAAGACTTCAAGTTAAACAGCTGAAGGATGGAACCTTCATAAGTCAAACAAAGTACACCAGAGATTTAATGAAGAAATTTGGTATGGAAGAGAAATCTTCTGTGAAAATACCAATGAATACATCAGTCAAGATGAATATGGATGCAGATGGCAAGCCTGTGGACCAAACAAGATATAGAGCACTTATTGGATCTTTGCTCTATTTAACAGCAAGCAGGCCAGACATTACCTTTGTAGTAGGTGTATGTGCAAGATTCCAATCTGCTCCAAAAGAAATCCATATGACTGCAGCCAAGAGAATCCTAAGATATTTGAAGGGATGCCAAGAAGTCGGCTTATGGTATCCAAAGGAAGGTGGATTCAAGCTTATTGGTTACTCTGACTCTGACTATGCTGGATGTAGAGTTGATTGGAAGAGTACTTCAGGTACATGTCAGATGCTTGGAAACAGATTGGTTTCCTGGTTCAGCAAGAAGCAAAATTCAATATCCACATCCACAACTGAAGCTGAGTACATAGCTGCGGGCAGCTATTGTGCACAAGTCTTATGGATGAGACAACAACTGAGAGATTATGATGTTGAAGAAAAAGAAATTCCTATTATGTGTGATAACACAAGTGCTATTGCAATCACTCAAAATCCTGTGTTGCATTCAAGAACAAAGCACATCGATGCCAGGTATCATTTCATAAGAGATCACGTTGAAAAGAAAGACATCACCTTGGAATACATCTCAACTGATAAACAGTTAGCTGACATATTCACAAAGCCATTATTTGAATCAAGATTTGAAGAACTCAAGCATGAGCTAGGGTTAATTGAGTTGAGTTAACACTCGAAAAACTCAAGGAGAAGAGATGAAACAAGAAAAGATGAAAATGGAGCTAAGTTAGAATCACTAAGTGAATCACCAGATATCGAAAAATCACCGCATCGAGTTAGCTGACAGCTGAGTACCTATGTGAAAAGAGAGAAGAAGAGTTGAATCACTAAGGAGTAAGTTGAGTCATTTATGAGCTAAGTGACAAAAACGCAAATGCTTTTTACGAAGCGGGAATGTTTTAAGGATGACGCGGTAATAATGACAGTACAATCCAACAAATGTGCACGACAAAGCATATGGTTGGATATAAATGCTGCCGCATTAAATGCGAGCAATTAAATGCTAATCGGCGTGCTAAATCTGAGCCGTTGATCTCGATCAAATTTCAAAAACCGTATGCACGTCCTTTCATAACCCACATATATACCCTTTCGTCCATTTCTCTCTCACTTTACACAAACTGTTCATCTCTCTCAAAAGCAAAGAAAGCAATTTTTCTCTCAAAACCCTACAGATCTCCAAAGTGAATTTCTAGAGTTTCGTTCGGTAAATCTTCAAGTAATGGCATCTACTTACGATTTTGTTAAGTTGGGAAAACAAATCCACACTGGCTCTACTGTGGATTTTGAAGGTATGATCAAACAGGGGTCCGATGAAACCCTTGTGAAGAAGATAGCTGAGAAAGTGGAGAAGTCTGGGCTGAAACCCTTTCTCACTATGGAGTTTCAGATGACTTATGCTGAAGAAGTCGCTCAGTTCTACGTGAATGTTGAAGTTCACGACGAGGGCATCAAGTCCTCTATTCACGGAAAGGAGTTTACGATCACTGTTGAGGATCTAGCGGAGCATTGTCTGCTTCCGTCGGAAGGAAAGCCAGAGATATTGGAGGCTGATGTAAACTTGGCTGCTGCATGGAAGGAAGTGGCCAAACCCGATCGTCTTTGGGTGGTTTACACAACCGATAAGAAGTCAAAGGAAGATTATCACAAGTTCTTGGATATTGTTGCCAAGTGCGTAGACATCAAATTTGGAAGCTTTAATTAGCTTTCAAAACTAAGCCGATCGTGATGGCCGCGATCATGGAGGAGAAGAAGGTAAACCGGGCCGAGTTTGTATACAAAGCAGACTCGCCAAAATGTTGGAAATAAGTCTTTCAAGGAAGATGGGTTGTTCGGAGGATCCTTGGGTATGGCCTTGTTATTGGCGGTGATGGAGGTGAAGGAGTTCCACTCCGACATGGAAAGGCATTCCATGTCAACAAGAAAATGTTCGATCAAATCTTTCCTGAGCTCGAAGAGAGCTTATGCCAAGAGAGCGATACCGGTGAGGGGGAATCACCACCCTAAGGAAAACAATCGTTGTCTCCCCTCCCAAGAAGAAAGTTGCCCTGCACTGAAAGAAGATCTGCTGCGCCAAAGAAATAAAAAGAAAACAATCGCACCTACCCTGCAGGCCCGAGTCACCCGCCCCGCACCGTGTCTCCCGCCGCAGCCTCGCAGCAGAGAAGGAATCCTTAGTACCTTCTCCGGGATCAAGAAGAAGAGGACTACCAAGACGAGAAAGGCAAATGCCTCTAAGACAACTGCGAAGGCCTTTACCTTCGAGGAACCGGAGGAAGTGGAACCAGACATTCCTTTGGTGAAAACCAAAAGAAGAAGAAGAATCTTCAAGCGCTCGGAGCTAGAGAAAACAGCTGAGTCTGCCACTCACCGTAAATAGATCAAAAACAAATTGGAGAAGTAGAGTCTCCAGAGATTATTGATGAAATCGCTGTCTGTGAGGCCGATCAACAGAGGCAAGTCGAAGACCCAGCTGTGGATCGAACATCTGAGGAGCTAGTAACAGCTGAGCCAGCTAAGTCTCCTATTGATAGGACTGTGTCTCCGCCTGGGACAGATGCTACTGAGGGTGAAGAGCAGCAAACTCTGCTACCCTCCAATCCTGAGAAAGAAGTTCAGCAGGAAGATGATGATGATTATGTGATCATGCTATCTCCACCATATCCAGACATCCAAAATGGTCTGCGAGAATGGAGAAAGTGGAAGTTGAGTCACTCTAGGGTACAGTTTGAACACCCATAGTTTATTGAGAAGGAAGCGAAACTCTTCAGATTCCTTGAAGTTGATACAGTGCTGCAAGTCCTTGATGAGGATAACTACCTCAACATGCTGCAAATTCGAAAGGAGAACGAACAAGCTAAGGCAGCAGAGGAAGCATAAGCTCGTGAGAAAGCCAGTATTTGTCCTCTAATTGGAACCACTGATCATACTCATCCACATCTTGACATACTTTCAGAGAGTGATGAAGATTTAGACCCTCGTGCGCGATGAAGAGCTAGAAACGCAACAAGCCATGCGGGAATCCGGAATGATGCATGAGCAACAAATGATGGAAGGACACGGAGAGTCTTCCAAATCACACCGAAATTGACCCTATGGAAGTGTGGTGCGATTGCAATCATTGTTCTTGCTGCGACCACTTCCCCACTCACTACGAGGAAGGTTCTAAGGGAATGATGATGAAGGTGTCTTACCACCGCCCCAACTGAACACTCAAAGGAAATGCATGAGAGTTTGGAGGAAAGTGACCCCAATCCAAGTCACTCACCAAAAGCCAGCTGAGGGGAAACTCCTCCACCGCAGCCTAGGTCGGAGGTTGCTGCAGATGACTCCACAACGAATCTAGGAGGCGAAGTGGAGAAGGAACAAGAAAACGATACACAACAAGTTGTCACTGACGAAGCTCGGACAGTTGAGACTATCTCAGCTGAAGTGCCAACTGCTCTGCAGGCTGAGGACGCTGCTGATGCAGTCGAGGCACGGGATGGATCTGCCATGGGAGTTAACACTCTGGGCAATGAATGTGCAATCCACGGAGTTGAGGCTCCTATGGATGCCACCGTCGAAGACCCCAAGACAGCTGAGTCTGTCGAAGGAATTGTCTAAGGCCTTGCAGCAGATGAGACTGCAGTAGGTACTGAAGGCCTACGGGAGGTTGAGACTTCCCGGGGAAAAGAGGCAGAAGCACAAAACATCCCTGCAGTTATCATCGATGCATCTGAGAAGGAGATAAGTGCCCTTCATGATTCCCAAGACAACCCTGATATAACTTTTCTAGGATCTGAAGGTGAAGATGAGGGCCGAGTCATCCCCGACAACTTCAAATCGTTGAAGAGAAAACTTTTGAAGAATCAAAAGGGGTCTACATTCCAAGGAGGATTGTAGAAAGGTTCAAGGTCGAACCAGTCTCAAGTTATTGGAGGGCTTCGTGATCAAATCCAAGCTTGGAAGTGAGCTGAAGTAGCAAGGCGTATACCCGTGAAGAAGTGAGTCGATGAGAAGCCACCGTGTGACCAAGGCATCTCCGCATCGAGTCCCAAAGGATCAAGTCACCGTGTGATCAAGACTTGTATCCGGGTCATTAACCACTTTGTACTCGATCAATACTTAGTGGATTCCTCCAAGAGTTGGAGAAGAGAGGAGTAGAAGAATTACCCATCTTCGAACCTCTATAAAATTTATTGTGTCATTTACATTTCAAAGATTTCATTTCTCGCATATTACATTATATCTCACGATAATTTGCATTCCAATTGATATTTAACAAAGTGCTAAAATCAAGTGTTAAAACAAACTTAAACCAAATTCAAGGGTGTTAAGTCTTCCAATAAAATCTTATCACAACTAAGTTAAGGTTTAGTCTAAATAGCTGAGTTATTCTATCAACGGCTCAATCGAGTCCGTTGAGTGGCTAACTCTCTCGGTTAACTAACTTAGCTGTCCCTCAAAGACATACCGTGTGTTTAACTCAAACATTTTAAAAGGACTAAAATTGAAAAGTTGGTAAGGTTTATTCAACCCCTTCTACACCTTACTCACACCCTTGGGACCTACACCGTGGTCGGGGCAAAATTGGCATCCCTATTCCTATTGAAGAGCGAGCAAGTCTTGATGGAAAATTCAAGAGCGGAAATTGATTAAGTTTGCATGAAAAGGTGAAACACAATATTAAGACGAAAATCGAACAATATGCTAAACAAGCAAACAAAGGTCGAAAGCGGTTATTTTCCAACCACGAGATTGGGTATGGCTCCACTTGAGGAAGTAAAGGTTTCCAACCAAGCGAAAGTCGAAGAGCATCCAAGGAGATGGACCATTTCAAGTGATTTCAAGGATCAATGATAATGCTTTGTGATTTCAAGGATCAATGATAATGCTTACAAACTTGACCTTCTAGGTGAGTATAATGTAAGTGCTACTTTTAATGTGACTCCATCTTACTCCTTTTAATGCAGAATCAGATTCAATGACGAATATTTTTGAATAAAAAGGGAATGATGGAGACCATCCCAAGCAACCAGCTCCAAGCACGAGAGATCCTTTGAAGATTCATGGAGGTCCAATCACGACGGCAAGAGATAAGAAAATAAAATAAGCTTTGATTCTTGTAGCTGATATTAAAGACAATGTAGAAATAAGTTTATTAGAAGGCCAAGTGGTGAATGTTGTTCAAGTCCTTCTTGGGCCAAAATGTATCTAATGAGTTGTGCTAGAGCTAAAATCCAAACATAATACTTACTTTGGGAAGCATGGGCCTTCGAATTTGTCCACCACCCAAGCCCAAGAAGATTGTCCCTTTATTTTGTCTGGAATTTCTCATTTTCAGCATTAATGAGTCAAAAAGTCACTAGTTAGTCAAATGTCATTATGTTTTGGGTCGAAGAATCATTTTTATTCCTTAAGTCTAGTTAATAGAGTCAAGAATGTGTCTAGAATTCTTCTAAGGTGCTAATTTTTGTGGGATTTAAGAGTCAATTTGCACCTATGAAAAGGAATATAACCATGTGTAAAATCAAAGCATTTTGATATAATAAAGTTGGCTTTTGCCTTTGTGAGGTTGAAACTCTCTTTGTAGTGTTTTCAACTGTTTAAGAACTTATGAAGATACTTGAGCAATATCTTGTGGCATTCACTATACCAAGGTTCTTAGATGATCATAAAGCCAACGGGCCGGGTCAAGGTCATAAAGCTCTAGGGTAAGATCAAACTAGATCACCGATCTGGGATATCCACTGCCTACTTCTATACGTTGGATTCTTGAATCGTTAAATTCAATAGGTCCTTCGTTCTGTCCATATCAGAGGTTTCTTTTGAATAGAATAACACTGTAATACCACTAAGGTAATTGAAAATTTGTTTAACACCGTAACCCTGAATTTGTAATACCACTAAGATAACTATAAATATGTTTAACACTATTCCAGTATCTCCGAGTTGGCTCAAAATTGCATCATGTAAACAGATTTCTCCAACAACAATATCTGGTCTAGTGCATTGTGCTAAATAAATAAGTGCTCAATAACATTGAGTATGTCATTTCAAGACTCGGTATTTCCTCATTAGGTTCATTTTGTTGGAATGGGTCTTTCTCGGGTTCTAAATTGTGTAGACCATCAGGGTGCTCAAAGAATGGGCTTTATCCATATGAATCGATTGAACAACCTCTTAGTAAAAATAGATTGGTGGAGGAGTATTCTGTTATCTTTATGGTCTAGCTCAAGACCAAGACCTGAGTTTGGCATTCCCAATATTTTTAACCTCAAATTATTTCTTTAGATATTCAACAAATAGGCTCACTCTTTAAGAGTGCCAATCAATTTCATGGCATTGACATAAACTGCAATGATAGAAAATCCATTATATTATCTTTTATAAAATAAATACGCAAATGGGATTATTTTTATAACCTTTCCTAACAATGTACTCACTCAATCTATGACACTATATGTGACCAAAATTTTTCAATCCATACAATGATCTATGTAGTTTGATCAATTATAGCTCATAGAGATTGTCTAGCTTTAGCATTTTATATCCACCATAAAATTTCATACTAATATTAGAATCCAAAGAAACCACATAAATAAAGGTTGTTACTACATCCATCGGATATATGTCTAAACTCTCATAGACAACCATATTGATAAGGAAACATAAAGTGATTGCATCTATCACAGGTGAATATATTTTATCATCATTAATACCATATCTCTTGAAGAATCCTTGAGCTACTAGTTGGGCTTTATACATCATGACCTCATATTTTTCATTCCTCTTTCGAACAAACACCCACCTTTATCCAACGGATTTTACATTGTCTGTTGTTTAAACATTTATCTCGAATACATTTTGTTTCTTTAGGGAAGCTAACTTAGACTATAATATTTCATCCCATATAGACCAATCATGCCTCCGATGACATTATATTATCGAATTTTACTTTGTATTCTGCTGCTTGATCTTTTTGGTTTCTTAGATGTTTCACCAACACTTGGATTTCGTTCTTGAGTTTGCTGTTTTTTTCACACTTGTCAGCATCATTGTTGTGAAGATTCTCAAATTATTTCTTTAGCTTGGTAAATGGTTCAAAAAATATTTCTAGATCATCATCTTTATCTACACTTGAACTTGATATTGAAGTTGATGTGTAACCAAAATTTGTCTTTTCTTCGTCCTTGACAATTGTATCGTATCTCGCTATTAAGCATTCTTTTTTGTTGTTTGATGAATCTGAATCAGTGTGGCTTGTGCTTTCTTCCGCCATATTTTCTTTGCTTTGTTCTGATTCTACATTTTCATCAGAACTCTGTTCATAAATTATCTTTGATGAATCACGAGATTTCCTTTCTTGTATGACTGTGAAATGTGCTTGCACTCGAAATTCCAAATGTTATAATTTTCCATGTATAGTCCAGGAGATAAAAAAAACAAATAATAGATCAAAGTTCAGTAACCTGCATGGATTACTATATGAACCACCCGCTCTGATACCACTTGTTGGTCCCAAAAGATATGGATGAAAGTCTAGAGGGGAAAAGTGAATAGACTTTTATGTTTTCTTGAAATAATTACAGTTAACCTCAAATTTTAATATATCCCAGATATATACAGCTAAGTGTCCATCACTATGTTGTTCAACTAAGACCGATTGTTGTTGTGATCAAATATAGAATGATGATGGAATAATTGTATCAAAGAAAGTTAAGTAATGAACAATTGTGATGTGTGTTTGTGTTTGCTGTAATAAAATAAAGTAATAAATAAATGACTCAACAAATTATAGAGGTATGGGGAGTGGCGTAATTTCCCACTAATCATCTCTTCCATTTTCAAAAAGATGTAAAATGCACTAGTTGTTTAGGTTAATATTTTCTTGAATAACCCTATTAGCAGATACACGCTTTGCAACTACTCACATCAAACACAAATTCTTCTCAAACTCTTCTCCAGATTGATATTGTTGTAGTTGTAGATGTAAACTCCTTCACTGATGTCTTCTCAACCTAGTTTCAGTCTTAAACAGATTCTTCACTGATGTTTTCTCAACTCAGTTACTGCAATCCACACCTTGTGGTTGATAAACAAATGTTGAATGATTTCTCTCAACTTCTATCTTTCGTGTCTTCTTGAATACTTTGAAGACTTGGATTATGAATGCTTTCTATGTAAGATCATTAGTTTCAAAAGTTCTTCAATTTGTAGTGTGTTGAAAGTTTCAACTGTTTCTCGCCGCCATTCTTTGTGTCTATAATTTCACGCACAACCACTCACACCTTCATACTGTTGAACTCCTATTTATAGAAGTATTTCAATCTGCTCATTGAGAGATGAAGGTAAATTTGAACGTTGATTGGTAGCATGACCACTAACCTTGGTACTTGTTAGAGATTTTTCTAACTGCAAGTCTACGGTGTCAAGTTTTAATATAGTGATATGAGTAGGGTTGTCGTATCCACAGGAAATGCGTGTATAAGTACCAAGTATAATTTACATATGCTATATTTGACAGATCAATAATAGGTGGATGTCTCAGTTTATAAATAAAAATAACTAGATATAACTAATCAAAATATAAACATCTAAATCTATGGGAGAATGAATTATAGAGGTGTGATGAATCTAGTTTTCCCTTATATTATCAATATGGTATACCAATCACAAATTACCAATTTATAAGTCTAGATTTCTACAATAATCATTTCCTCTCTCGAGTGCCAAATCAAATACACCAAACACTCTAAATTATTGATCAAGTAATTTAGAAGCAATAAATCCAAATAGCACAAATAGATTGGGAAATCTAGATTGACAAACCACAATATCAAAACATAAGTTCAAACATAGATTACATCATCCCTCTAAAATTATAAAGTTTAGCTCATGATGAAAATACAAATACCCATAATCAAATGAGAATGCATCTCAAATGATATACAAGAAACAACAAAGAAAGAATTAAAGAGATTAAAGAAGAATCTTATCTATTTCTAGATGATAAATGTCTTCAATCCTCTTCCCCAACTCTTCCCTTGTGTCTTGGTGGTGTTGGTTTTCATCCCCAAGTGTCCTCCATCCCCTAGATCAAGCCTCCCATGTATCTATTTATAGTACCCTCCTTTTAGATCCAAAAATCGGACTTTCATTGTTTTGTCCGTCCACGGGCGCTGCAGCGCTCGAAAATGGGCGCGCGTGCCAAAACACAAACCCAATGACGGCCCTTTTTTTCGTAGCCGGTATTGCAGCTGCAAAAGAGAGCCAGCCGCCCGTAGAACACTCCCGGCGGCAAGCAGCAAGACGTTTTTGTGCGCTGCACGCTTCTTCTTCTTTGACTGTAGCGCCATCCAAACGTCCGAATGTGCTTTTGTTTCTTCATAAGCCCTATCTCTTAGCTTTCCGTAGCCACTTGAATCAGCTCAATATCAATTTTGTGGAGAGAGTTATGGCCAATATACTAAAACCTGCCAGTGTTGGAAATTCTAGACGCGTTTGGACATTTCTTGATATCAATCTCCTTCTTGTTTGATCATCCTTGCTTCTTTTGACATGAGACTCATTTTTATGACTCTAGACTCAATATACTTGGCCCACAATATGTCTTGCCACTCAAATGACTCAAACAATAGAAATTAATGCTTAACCTATGAGATATAACAAAAATGACTCAAAATACTCAAAAACAACACAAAACTCAAGTCTAGGAAGCCCAAATCAATGGTATAAAACCAAGTGAACAAATACCCCCAAACTTAGAATATTGCTTGTCCTCAAGCAATTACAACTCTAAAATGAAAAATACAAGACACAACAATACAAACAAACCGCAAAAACTTCACAACCAATATCATTTGTCTCATACTCATTTCACTATCAATCAAGCATGTGTTTTAACATTGTGATCAAAAGTATGGAATGTACATGCCAACTCCGTTTACATTATTCAAATAGATTCACGCAATCAAGTGTTTTCAAAATGATCCACTTTTTGAATATAGTGATGAGATGCTTACCTTGACTCCATAGACTTGTCTTTCACACTAATCTCCACTAATGTAAAGCTAATGTAACACAAGGATCAATAGGACTTTTAAAGCTTGATTGTGGGCTTAGGGTAAGGTAAGGAAATATGGGATTAAGTGCTCAAATCACCCAAACACACAATTAACACTTCAATTATCAATAAGCTACTACCCTTCACTTTTTGACATCCCCAATGTTTATGAACCTTCAATCCCGATGATTTTTCTCAATTTTTTTTTACACATATTTTTTTTTCCGGACCCCCAAACTTATTCTTTTTGCGTACATGGGGTTCCATATTTTCGTTTCTCGGGCAACTTCATTTAATTAAATACACACCCTTCTCATCATACCCTCCTCAACTTCCAATATTGTTTTCTATACTTTGTGTGTATGATTGATGGGTAATTAGGATATTAACCTTTAGGCTCACGGGTATTAGATTGGCTGCCAAAGAAACGGGTTTATAAGGCTCAAAAGGGGACACTAGGGAAAATATAATACAAAGGTAGGCATTCTGTGCTCGGCTTGTTCAAAGATGGCCTAAATTACTTCCTTAATGTTACTTCACCTAGGATTTCGCCTCGACTAGGATTAGACAAGTTCTAGCATCCCGGGATCATAAAGTAACCACTCAATTGCATAAATCATCCCCAAATAAATCAACATAGTTAAGTACATAGATGGAATTAATGGAAAGAAGATTAAATCACGCTTTAACACATGCTCTCTTGACCGTTCAACTCATATTCGACAAATTCACTTAGTCAAGCAATTTCACGCTTTACAAACGACCGACTCTACTCAACTCAAAGCAAATATGCAAGAAACAAATAAAAAAATCACGAAGAAAGTTGGATCACAAATCAAAAAGGTATTACCACTCCCCAAACTTAATATAACCATTGTCCTCAATGGAAGAGGTGAAACTCCTCGTCGAAATCGTGGGGTGAAAGAGAAGAGAAGCAGGCCAATTGGTAGCACTCTGTAGGGCGATGGCTTTTTTTTGCCTTTTTATGATTTAGGAGGCACAATACCAACCCGTCAAACAAAACCAAACACGTGGAAACAAGCAATGGGATAAAGTACCACAATATCATACGAAGACCATGGGAGACACATTAATGTCATATAATTGTAATCAATATGTGAACTCCCAACAATAAACCAAGAAGGGTATGCAAAAGTGTTAAATTTCTCATTGAGGCATTTTATCAAATACATGGTGGGCATGGATAGAAAATAAGGATGTGGAGGTAATTTATATAACCAATTATACCCGAAATTCAATACCAATCCAAATTCTATCACAATAATCACCTTTTGCTCATAATTTCACAAGAATCGCGTAAATGAGCATGCAAAGAGGGATAAGGGTGAGATGTCATAACTACTACTAATAAAACACAAACATTCTAACTAATCTAACTATGAAAGCAAGTAAAATGAGCTTGGGTTGCCCCTCCCAAGAAGCTAAATTTAAAGTCTTTAGCTGGACTTTTTGTTTCACTCAACCAGGGTCCAAAAATAAGTGTCGGTCATGCCACGCCTTTGTATTTTCCAACAATATAGGTGATCCTTCAAAGGTATGAAAGACGTGGATGATTAAGGATCACAATATTGATGGTCTTTTGAAATCAAATGTGTTCCTAATGATGATAAATGGTTTATCAATCATAGTAAAGGTATTTCTATCTTTACTCACATTAAATATCATGAAATCAGAGAACATGTTAATTGATCACCATTTTCAAACATTGTTCCTTCAAGTGTATGCTTCTAAAATTTGATACATTTGTATTGAAGCTTACATCTAGAGTGCACATATTTTTGTCAATATGAGGATTTTCAATTGAGTGAGAGATAGAGATACTCCCCGAGTTAATTTGATGTGGCTCCTCCTCTTGTAAGATCGGATTGCACTCTTCAAAAGTCTCCAAATTTTGAAGGGCGTCCACCTTTTTCATAATGGGCAATTCATGTTCATGATTTTCTATTTCACCAGTCCCAAGAATGATGACAACTCTTCATTATTAAGTTGGTCAATCATTTGTTGGAGTAACTTTGACATAGTTTGACATGTAATCTCAATTTGTTGAATCTTGGCCTCGGTTTGTAGTAATCTACAATCACTTTCGATTTTTTATCTTACACTCTTGATAAACTCAACAAGATTCTTTTCCAACTCGGACCGACGTTTTATCTCATCTTGTCGTCTTCTTACCTCACAATCATCTAGAAGTTGATAAAGTATTTCTTCCAAGCTAGACAATTGTTCTTGTGGGTGATGAAAGGTTTCATGATTTGCCGTATTTTTGGGTCCATACATTTTCTTGAGGTGGATAATAAGGAACAAAATGGTTCACACTTTGACTTCCAAAATCACGAAGCATCATCGGTTGTACGTATATGCATACATTATAATTCCATCCAACGATGTGCTGAAACAATTACACAAAATTAAAACAAGAAAAGAAAAAAAAAAAAAATAGTCAAATTACAACTAGGCAATCAACCTTGATATCATACAAAACACATTCCCGACACGGCGCCAAAAACTTGTTAGAGATTTTTCTAACCCAAGTCTTCACGTGTCAATTTTTAATATAGTGATATGAGTAGGTTTGTCGTATCCACAGGAATGCGTGTATAAGTACCAAGTATAAATTACCTATGCTATATTTGTGAGATCAATAATAGGTGTCTCAGGTTTATAAATAAAAATAACTAGATATAACTAATCAAAATATAAACATCTAAATCTATGGAGAATGAATTCTAGAGGTGTGATGAATCTAGTTTCCTTATATTATCAATATGGTATACCAATCACAAATTACCAATTTATAAGTCTAGATTTCTACAATAATCATTTCCTCTCGAGTGCCAAATGATTTTAGATCACAATTGGGAAATCAATATCTCTATAAAAATCACCAATTGAAATCTCAATAAGAACTATGAATCTTGGTTGATGACTTCAAAGGATTCACAAATCTCGCAATTCTATAAAATCTGGGTTATGCTATTTCAAGGCCAAGTATTCAATTACCTCTCTCAAGTGTCAAATCAAATACATCAAACACTCTAAATTATTAATCAAGTAATTTAGAAGCAATAAATCCAAACAACACAAATAGATTGGGAAATCTAGATTGACAAACCACAATATCAAAACATAAGTTCAAACATAGATTACATCATCCTCTATAATTATAAAGTTTAGCTCATGATGAAAATACAAATATCCATAATCAAATGAGAATGCATCTCAAATGATATACAAGAAACAACAAAGAAAGAATTAAAGAGATTAAAGAAGAATCTTATCTATTTCTTTGTATGATAAATGTCTTCAATCCTCTTCCCCAACTCTTCCCTTGTGTCTTGGTGGTGTTGGTTTTCATCCCCAAGTGTCCTCCATCCCCTAGATCAAGCCTCCCATGTATCTATTTATAGTACCCTCCTTTTAGATCCAAAATCGGACTTTCATTGTTTTGTCCGCCCACCCAGCTGCAGTGCAAACTGAAATGGCAAATGCAGCGCAAAACACAAACCCGCACGGCCCTTTTTCTGTGTCGGGCGCTACAGCGCCAAGGAGGGCGCTGCAGCGCCCGTAGAACACTCCCGGCACTGCGGGCGCTCGTTTTGGGCGCTGGGCGGCGGCTATTGCGCTGCAGCGCCTCTTCTTCGCGCTGTAGCGCCATCCAAACGTCCGAATGTGCTTTTTGTGTCTTCATAAGAGTTGTAGCCCTATCTCTTAGCTTTCCGTAGCCACTTGAATCAGCTCAATATCAATTTTGTGGAGAGAGTTATGGCCAAAATACTAAAACCTGCCAGTGCTGGAAATTCTAGACGCATTTGGACATTTCTTAATATCAATCCCCTTCTTGTTTGATCATCCTTGCTTCTTTTGACATGAGACTCATTGTTATGACTCTAGACTCAATATACTTGGCCCACAATATATCTTGGCCACTCAAATGACTCGAAACAATAGAAATTAATGTTTAACCTATGAGATATAACAAAAATGACTCAAAATACTCAAAAACAACACAAAACTCAAGTCTAGGAAGCCCAATCAATGGTATAAAACCAAGTGAACAAGATTTATTCTTTTTCAAAACGTTTAATGAATATACTGATCCTCATCCTCCAGTGTCACCTTGCAACATACACATTTTGTTCTTTAGTTAGTCCTTGTATGCCACTCATTATCCATAAATATCTTTCTAGCGAGCCATCTCGACCTTAACTATTTGCTTCATAAAGTCGTAGCTATCGCCTAAGCAAGGTGGCGATCTTGCTATCCTCTGTTGTTGACTTGGAATTAGCTATAGAATGACTCTTAGCTTTGCTCTATTTTACTTAGTTGCTACATATTCTTTGATGGGTAGACCATCCTGACTTCCTTTGTTCGCTTATGTTGATTGGTTTGGTTGTATCATCTTCTTTACTTTCTTATTCTTTGTCTCTTCTTCATACTTAGGCGCACTTTGTTTTGGTTGTTCGGTCTCTTGTGCTTCTTCGTTTTTGGCTGTTCCCAAAGACTTAGCTATACTTTTACAACTCAAAAACAGGGGTAGCTAACCTATTGTATTTTCATCATCCAAACTAAATGTATTTCCTAACATCAAGAGATGACTGAAAGGACATCAACTCGGTCGCCATGCATATCCCTCATGATGCTCGCACATGTGTACCTCTTCAAAAGTTGTCGTTTGATGCCATCAATATGGGGATAGCGCGCGTACCCTATCGATGCGCATGCGTCTTTGACACTTGCCTTTGCGGCAGCCGACACTTGGTGCCTCTTATTCTCTCATCTTCTCGATGTATTCTCTCTCATATATCACATACTCCTCAATATCTACTCCAACTACTCAAGAGAGGTGTATATTTCCTAAGGCTACTCATGAGAGCTGAACACAATAGTGCTCAAAACAAGCCCATTCCATCCAACTATAATGGTACACTCCGTCATGAGTTAAGACTTTAAGTATCCTGGACTATGATGGAATCAAGATCTCCAAGAACACTTTGATAAATTTTATGCTAGCGGATCTCTATGATAAGAATTGTGTAACTTATAGCA